>CAHIKZ030001313.1:987500-1097500 GCA_903632075.3 Acanthosepion pharaonis
CAAGACGTTCTACTCATTCAGAAATCTGTAAGCTATCATCTAAATGAATCAGACCAATGATTAAAAATGGTTTCAAGCAAATGAATTTTTTAAAGATTTTAAAGATCATTTATCAGAACCTATAGACTGGTGCTAAAAATCACAAAGAGATTTACCAAATACCACAAACCATGTCACTAGATGAATTTCGACAGCAACAATAACAAAAATAGGGAAAAAGCAAACGTTTGAAAGGAAACTGCTATCAGTACTGGAAAAAGTGATAAAATTTAGTGGACTTGAGAAACATAACTTTTTAAGAAAAAGATGTTATAAATTTCAGACAGTCACAGTAACGGTTCGGTCAATAAAGACCGAATGCTTCTAGTATGGAGACAGTTAATTTCTCCATGACAGGTGACATTTACGTTTGAGTTGGACAAGGTAGAAATACAGGTCATCTATGGCATCTAAGTGAACATCTAACTTCACAGACCTGGGAGAGCTATTTTAAAAGCGAAGAGGAGAGAGAGAGAGTTCTATTTGACATAAAAAAAAACAGTGACTTTTTAGCAAGGTGGTAGTGCAAAGTAATTTACCAGGTTTAATTAAGCACAAGGCCAAACATTTTGAGCACCTACTTAAGATCAAATTCACTGCAGAGGAAAAGATTTATGATACGTGCATGTTAACCATTGTACTAGGGTAGAATTCACAATAATATGAATGGTCGTCTATGTTAGTTTGCTAAGCATTATTCTACAGGTACGCTACTAATTCTTCTTTTTCAAAAGATAATGGCGACCATTTCAAACAAGATCGTCGTAAATCAGAGATCTATGTCCGTGTAATCTATTGCTGCATCTTCAGAAATGACGCACATATTTTTCATAATAGCAAATTTACAATTCAAGTTACTCTTTTAATGATTTCTCTTGTCGCATTTTAAATGATGGCGTCGAGAATCTTCCCGTCAACCAACTTCCTTCATTCCACTCTTTTTTTTTTTATTGTCTATTTTGTCTCGGATTATCCCATCCCGCCCCAGTAACGTTTTTTTGCTTATGCAGAATTTGGTAATTAATAACAATAAATTATATAAGGAAAGATATAAGGATAATAAGTCTTGTTCAAATAGTTAACAGTAAAGTAAAAGGTTCCAGATTTTGCAATAATCAGAAAGTGAGAGAGAGAGAGAGAGAGAGAGAGAGAGAGAGAGAGAAATTAGAGAGAGGCGGAGAAAGAGAAAATTAGAGAGAGGGGATAGAGTGAGAGAGAAAATTAGAGAGTGGGGAGAGAGAATGAGAGAGAGAAGAATAGAGAGAGCGGGCAGAGAGAGAGAGAGTGAGAGAGAGAAAATTAGGTGGAGAGAGAAAATTAAAGAGAGAGAAAAATTAGAGAGAGGGGCGCAGAGAGAGAGAGAGAGGTAAAATTAGAGAGAGGGGATAGAGTGTGAGAGAAAATTAGAGAGTGGGGAGAGAGAGTGAGAGAGAGAAAATTAGAGAAAGTAGAGACAGAGAAAAATTAGACAGAGGGAGACAGTGAGATAAATAAAATTAGAGTGAGGTGGAGAAAGAGAGAAAATTAGAGAGAGAGAGAGAGAGAGAGAGAGTGAGAGAGAAAATTAGAGAGTGGGGAGAGAGAGGGAGAGAGAGAAAATTCGAGAGAGTGGAGACAGAGAAAAATTAAACAGAGGGGGACAGTGAGAAAGAGAAAATTAGAGACAGGTGGAGAAAGAGAGAAAATTACAGAGAAAGAGTGAGAGAGAGAGAAAATTAGAGAGAGGGAAAAGAGATAAAAATGAGAGAGAATGAGAAAATGAAAAAAAAATTTTATCAATTATCATTTGAATACTTCGAGAGAAGATTAAATTTTTAAGTGAGCAGTATGAACTTTTTTTTTACGAATTTACAAATAAATAAAGTGAAATTTCTGTGACACATAAAGGACGGCTTGAAGAATTTAACATGCACATGACATTTTGAAGGCAAGAGAAGCATTGAATAAACTACCTATCGATTTGTGCAAATGGATGGGGGAGTGGGAGGGGGTGTTATGGGAAAAAAGTTAGTTACAGATATAAAGGACTATGACACGTGAAGAGCCACAATCATTCACAGATACGCTACATAAAAGAATAAAGAAATACATTTTCATTAGTCTTTTCTGTTTATACTGGAGAGACTACATAATAATTTATAATTTAATAGTTACATCGCATTAATAAGATAATACTAGTAAATAGTTCATCTATGTGTAATGTCTCATTATTTAAAGCTTAAAAACCGTTCAACAAAATCAAATATTTATATTAGGATATAAACTTTCTAAATTGAAAAAAAAAAAAATCGTACTATTTTCTTTGGTTCCAATCATATAGATTACTAGCAGCATGACCCGGCGTTGCCCGTGCTTGATTCAAAAATCGTACGACTCATACAGCAATCTCTATCACTTGACTTAAAATATTTTTGCCCTTCCTTGCCTTTAAAAGAGTGCCCTTTGCCGTGCTGATGTTGCTACATGCCTTAATTCTTGCCTATCTCACACTGCGAATTTTTTCTAAGCTCTATACTAAACATTAAATCTGTTACGAAAAAAGAACTAAACAAAAGGAACACAAAACGATCTGCTTTAAAAAAGGACTCGTAACTGGAAAAAACGAATGAAAAAAGAATGTTAACAACAAATACTTTTTCACACCCAACCCAGTTCTGCGGAATCAGAATCAACATTGAGTTTAAGCAAGCGAATGAACCAACTGGAGTAAAGTGCCATGCAGATTTAAATTTTTCCCACTTGTGACGAATTCAGCTATCGATTTTTTTTGCATGCTAGTTAATATTCGTGTCAGTCAGCTGTTGGCTCTCACTCTGACCAATAGAATCTTCATGCCTATTCGTGGCAGCCAGCTAAAGGCTCTCACTCTGGCCAGTACAAAATGACCGCAAACTACATGAAAACTGCCGTAGAAGTATGAAAAAATAGATTATTTCCACTATCGATGGGAGTGGTGAAATAGAACGTCGGTCTTGGCCTTCCCGCTAACTTGGAGCATGTGCATGTAAATTTTGGTGCAAATCCGTCGAAAATTGCGGCCGTGCATTCGTTTACACACACACACACGCACGCGCACACACACACACACACACACACACACACACACACACACACACACACACACATCCTGCCTTTTATAGATAGAAATTACTCTGGAATCATTAATCTTATAAAATGTTGGATAATTTGACAAACTACTTTTTGGCTATCACTGATGACGTCACTCTCCCTTCCACCTATATAGTTACGGGTACTAACGTGTATAAAGATCGTAGAATGAGAGAAACACGTGAGATGTATCTGAATTATCGCTTCTAAGTGGTCATATGCATCTTCTTAGTTTTCTATAAGGTTAGGCATGTAAAACTATAAAATCTTAACAAAGTGGATAGCATGAACAAGTGACAAACGCAAGAATTCGTTGTAACTTCAAAATGTGTCTTGATATCAAACAGACATGCGTATTTTGAAAGCGTGTGAAAGTTCAACAAAGAATTAACTTTATCAACATTTAGAAATAGCAGAAACTTAAAATAAATCCTTCGCATTTGCCCCGTCTTCAATGAAAATTCTATATATTTATCAATTCCTCTTCATTCTTTCTTTCTTTTTGTGTGCCGTGTCCTTTCAAGACGTAGGCGATCATGGCTCTTAACAAGTTCCTTCTCTCTGCCACCTCCCCCAGACAAGGTTCTGTCATCCACTTGCTTAAGGCCGCTAGGTATGTCATGCGCTGTTTTCAATTGTCTCTCTTTTCCTTGTTTTCGACCTGTGAGTATCAGTTTCTCCAGGCCTTCATTCCTCATTACATACCCCAGAAACTTCAGCCGCCTCTTCGTAAAGTTAAGTATAAGGCTCCTTCTTGTTTGCATCCTCTCTAAGACCTCATCGCTGCTCACGCGCTCGGTCCATGATATCCTCAGCATCCTTCTGTAGAACCACATCTCTATCACCTCGAGTCTCTTCTTCATCTTTGACGAGACCGTTTAACATTCGTTGCCGTAAAGGAGGACAGATATCACATATCTTTTGTTACCAAAGAAATCCTCCTGTCTTGCAATACTCTGCCCAGCTTTTGTTCTACATATCATAAATAGCCCTGTTTTCTCAGTAATGTTTGCTGTTGTATTATTATTATTATTGTTATTAGTAGTAGTAGTAGTAAAATCTAATCATCTTAACACTTCGTTACTATTAACACAAGCATTCTTATGAAACCAGATACTGGGATAAGCAAAACAAAAGATCAAGGCCCTGTATCAAAGCGAACGACAATCCTATTGCACTCACCGAGATCAGTCATGAAGGAAAAAGATGACTTTGAGGTCAGATCTCTTTACTCTTCGCTAGAAAGAGGGACTGGCTGCTACACTCCACTCACCAACTAAACAGGAAAACTCCCTACGACCAAGGAGGAGTCACTCCCTCCTCGCTCTTATTCTTTCTGTTCCAATGTACTGCAAACTATGAACTCGCTCGCACAAGAAGGATACAATAGGTATTCATAGAAAAGAAAATCCAAAACAACGTTCGTTCGCTCAGCGTTCATTCATTTTGAATTTAAAAAACAATATTCTGTTCCAACCTCCACGCCCTAATTCTTAACATCAGAGAATTCCTTGTTTTCAGTTTTTAATTCAAACCATGTTAGCATTTCTCTGTGGGTTTCTTTCTTTGTAACGCTCTAACGATCTTAGAATGTCAATCTACGAATTGTAATCAAAATCAATTAAGATGAAAATATTAGTAAAAAAGAAAAAATAATACATTTTATCTTGATCAAAAAATAAGCATCACTGCTCTTTGATTTTATATTCTTTATTATATAGAGCAGTACATTTATTTTTGACTTCCTCACAATGTTTTTTTCACGACTGATCAACGCGCTTCAATTATGTTCTCGTGTCATTTGTTGAAGTTGATAGATCATCAGCGTTTGCGGCAGCGCGGTACGACGACCATTCACTTTGATATATTTAATTTGAATTATTAATAATTTTAATCTATTTAATTTTTATTATCGTCAAAATATGCAGACAAATTACGGTCGCCCACAGCTGAATCGTATCACTTGTAATTTGTAATGAACGTTTATATAGACTGGTAAATTTTAGGTCGGAATAAAATGTAAACCAAACTAAGTGTTTATTTATGTTTATTTTAAAAGTAGATCAATTTGGTGCGCTCTATCAATTTACCCCACTGGTTGTAGCAACCTATTTTTCTATGGACCGTTTTTCTTCAGAATGTGGGTGATCATGGCTCTCCACAATTTCCTGTCTTTTGTATATCTGAGTAAAGTATGTCTTTTTGCTACCCCTTCTAGTCTAGTCTCTGCCAATCCTTTACACGAACTCGTTAGGTATAGGTTATTCACTGTTTTCCTCTTTCTTTCTTTCTTTCTTTCTTTCTTTCTTTCTTTCTTTCTTTCTTTCAATATGTTTTGTGGGTGTCAAATTCTCTAAGCCTTCTTTCCTCATTATGTGCTCTAAAAATTTCAGTTCTAACTATCCTGAGTAAAAGTTATATGAATTGTGTAGGGACATGATATGCGCCATTTCGATTTACTTATCATACATAGATGAGAAGCGGTTGGGATCAGTAGATTTCATTCTTATGTCATGTTTCTTATTTTCATATTAGACACTTTGATGTTTTGATTGATAAAAAAACTCATTGGGAATTATTAACAAATGTTATTGACGTATCCATACTAACGAAAATATAAAAATTCGTTGATTTTACACACAATACCGCTTTCCTACTCAAACAAAATGTTTTCAGTTTGCAAATAATCATAGCTTCAATATTATTTCAATGGTTGACACAATTAATCCATGAAAGAAACGTAAATCTCTTTAAATTCAGTTCAATACAAGGATTTATATTGACAAAATGGTTCTGCAATTTGTAACAAGAATAAAAGTGGATGTGACAAAACTACAAATGAAATTATACCATTTCCCATTACCATTTACCATTAGTATTTACCATTACCATTAATATTTACCATTACCATTTACCATTAGTATTTACCATTACCATTTGCCATTATAATTTACCATTAGTATTGACCATTACCATTTACCATTTATCATTACTATTTACCATTACCATTTTTAACCATAACTGCGGCCTTCCTGTTTAGATTACCGTTTTCCAACATTCTTTCGCGTCATCGCCCATTTTCATATGGAAAAACTTTCCACTGTCCATCTGTATAGTAAACATTCAAAGGCATACAGTAATGGACAAAGGTACGTTTTGATGGGCACTTTTCCTGCCTTGATAAATTCAAGATGGCCAATGTAATAAAAACAAAAACAAAAAAAATTTATATTAAAGAGAAATTATCATAATAATAATAACTTCATAACTTTTCTGGCAAAGTTGATTTTGATCTTTCTTTGTCTGATTTATATCCGAAAAAAATGTTATTTCCTCACTGAAGAACTATTTGAATGTTAATGACCTTTCTCAAAACTAGAAAATAGCAAAATATTCGTTGGTTGCGAGGACATTCATATCTTATCTACGAATGTCGACCATTTATTTCCATTTAGCTTGCCATTTTTTTATACAGGTTCTTTGCATTTCTCTGAATATTTGTTTCAGGTAGCATATGTTGAAATACATTTTGAATACTCAAAGTCCTATATCACTCAAGAAAATTTCCAATCGCCCATCATTTTCTGTTCAGTTGCTTGCTCATTGCCCATTCAACATTAGATATCACCCAAGTTGGGAAACCCTGGTCTACAAGATGTCATGCTGGAAGCTATATGTAACTAAACAAAATCAGGAATGACTTTCTGCTTAGTGAACAAACTCGCCTTCCTGATTATCTCCCGAGTTTTTCCAGTGGTCTTTATCAAGTGACAATTTTATTCAACAAGACATTCAGTGACGGGTGTAAGTGCAAACTTTTGTTGAGTTGGTGAATTATGCTGATTACAAAGTTCAGAACATTACTGAAGTTGGCCACTGTCTGCTACATGTGTTCCTATTGTCAACGGATGCCAGCCTTTCCCATGAACAAGCGATTAACTGGATAGTGAGAATTTAGACAATTATAAGTTTTATCAAGATTATACATTGACCTGAAAATGGACATAGTAAGAAACAATTACCACACAGATATGTAGTGAACCTCCTAGAGGGGGCGCGATATAACATAGCTTATACGCCCCAATAAGGGGCTACGATAGATACTAAGGACATGTTAAATGTTTGTGACATGTTATGAAATTGAGTGCAACTTTGTTTCAGATATGAATGAAATCATCATATTATTATGTGTACAACATATTTGATCTTACATTATTACTGCACAGTGAGTTTCATTGAGACTACAATGTTTTGGATTGGATGCACATTGAATTGCCATCATTAAAGACAAGTAGCCATGGTTTAGTGAAAACACTGTACTCTCACTAAAAAGCATTTATCAACTAAATAGTTTCACCTGAAAAGGTTTGCTCTTTATTTAAAGTACCACCATTTAGTGAATACCAGAAAGAAAAGAAGACCAGTTGTTTTCGATGACATTCCCGAAACAAAATGCAACTGAGAAGAAAACTAAAACTAAACAAAACTCTGCAGAATAATAAAACAAACAACTAAAACAGAATTAAAAAATAAAATTGATAAAATATTAAAAAATAAAACAAACGGAAAAACTAATAAACCTAATGGATTCACAGATGATGAAACTGTATTTGAAGTGCCGAGAATTTTATTCCAATTCAAGGCCTGTAAAGAATGAGTAGTGCACATTTTATCAAATATAGGCACATTATGAGTGTATTTTAGGAAAATTATTTGTGAAATATGAGCATATGATGATTCAAAATTGTACTGGTAATTATCTAATATCATGAATTAAATTAACAATTTGATCTTTTTTGGTTAATACTTTCGGGTGATAGTATTTGGATATTTATTATCATTTTATTGTCAATGACTTTGTGCTTTGTATCGCCATTCATTTCATATTGTTCTTTTTTCATCTGCCATTTTATTACATCAATGATGGTTTTTCTGCCACAGGATGCCGCTTGTTATCTCGACTGGTCATTGTATTCCTAAAGTTGTGCATTTTAATCAAATACATTTCCTAATACTGTTAATAAGACTCTTCGGTTTAAAAGTTTACCTTTCTCATTCATATGTATCCAGCAGATTTTTACATACCAGAAAGACAACTTGCTCTTCCGAAAATACCAACGTATTCCTTTTGTGAAGTCGGTTGGTATACGTTGGTTGATTTACTAAGCGTATCTTAGATGTGTCACAAGGCATAGAGGACCCAGTGAGGATCAAATTCACTAACGATTTATTAAGATGCGGCACAACGCCGAAAGCATGGACCAACACGTGAGGATCGAACTCACTTGTGATTGATCTAACGAGGTATGTAATAAAATACTTTTATAGGACTGTTAGCGAAAAATTCTTCCAATTAAACACGAAATCATCTGCTAGAAAAAAAAAAAAATATAAAATCAAATGGAATCTTCCTACTTTATATTGAAATTGTTTTTATTTCCTCTGTCAAATACTCATATTGACTCAGTCTGGGCATTTTGGTGTGGTATAATGCTTTGCCGGCTTTATTCGCTAGCTCAGCTATAACTGAGTAGCAAGTTCGATCCGCACTAGGTGGTTCATACTTGCAGCTACGCTTAGTACATCACTAAAGTATAGTGTGTACTTGGGCGAGCAATAATTAAGCAGTATTAAAAAAAATAAGAACTAGAGACGATATCCCTAGGCATGTCCCGTAAATGAGAACAACCTACCTCCAAAGATAAAATCAACGGTTCAATTTCATATTCCCTGTAAGTTACCCGGATTGACATACACCTGATGAAGGCGGGAGAGCACGACGATCGAAACGTTGACGAGGAAAATAGTCCAAATGTAAATAAATCTGGTCAGTTTCTCTCTTGTAATTACTGTTTAATATTTTCTCTTCCATTTTTATTTAAATATTTGCCTTCTCTTTTGTTAGTTTCAATTCGAATTTAAATCTATTCTTAAAATATTTTTGCTCAATTCATTTTCTACAATATGGTCATATCGTTTTTTATTTCTTTCTTATATTTTCCTTTGTCGTTTTTTTAATTTCTTTTAGCTTGACTTTACTAAAGTTAGAATGGTTTTGCTGCTCAAATCTTTCAAGTGGCGAACACCTGTCTATCTGCAAAATCAACCTTCAAATTCCTCGCTTTTGTCTCTCTTTTTTCTATTACGTCTTCTAGGTGATACGATTACTTAGAAACTCCCACTCCACATTTCACTATTTTATTTACACCCTTTACTTTTCCCTCTTTCTCTTTCCTTTCTGCTATTTTCCACTTTTCCTCTTAATCTAATTCTTAATTCTTATTCCTGTTTATTTTATCACATCTCCTTTATTCGCTTTTTCTTTTCTTTACCCTTTTATCCTGCTTCTTTTTTTCATCCATCCAACATAAATCTGACTTTTTCTTTTTCTTTTCTTGTCATCCCTTTGCCAGATCGCTGCTGGGTCCGGCGGAAAAGTCAGCCAGCGAGGACAGAGCACCTGCCAAAGCCAACGGTCCAGTTCGCCGCTTCTCGCCTGGATGTCGCGCGCTCGACAGCCAAGATCAAAAACACCGAACGGACATTCCCAAGTTTGAATGACGCAGTCCAAGCAAAATGGACGCCAGGTTGGCACTGTGGTCAGCGTGCCTAATCCTCTGTGTACCGACTTCGACAGAGTCAGGGAAGGGGAACATATCCACCATCCTCAAAACGACAGCTTCGGGTTTTTATTATATGTATATTTGTTTTGTGAAATGAAGTCATTCAAAGTGATGCCTATTGTTTAAGGAAACACGTGACCTAAAGAATTTCGAGATTAGGAGTAGAATAAAAATGATACATAAGAGAATATTATCTCGGTAGAATATATAAAAGTAGGTAACGCCACAAAAAAAAAAAAAAGAAGTAAAAACAAAACAAAAAAAATGATAATAAGTTAATTTTCTTTCTTGAAGTTTTTATTTTATTTTCAGTTTAAAACTAATAGATTAATTTTAATTATTTCCTGTAAGCAAAATACTTTGCTGTATTTCAAAAACTAATTTAAAGCTAATTTAAATTGGCTGGAAGGAGATTTTTTTAAATGCTGTTTAGCGCCTTTTTTAGCCGTATTTCATCTCAATGTAATTCTCTTTATTAAAAAATCTTCCAAAAATAAAATATACTTTTCAGAATATTTATTTGAGAAATATTAGCAGATTTAAAGTATAATTAATCTAATTTGAAAGAAATATTATTTACTTTAGTCTAAAATATCACAGAAATACATTTCTTAAACCGACAGTCACTCTCTCTTTTTAACCGACATTAACTATGTTAAAGTGGTTGACAACGTGATGACAGGGCCAAATGTTGTTCTACGGAGACTTTATCTGTAAAAAATAATTGAAGAAAATGATGTGAATGCCATTTTATTTAATTTTCAACTATTCAATAATCTTTAAAAAATTAGAAAAGTATTCTCTGCAATCTAATGTTTTATTGAATTTTAGAAATTTTGGCAGTAAATTTACTATAGTCATCGCTCTTAATTTGATAATGTCTTATAGGTTCTCCCGTATTTACAAAAAAAACTTCATGTTTATACAATAATAAAAAAATCAGAATTATTTAAAAAAATGTTGGTGTTCGATGATTTGTATTAAGCGTTTCCATTTATGATTAGTAAATATAGTTTTCACTTGATAATAATATCTAAATGGCCACAAAATTTAAAACAATTATTACTGTCCTTACTATATCTTATTTATAGAAGCAATTAAAAATCTTTCTAATTAAATAATATCATAGTTTTATTGCATTTTTTATCTTACGATTCGGAGCAAATTTTCGGAAAATGGTGTTCCTGTTTAAAAAAAAAAAACAAATTGATCATTTAAATTCTCCAATGTTTTCTGTTTTTAACTAACATAAATACGAAGTTTCTATGTTAATTTCTCGAAATTTCCAAAAATTAAGTGGGAGCAACTGATGTAAAAAAAATAAAAAATACCAAGAATTTCTAAAAAATATTTTAAAATAATTGCATTCATTTGTGAATAAGACCTGGAAATTACATTAAAATCAGACAATTATTTGATTTTTGCAAGAATTTCCAAAACAATGTCTTTTTTTACCGCAAAAATGATAAATTTCTCATACTAATCATTGGCCCACCGCTGATTCAAGAAAAACACGATTTTAACCAAAATTCGATCGTGAAAAAAAGGATTAAAAAATTTAATAAATTAATAAAAAATACATTCGTCTTTCCTCTTAATAATAGCATAATTATTAAGATGATAAAACTTTGTTTTTTTTTATCAAGTTTGGGATCTTTTTTCATCATGCTATTCTATTTTTCTGAAAATCTTTGGAGGTACGTATATAAAACTTATGTATATAGATGGATACTTCCTGAATAAAAGCTTAAATTGCTTATTTATTTCGTCTGTGATTCTACAACAAATGATAAACGTATGATTTTAGAAAGGTTTACAGAGCCACTCTGGGTACCATTGAATGATGTTAGGGTTAGAAAAGTTTCATCTTCACAGACAGAAGAATATGAAATTTCATCCTTCGGAATTATTGCTGACTGAAAGAATTTATAAGGGAGAGAGAGAGAGAGAGAGAGAGAGAGAGAGAGAGAAAGAGAGAGAGAAAAGAAATTAATTACAGTGGAAACCGAGATATATAGAATTCATTCATTTATTCACTTAGCGCATTTTGCCAGTCCCTCCTTTCAGAAATTAAAAAAAGGCAAGACCTATAAGGCAACAGGTGGTTGGAATTTAGTGTTTTCCTTTTCTTAGAGTGTCGATGTTATATGGAGACCGTGCACTGTCCAGACTACAGGTTCGCCCATTTGGCCGTGACGTCAAAACATTAAGGAAGATAGGGCAATACATTTGAGGAGTGCCAGAAAGTTGGAGCGATGAAGTAAGCAAATTCTCGGGAGTATGCTTCCCAAAGCGGCGGCTCATGGAGAAAATCTGCTCGGATAGAATTTTCTTAAAGAAATGAAGACGATTCACACTGGCCTACGTGGCATGGCGGGCCTCAGCTGTAGATAAAAGCTGAAATGGTGGATCTAATACGGTATGCTTGAATGTTTAGAGTCAAGTATTTTTCAGCAAAATATATTTGAACACGCCTGAAACATTAGGAATCTTTTCCAAATATATTTGTAGATACTCGAAACATCCTGTAAAACCGCCTGAAACATTAGGAATCTTTTCAAAATATATTTGTAGATATTCGAAACATCCTGTAAACCCGCCTGAATCATTAGGTATCTTTTCGACATATATTTGTAGATACTAGAAACATCCTTTAGACTAGCCTGAAACACTAGGAATCTTTTCGAAATATATTTGTAGATACTCGAAACATCCTGTAAACCCGCCTGAATCATTAGGTATCTTTTCAAAATATATTTGTAGATGCTCGAAACACCCTGTAAACCCGCCTGAAACATTAGGAATCTTTTCGAAATATATTTGTAGATACACAAAACATCCTGTAAACTAGCCTGAAACACTAGGAATCTTTTCAAAATATATTTGTAGATACACGAAACATCCTGTAAACCCGCCTGAATCATTAGGTATCTTTTCAAAATATATTTGTAGATACTCAAAACATCCTGTAAACTCGCCTAAAACACTAGGAATCTTTTCAAAATATATTTGCAGATACTCGAAACATCCTGTAAACTCGCCTGAAACCCTAGGAATTTTTTCCAAATATATTTGTAGATACTCGAAACATCCTGTAAACCGGCCTGAATCACTCGGAATCTTTTCAAAATATATTTGTAGATACTCGAAACCTCCTGTAAACCAGCCTGAAACATTAGGAATCTTTTCAAAATATATTTGTAGATGCTCGAAACATCCTGTAAACCCGCCTGAAACACTAGGAATCTTTTCAAAATATATTTGTAGATGCTCGAAACATTTTGCATATCCGCCTGGAACATTACGAATCTTTTCAAAATATATTTGTAGATACACAAAACATCCTGTAAACCCGCCTGAAACACTAGGAATCTTTTCAAAATATATTTGTAGATATTCGAAACATCCAGTAAACCCGCCCGAAACACTAGGAATCTTTTCAAAATATATTTGTAGATATGCGAAACATCCTGTAAACCCGCCTGAAACATTAGGAATCTTTTCGAAATATATTTGTAGATACACAAAACATCCTGTAAACACGCCCGAAACATTAGGAATCTTTTCAAAATATATGTGTAGATACACGAAACATCCTGTAAACCGGCCTGAATCACTCGGAATCTTTTCAAAATATATTTGTAGATACTCGAAACATCCTGTAAACCCACCTGAAACATTAGGAATCTTTTCGAAATATATTTGTAGATACTCGAAACATCCTGTAAACCAGCCTGAAATATTAGGAATCTTTTCAAAATATATTTGTAGAGACTCGAAATATCCTGTAAACCCGCCTGAAACATTAGGAATCTTTTCAAAATATATTTGTAGATACACAAAACATCCTGTAAACACGCCCGAAACATTAGGAATCTTTTAAAAATATATTTGTAGAGACGCGAAACATCCTGTAAACCCACATGAAACATTTGGTATCTTTTCAAAATATATTTGTAGATGCTCGAAACATCCTGTAAACCCGCCTGAAACATTAGGAATCTTTTCAAAATATATTTGTAGATACTCGAAACATCCTGTAAACCCGCCTGAAACATTAGGAATCTTTTCGAAATATCTTTGTAGTTACTCGAAACATCCCGTAAACCCGCCTGAAACACTAGGAATTTTTTCAAACATATTTGTAGATACACTAAACATCCTGTAAACTAGCCTGAAACACTAGGAATCTTTTCAAAATATATTTGTAGATACTCGAAACATCCTGTAAACCCGCCTGAAACATTAGGTATCTTTTCAAAATATATTTGTAGATGCTCGAAACATCCTGTAAACCCGCCTGAAACATTAGGAATCTTTTCAAAATATATTTGTAGATATTCGAAACATCCTTTAAACCCGCCTGAAACATTAGGTATCTTTTCAAAATATATTTGTAGATGCTCGAAACACCCTGTAAACCCGCCTGAAACATTAGGGATCTTTTCGAAATATATTTGTAGATACTCGAAACATCCTGTAGACTAGCCTGAAACACTAGGAATCTTTTCGAAATATATTTGTAGATACTCGAAACATCTTGTAAACACGCCTGAAACATTAGGAATCTTTTCACAATATATTTGTAGATGTTCAAAACATCCTGTAACCCCGCCTGAAACATTAGGGATCTTTTCGAAATATATTTGTAGATACTCGAAACATCCTGTAAACCCGCCTGAGACATTAGGAATCTTTTCGAAATATATTTGTAGTTACTCGAAACATCCTGTAAACCCGCCTGAAACACTAGGTATTTTTTCAAAATATATTTGTAGATACTCGAAACATCCTGTAAACTAGCCTGAAACATTAGGAATCTTTTCAAAATATATTTGTAGATACTCGAAACATCCTTTAAACCCGCCTGAATCATTAGGTATCTTTTCAAAATATATTTGTAGATGCTCGAAACATCCTGTAAACCCGCCTGAAACATTAGGAATCTTTTCAAAATATATTTGTAGATACTCGAAACATCCCGTAAACCCGCCTGAAACACTAGGAATTTTTTCAAACATATTTGTAGATACACTAAACATACTGTAAACTAGCCTGAAACACTAGGAATCTATTCAAAATATATTTGTAGATACTCGAAACATCCTGTAAACCCGCCTGAAACATTAGGTATCTTTTCAAAATATATTTGTAGATGCTCGAAACATCCTGTAAACCCGCCTGAAACATTAGGAATCTTTTCAAAATATATTTGTAGATATTCGAAACATCCTGTAAACCCGCCTGAATCATTAGTTATCTTTTCGACATATATTTGTAGATACTAGAAACATCCTGTAGACTAGCCTGAAACACTAGGAATCTTTTCGAAATATATTTGTAGATACTCGAAACATCCTGTAAACCCACCTGAATCATTAGGTATCTTTTCAAAATATATTTGTAGATGCTCGAAACACCCTGTAAACCCGCCTGAAAAATTAGGAATCTTTTTTAAATATATTTGTAGATACACGAAACATCCTGTAAACTAGCCTGAAACACTAGGAATCTTTTCAAAATATATTTGTAGATACTCGAAACATCGTGCAAACCCGCCTGTAACATTAGGAATCTTTTCCAAATATATTTGTAGATACTCGAAACATCCTGTAAACCCACCTGAAACATTAGGAATCTTTTCGAAATATATTTGTAGATACTCGAAACATCTTGTAAACCCGCCTGAAACATTAGGAATCTTTTCACAATATTTTTGTAGATGCTCAAAACATCCTGTAACCCCGCCTGAAACATTAGGGATCTTTTCGAAATATATTTGTAGATACTCGAAACATCATGTAAACCCGCCTGCGACATTAGGAATCTTTTCGAAATATATTTGTAGTTACTCGAAACATCCTGTAAACCCGCCTGAAACATTAGGAATCTTTTCAAAATATATTTGTAGATACTCGAAACATCCTGTCAACTAGCCTGAAACATTAGGAATCTTTTCAAAATATATTTGTAGATACTCGAAACATCCTTTAAACCCGCCTGAATCATTAGGTATCTTTTGAAAATATATTTGTAGATGCTCGAAACATCCTGTAAACCCGCCTGAAACATTAGGAATCTTTTCAAAATATATTTGTAGATACTCGAAACATCCTGTAAACCCGCCTGAAACATTAGGAATCTTTTCAAAATATATTTGTAGATACACAAAACATCCTGTAAACACGTCCGAAACATTAGGAATCTTTTAAAATATATTTGTAGATACGCGAAACATCCTGTAAACCCACATGAAACATTTGGTATCTTTTCAAAATAATATTTCTAGTTACTCGAAACATCCTGTAAACCCGCCTGAATCATTAGGTATCTTTTCGACATATATTTGTAGATACTAGAAACATCCTGTAGACTAGCCTGAAACACTAGGAATCTTTTCGATATATATTTGTAGATACTAGAAACATCCTGTAAACCCGCCTGAATCATTAGGTATCTTTTCAAAATATATTTGTAGATGCTCGAAACACCCTGTAAACCCGCCTGAAACATTAGGAATCTTTTCGAAATATATTTGTAGATACACGAAACATCCTGTAAACTAGCCTGAAACACTAGGAATCTTTTCAAAATATATTTGTAGATACTCGAAACATCGTGCAAACCCGCCTGTAACATTAGGAATCTTTTCAAAATATATTTGTAGATACTCGAAACATCCTGTAAACCCACCTGAAACATTAGGAATCTTTTCGAAATTTATTTGTAGATACTCGAAACATCTTGTAAACCCGCCTGAAACATTAGGAATCTTTTCACAATATATTTGTAGATGCTCAAAACATCCTGTAACCCCGCCTGAAACATTAGGGATCTTTTCGAAATATATTTGTAGACACTCGAAACATCCTGTAAACCCGCCTGAGACATTAGGAATCTTTTCGAAATATATTTGTAGTTACTCGAAACATCCTGTAAACCCGCCTGAAACACTAGGTATTTTTTCAAAATATATTTGTAGATACTCGAAACATCCTGTAAACTAGCCTGAAACATTAGGAATCTTTTCAAAATATATTTGTAGATACTCGAAACATCCTGTAAACTAGCCTGAAACATTAGGAATCTTTTCAAAATATATTTGTAGATGCTCGAAACATCCTGTAAACCCGCCTGAAACATTAGGAATCTTTTCAAAATATATGTGTCGATACTCGAAACATCCTGTATACCCGCCTGAAGCATTAGGAATCTTTTCAAAATATATTTGTAGATACTCGAAACATCCTGTAAACCCGCCTGAAACATTAGGAATCTTTTCGAAATATATTTGTAGATACTCGAAACATCCTGTAAACCTGCCTGAAACATTAGGAATCTTTTCGAAATATATTTGTCGATGCTCGAAACATCCTGTAAACCCGCCTGAAACATTAGGAATCATTTCAAAATATATTTGTAGATACTCGAAACATCCTGTCATACTGTCTTAAAAACTAGGAATCTTTTCAAAATATATTTGCAGACTCAGAAATCATCCAGGAAACCTGCCTTAAACATTAATTACCTTTCTAAATTATTTTTGTAGACATTCAAAACATCCTGCCAACTTGCCTTCAACATTAATTATCTTTCCCAAATATTTTTGTAGACACTGAAAATACCCTGCAAACCTCTCTTAAACACTAGGAATCTTTTCAAAATAAAAGTCATACGTTTTGTTCCACCATTGTACTATTATTCTTAACAACAATCTCAAATAAGGTTAGGTTTTGGCCTTTTGAATGGCGAGGAAGTGTTCCCAATTATCATTACAGCTTTCCTGTGTAACGTTTCGGCTTACAAAAGTTTCCGTGGAAGCGATCTTCTTTTTGGATAGCAAGGAAATACGCACACACACAAGTACACACATACATGTGATAATTTAGATCATTTTACTTTTACATGTTTCGTCAACGAGCAAAATAATTTTCATTCACAAGAACAAAATTTCCATCGCAAGACTCAACGGGATTCTCGTTAAGCATCAGAACGCATATATTTTGCTTTAATAGAGACTCTCAATATTTTACAGATAATAATTCCTGATAGGATATTCGATTCTCTTACGATAGTTTCGTTTTATTTTTAAATCTTCTCCAAATTTTTCTGCTGAAATTTTGTTATTATTCAAAATTTTTTTCGCAGTATCGTCGTCCTTCTCTTTATCATTGTTGCTGCTTCGATAGTTAATTTTCTGCGGTTACTCTCTTCAGCCTTACTAGTTTTGATTGAAGTCGGCATTATTATGCAGACGGACGTCAAATTCTTTGCTGTTTCATTCCCTACGGTCTGACTGTGGATTTTCCATATTTCCTGAATATGTTTTGCCAGATGAATATTTATCATTTGCTCAAAGAAGTAGAAATTAAAAAAAGGATTAGGTTATATACAGCGTCCAATAGGAAAATTAGTTTATTATTCGAAACGTAGTAACTAAAGTTACAATTTCATAAAATAATGACTTTCAATATATCTCTGTGTGTAAGCACATCTGTACATAGCCTTGCTCATAGGTACGTGATTGAAACACAGTCATAAGATTAATTTTAGAGACGATTCCAAATTAATGCATAGAGCAATAATATACTAAATCGATGACAATCACAAACCCAACGAGTGATGCTGCGAACAACACCAGTGAAACAAGCAATAAATTACATAAATATAAAAGAAACAGAAAAATAGAAAAAAAAACAGACAATTGGCTGTAGAGAATATACATAGTAGCAGTAACCAGCAGTCCAGTAGTAGTAACAGTTGAGGAGATCCTTTAATAGCATATTCTTTCAAAAATAAACAATTTTCTCACTTCTCTTCCCTTGACTAATCCGTGGGCTTTTACTGCTCTGAAGTGAAACGCTTTTCGCTACTAATCAGTAAGTAGTACTTTTCCTTGTTAAGACACTTGTGGATTCGGACTTTCTTGTTAACGAAACGGGGAACTTTTATTAATTTATATCTTATTTTATGGAAAAAAATATTTCATAAAATTTTAACCTGTCGTCTATTTGCTTTTCATTGTGTATGGTTTTGTCGAAAAGGTTTTTTGCTGGTAGAGACATCACCTCAGAAGTACATAGCATTTAAAAAACTGACGATTATCCAGAGCCATCGCTGGGCAAAATACGTAACTACAACCCACGGACTGTATGCAGACGACTGAGGATTTTATGAGGTCCACAAGATTAAAACAAACGAATACTTTTTAATAGTTGTCCGATTACTGCCGGTTAGATTTCGAATTACCGCCACTTGACGATAATTACAGGCGGTGCGAGATTTGAAAGAATCCATCTCTTTTTCGGTGACTTTACATAGCGAAAAGACGTATTATTTTTGTTTCATAAAAATGTGAATACTCAGCTACAGACAGTGAAGTTTGCTTTGAACGCTTCACATTTCATTTCTAATTTTCCTTTTGTAAAATGCCCTATCAATATATTTGTTAAATATTTCTTTGTTCAAATTCTATATCTTATTTTCCTTCACACACACACACACACACACACACACACACACACACACACACACACACACACATATATATATATATATATATATATATATATATATATACAGTAGAACATCACGTCGGTTGGTTACCATTTTTTGAGGGCTTCAACAAAGACCATGAAAAAACGTTGGCATTTTTTTTTGTTCCATGTTGCACAAAGCAGCAATCTATTCCCGACATGAGAAAAAAGCGAACAAAGACAGGAAGCATTTATATTTAATATCCCTTTTATTTTCATTTATCAAATAAAAAGTCGATCTCAGATTTGAATCTGCAATTTCTCTTGATATATCAACGAGTAATACTCATTATGTTAACTTTCTCAGCTGCACAGATTTCATTAATACTAATAAATGTATTAAATCTAAAACTAATTTGTCATATATTTGTGCAATATTTTCACAGAATGCGTTCACTAAGCAAATGAATGCGCAAATAACATGTAGATGTATGATTGTCATTTATATAGTCGTGTAACTCGGGTTGATATTGTGATGCAGCCTCAGGACTAATAATAATACGGTTTTCATTGAAAAAAATTGTTCAGCTCTGATTCAAGCCATTATACATTAAACTTCCCAGAATTATGTCTACTTATCTCCGAAACCTATGTATATTTTATTTATAAAATTTAACGAGTAGGAAAGCGTTGATGATTCTAGGATATTTCAAAGTTTTGTTTATTTGTATTTGGCGATAAGTATATTTATCGAACAGTCAGCGTTTATTTTTGGGGCTTTTTCAATCTTTAAGAGTTACCTCCCTTGCAAGCTGATGTCAGATGTTCTCATTTCGCATACGGAATATCAAAATTATACAATGACCCAGACTCGCGCCGCATGAAAATGGAATTAAGGATAATCACTAATACTAGAAAAAAAATGAAATGACCAAAACTGTACGAGTATAAATGAATAAGAATATATTTAAAAGAGAGAGAGAGAGAGGATGGAGAGAGAGAGGGATGGCAAGAAAGATAAAGAGGGTGAGAAAAAGAGAGATAGCGAAACGTAAAGAAAGAGAGTGAAAGGGAAAGAGAGAGAGGGAAATGGAAAGAAAGATAGTGGAGAGGGAGAGAAAAGGAGAGTAAGAGAAAGGTAAAGAAAGAAAGAGAGAGAGTGAAAGAAATGGAAAGAAAGAAAGAGAGGGAGAAAAAAGATATATAGAGACAGTTAAAGAAAAAGAGGGTTAAAGCAAAAGACAGAGAGAAATGGAAAGAAAGATAGAGTGAGAGTGAAAATAGAGCTAGAGAAAGGTACAGAAAGAGACAGTGAAAGGGGAAAAAGAGAGAGAAAAAGAAATGGAAAGATAGAGAGAGGTAGAGAAAAAGAGAGATAAAGCTAAAGAAAGAGAGAGTGAAAGGGACAAAGAGAGAAAGAGAGAGAAATAGAAAGAAAGGTAGAGAGGAAGAGAAAAAGAGAGATAGAGAAAAGTAAAGGAAGACAGAGTGAAAGAGAAAGAGAGAGAGAGAGAGAGAGAGAGAGAGGAGAGAGAGAGTGGGATATAAAAAAACTGAAGGAATTCCAAGTGAAGCAGTGTGACTCGGTCATAACTTTAGTGGCAGACGTTTTGAATTATGTAAACGAAAAAAACAAAAAACAAAAACAAAAAACAAACTCTTGCATCTCATCCATAATACATCGGTGGTGTACGTGATGTTAGTCCATGGGGGTCACAGTAAGCAGAATGCCTAGTCTGTTGATCGATTCACGGTAGGAACAGATCTGAACTTTAAAAAAAGAAATAGGCAAATAAAAAAATAAAATAAAAATAAAATAAAAAAGATGGAGAGAAAAGTCCAATAGATGCACGAACGAGTAAAACACTGATACAATATTAGAAAAATCAAAGACGACAACGATGACGGCGTCAACCACAAAGACGAACGCAAACAACAATTCGGCTAAAAAAATGCATTCAATCAATAATAATGGAAAACAGCTAAAGAGTAAAACAAAAATGCATGACCTCCCCCCCCCAAATTGAATAAACATAAACGATTACAGAAAAAATATATAAAGCAAACAGATGAAAACCGTTAAATATCTGGAGATTATGGAATTTTCTTTTTTCTGGCAGACGACGGATCATTCTCTATTCCGGTGGCATTTCTCTTTTTAGCGTTTTCCAATAAGCAAAAAAATGGCGTTACACAAATTCTGCCACATTGTGTATTTTATTTTATTTTTTTAAATGAATATGATTTACAACCATTGATCAGTTTCCTCTTTTTTCTGCCTCCCTTTAGAATTGAGCTTGTTTATTCTAATTTTTTAGTTAAAAATACACCATTCTGGTCTTTAAGGAGTTGTAATAGTTGTAGTGATAGACTGGAATCAATAATCCACAGTACTTGCTTATATTTTCTATCAGGCTAAAAGATTTTTCTTCTTTTTTTTAAATCGAGTACAGTTCACAGGTGTTGCTAAGAAAAGAGATTACAAGCTAAATCAGTGCTCAATATGGTTGTGTTTCGGCGTCTTAATAGCCCAACATGTCAGCCGCTACATTCTACAGCCTCCTATCAGTGGTTGTTGCAGGAACTTCAAATTTTGGAAAATAAGACAATTGGATAAATAAGCGTTTAAATAAGCCGATCAGTAGGCTTAGGATAGTTATAAATACAATATGTGTGCCTTTGAAGATACATTCTGTGTGTCCTCCGATATAAAGTTTAGTAAATAAAAACACTGATATTCCAATGCCCTGGAAGTATTGAGGTAGGTACTTGTCCCAACAAAATCACTGGTGGCTTCGAAATTTCATAGAAACGACTTTCAATTTAACAGGTAAATGAACAAGAACAAAGTATCTGCTTGTGGATCAAATAAAGATTTAGGTCACCATACACCGAATGTTAACGAATGTATAACAGAGGGAAGGATGAACCGTATAATTTTTTTTTTATAACTTGGCTTGAATACTTTACTACAGGCTATTAAGTAAAAAGTTCGAAATTCCCAGAAAGTTGCTGAATACGACAGAAAACTGAAGAAAACCGAAAGTTAAACTGTCGAAACTTTGTGGCTACAAAAAGGGTTAGATCAATATGAGTGGATCGATGTATTCTCATGGTAATTTTTCATTTATGAGAATCGAAATTACTAGTCTATACGGAACACAATTTTGGGGCTGTTTTTTTGATCGATTTCACCCCAAGCAAGCATTAAATCCACTAAGACACAAAAGGTTACTAGGTGTGGAAGAATTAGAAAACAGAAACTTTACTAAGGAGTAAGAACAAAAGAAAAGTAATCAGGGGGACAGTAGATAGCGATTGACATTGCATTTCATTTTTTGAAGATTAAAGTTGGCTGGAAAGCATAGAACCACAAGAGAGAATTGCGTGAAAAGAAACTGTAAGCAGAGAAGTTACAGTTACATTTAGCCAACTCATCTGTATATTGGCGAATATTTGTCAATCTAGTACTGCGCTTAAATGTGAATATTTTCTTTGAGAGTATTTATAGAAAAGGCACAGGGAGGCAACTTTAGGGTGGTGGGAAAGGGACTGAAGCCGAGATGCCAGATCAGGACCGACAATATTGTTGATTCTTCTCTGGATTTTATCAAGGATCTCTAGATATATGTCGGGAGCACCAGACCATATATGGTAGCAAATATTCTTAGTTTGGGCGAATGGTAGATTTATAGATATGTAAGATAGATTCAGGAGGGAATAATTTTATAGCACGACACATTGAGCCAATTTTTTGTCAGTTTACCTAGCAACGGATTTAATATAGTCTTTCCTTTTCATGTCAGCCTAGAACGTTAGCCCAAGAAAGCGCAACGAGTCACTCTCCTGGAGGTTAGCATTAGCCATGCTGAGAGTGGGGGTGGGTCTCTCAGATGATTAATAGAGAGTAGCTTAGTTTTGGGAGCGTTAAAATTAACAAGCCATCCTTTGCCTCAGTTAACAACAGACTGAAGATCGTTTTTGACATCATCCGCCACTTTGAATTGGTCGGGCCTATCAGACTTATATCGAGACAGATGCAAATGATTGTGTCATTAGCATAGATACCAAATTGAGAGCTGATGCTATCGGGTAGGTCGTTATTGGAAATTAAAAACCAAAGTAGGACCTACGTGGCAAAGTTTAGTTTTCAATTCCGGTTAAAAATCTTTCCGTAAAAATGTTGATTTTCAAAGTAGAAAAAGTGGGCACTCACCATTTGAAAGAACACAATATTCCTCTTTGGAATTATTCTTACAAGAAGATAGTTCTTACAAGACCTTCAGCCAATGATAATAACTGTGTAATGTTACTCAGAGGTGAGTACGTATCTATCATTCGGTAAACTTTCCATTCCTTATAAAAAGAACGCGACGAACTTTTCAGCACGTTTCGTATTTATTTTATCTGAATTTTCGTTGCTTATCGTGACTCGCCGTCCATCATTCTAGAATTGTTAATAAGCAACAGTAAATCGGAAATAGAATAATTAATTCCCTGGCAGGAGTTGAACTTAAATATGTTGTCATCTGGAGTTTCTCTTTTCAATAACGTTACGGACGTCAATCGGTTACAATATTTCACATCTATTTTCCCCAAACACCTGATAGGCGGATTTCTTCTTCTTATTACATAGCCTCGTAGTTGTATGACATTATTATGATTTCTTATATGACGCATTGCCAATATTTGTTGCTTCTTATCTCAACTCCTACCTCGTTACAAATTAAAGACAAATCATTTAATAAGTTCGAATAATATTACAGCTACTTTTAAAGGACACATAGCACAGTGGATAAAGGCGTTAGTTAGATCCAGTGACAGGAGAGTGAGTTCAATACCCAGTTAAGGCAGTGGAGAACTTTCACAGGGAAATTAACAGGAGATAACTGATAACTGACATCCATTAAACATGGCACGTGGAACTAGAACAGTCTACCCCAGTGAGCGAAATAAAGGGTTAAGTTCGACATTCCAACCACCTGAAGAAGGCCGGAGCGTACAACGGCCGAAACGTTGTAATAAATATGGCGACAAAGATGAGGACAATAGTCCGAATAATGTAAATAATGTACTTTAAAAAAGTATATGATAAAAAAATGGTCGACTATCAGGTGTTCGAAGAAAGTAAATAAGGTTTAAGTTAAATTAGTGTAGCCAGTTGGTTTTTGTAGCTAGATTGATGAGGCAGATGTCATGTCAATGTAAGATGCTGAGAATAAATAATAACTTTGAGTGTGGACTGAGTTGTATTCTTTGTTTTCGATCCGACTGTTTATTAACGATCGTAGAATGACGACCTAGGTGTGGCGATAAAAAACAACTGAATATAAGATGAAGGAAATACCAGTTAAAATGTAATGATAATTAACAATATTTTATCAAAGATATTTGAATATAATGTTTTTTGTTATTCTGTTCGATTCTTAAAAGACAGTCTAAGCTGTAATAAATCCTCAATGAAGATTTTCTATTACAAATGATGCAAAATAATGCGTAGCGATCTTTTGACTAAAACATTTTGTCTACACAGAATAACGCTATGCTTCATACTTTGTAAAATCACCACCACATAGGCAATATAAAATAGTTAATTTAACTTAATATATTGTATAAAAAGGTTTCGGAATTGGGCACCCCTAATTTTTGTTAGTATAATGATATTTATTTCTTTGTTTCTTTAATAAACTGTCGACTCGCGTGAAAAGAACGGTCAGGTTCACTGGTCCCGTCATCTGACGAGGAAATTTCTAAATTGGATCCTAAAAACTCGGCACTCTTAGGAAAGAAACGATTTGAGCCTTTCAAAACTGAGACGGGAAAATATCTTCGGGCAACAGCTGTCATGGACAAGTCCCTTGTCGCAGTTAAGGAGGCATTTGACTTTTTTTTTTTTAATACAACGACATGGGTATTTCAGGAACGTATGAGCTGGGCTGGGCCAGATCAGTGCGGGAGTGACAAGCAGGTCTATTATGAAATGCTCGTTAAAAAGAATTGGGTACAGGGTTTAGATTATAAGGAGATCTAGGAAAAAATGTTAACTTCTTTTAAAAAATACGTTTGAAATGTACGAGAAGATATTTTGAATGTTTTCTGGAATTTGGTTTCGATTTATTGAGATTAAATAATTCAGCGATTTATCTGAAGTACTTGCCAACGTTTCTCCATGAAAGGAGAAAACGAGAAGAGGTGGAGGTAGAAGAACTACATGCTGAACCATTATTATTATTATTATTATTATTATTATTATTATTATTATTATTATTATTATTATTATTATTATTTTCTAATCAGCAGCCAAACAGCAAGATAAGAGAATGCTTGGTTGTTAGCAAAAGGGACAGCCGAAAATGCAAATTGGAGATGCCAAAATCAAACAAGTACAACAATTTAAATACTTGGAAGGAAAAGTGCAACGCTGAGATCCGAAAGCGTATTGGGAGAGCGAAAGATGTTTTCCAAAAGCTAAGCAAAGTATTAAGAAACAAACATTTCGTTAGAAAGAAAGAAAAGAGTAGTGAACTGTTATGTAATATCAGTCCTCCTATATGGCAGTGAATGTTTCACAATCTCCTCACAGATGAAGAAGAGACTTGTAGAAACATAAATCTGGTTCTACAGAAGGATGCTGAGAATGCCATGGGCCCAACATGTGAGCAACGACAGTGTGTTAGAGAAAATGAAAACAAAAAGAACACTTATATTTATAATTTCTAGGGCATATAATGAAGAAAGAGGGCTTGGAAAATTTGATACTCACAGGTCAGATGGAAAGCAAGAGGTACAGAAGAAAAATTCCATAACCTACCTCGATAACTTGAGTAAATGGATGGCAGAACAGGGTTTCGGAGAGATAACAGACAACATTTATTAAGAGATACAAAGGACAGGAAAATGTGGAGAGACATGATCACCAACGTCCTGAATGGCCATGGGAATAGAAGGAGAAGAAGAAGAAACCAGCAGATGGTTTTCTCTGTAGATCAAGTGAAAGCAAGGCGAATCAACCCCCCCCAACCGCTCATATTCATTATTGTTCTTGATTTTATTTTCTTCAGTTACTTTTAAATTCTTCAATATTTTTGTGCAAACTTCTTTGAGAATGACCCGAGTGTGCTAATAATGAAGGGTAATACTTTTATCTACATTTATATTTATTTTTGTCCTTTGGCAAGATCCAGTAATTTTTAGTTTTCATTTTATGACTTAGTGGAACAGCCACTTCGACTATTTTACAAATTTTCCTTGGTCATAATCATTAAACCCGGCTTGTCTCGCTAGATCAAATACAACTAAATAGTGAGTTCATTCTTCACTGAGTGCTCCATATTTATGACCTTGTGCCATATCTAAGCTGCACTTAGAAAATCACTATAATGATTAGATACGTTCTCCTGTTAGGACTGAATTTTCAATTGAAATTTCAAAGTTCTTTGATGCGTTGATTTGATTGGTTCTCGGCCCTAAACTATTTAGGTTCTATTTTTAGCATTGTCTTAAGAACAATCTAAATTAGGCAGAAGAAACCACTTCATCCATTTGTATCCTTCTGGATGGAATCAATGGCAATTTGCCGATATTATCACAGAACATTCTTTGTTTTTTTAATATTCATGCAGGCTTCTAAATTGTGCTGATAGAATTGGTTTGTCACGTTCAACTTCAATCGTTTGCACAATTCCTGTGTGATGACCGTTTCTACTCTCTCATGCTTCTATTTGTACTCTTGACTCTGCTGCACTCGCTTTTCTAGTATTTCTTGAGTATCTAATCTCTTATAGACATTGTTCTAATTCAGTTTTTCTCTGTTGTAATAGAAAAAAAGATTCTGTTTTTCTATTTATTTTTGTTCTACATAATTGTTTCGATTTTCCTCTGTTTAATTCTTCTTTTGTTATTCACTTCAACTTTATTTTTTGTATCGTCTCGTTTTTCTCAATATCGCTCTTTATTACAATTCGTGTTGATATTTACTTTGCTTATTTCACACCAGGTTAGACGTGAGTGAATAAGGCGAGAAGATGACGTGTCAGTCTTTCAAAAAGAAAAGTAAAAAATATTGAAAATCGGCTTTCAAAAATATAGGATTAGATCTATTACCAGGACGCAATCTCTGCGTCGTATGTGTGAGGGATTTGATGTGTACTAAGCTTAACTGACTTTGAAGCTACGTCAAATGTAAGCAATAAAGTTAGGAAGATTTTGTGGTGCCAATCTTAGAAAAGGTTGGCATCACTTGAAAAAATAATGCCCCACCCCACAAAAAAAAAACAAAAAAAAAAACAACAACAAAATACAAAAACAAAACAGGTTCACTGATACTCGGGAAGAATATCTGTCTGTCAGTCTGTCTGTCTGTCACTCTATATATATAAATAAAAAAGTAAACCTTGAAGTCAACACTCAGGTTGTTTCATGCCTGACGCAATCATAAGGCCTGATGATTGCATCTAGCATCTAGCATGAAACAGTCTGTCGCCTCTGAGTGTTGAATTCATTGTTCAATTTTACATTTACACAAGCTCTATTCCTGATATTGAGCACCTTATTCCATAAATATAGCTCATCTTTAAACTATATTTCTTCATATATATATATATATATATATATATATATATATGAATCCGACATATTTTATCACTTTAAACGTTATTTATAGTGGATACTAATATATTAAAATGTTTTAGTATTTGTGCAGACGATTCATTTGTTTATTTATTAAACAGTATATTTATTTATTTTCGTCTACCGGCCTGAATGTTCGCGAAATTTTATTAAAGAAAAATTTGTCGAAGAACGCAAATTTTTTCTTTAACAGGATTTCTCGAACATTCAGGCCGGTAGACGAAAATAAATAAATATACTATTTAATAAATAAACTGGGCTTCTGATCAAATATGGGTATCCACTGAAAATAACTTTCTGTGTTTTGATGATTAATAACATTAAATTGTCTTGACGCAATTTCAAATCTAGGAAATTAAGTTAGGATAATTTTGCTGCGTCAGTCTTCTTAGAAAAGAGAATCTGATTGGATAAAATGAGTTTAAATCCTGGACGCTCTCTGACGCGCTCTCTCTCTCTCTCTCTCTCTCTCTCTCACTTTCTTTCTTCTTATCTATGTGCTATGTCTCTTTAATATCAATGAATCTTTAAGATGTAAACGATCATGGTCCTCTCCAGCCTCCATTTACTTTTAATATCTGCAAAGTAGGATGAATGTTCTTGAGAAAGATAGTGGAGGGATTTTTTGTTGCGTTCTTGGCGGTTTTGAATTCAGAGATGTCATTCACCTAGACTAGTTGCCAACCAAGGCTAGAAAGCTCTTTTCCCGGATTTTTTTTTCTTAACTCTGTTCCACTTGCACCTTCAAAAAGTGATTTACTGAACTTTGGCAACATTGGATAATTAATGGCTATGAAAGTATTGATTTTATATCAAAGAAAATGTTACCCCCTTTTCCTTGTGTGTGTTTGTGTGTGTGTGTGTGTGTGTGTGTGTGTGTGTGAGAGAGAGAGAGAGAGAGAGAGAGAGAAACACACACACACACATACACACACACACGTTTTGTGAAATTGGAGTAGATTTGAATAGCGAAATTAAATCAGAGCATTTTGTTTACTGATAGGGAAATCTAATCTAGGGCAGAAGTTGTACCCATTGAATCTGGGTCATCAGTAGACAATGGAAAGGGTCGAAATATTTTTTTATCGATTAAAAATTGAAATAGAGCTGAGTAAGCTAGAAGGAACTTTGAAATTCACATGATTTTGGTTGAAGCATCCAGAACCCCCGTGATAATCGCGTGCGAAGTAGTAGGGCTGAGGGTCAGTTATAACCAGCCTGGTTTATCTATATAAACACGCAGTTATGCTGCAAAAGACAGACGGGAGAAATTTATTGAAGAGAGAATTGACCCGGGCGAGCGTTGGGAAGAGTAACGCCACTATAACTTTAAGCCCCGCACAGAAATTTTTATCCCTCCATCGCAAGAGTCATATATCGTTCTGAGACGATTTATCAACAAGTTAATTATATACACTCACTCTCTGTCAAGAATCCAGTGTATGAGTTTTTTACGTTAAATACTTTTCTTTTCTGTAACCCGTTTCTTTTCTATACTATCCTTTTCTGCTATATAAAAGACATTAACAATTCAACCATTGAATTGTTGTTTGTCCGGCTTTCTGCAGGTATTAATTTTTTTTTGCTGCATTCTAAATTTCTTAGCGCAGACTCCCGGGCTGTATCTACATCTTCAGTCGACTGTGAATGGACGGACATCACTTCTGCTTTCTGGATCAAACAAATCACAACGTGGGCAGGAAGCAGGATTAAACCAGTGGACCGGTGGAATAATCTACGGATGCTCAGGGGACCTATGGTAACTCCTTTAAGTTCGGTTAGGGCCGAGTAGACACCTCAACCCAGAGAGTAAGACGCCGGAGGTTGAGGGGCAGGGGCGAAAGTGCTAGATCCTATGGTTAAGCCTTCTACATATAACTCCGAGAAAGAGGGATGACATGTTGTTTACCCGACCCATTCGTATATCAATGGAATGTAAACGTGAACGATAGTTTGTTGTTAGTTATTAAACTTAGTTTATTTTAACACAAGACCACAATTATGAGCACCCAATGAGGATTGAACCCACTACTAATGATCAACCAGACTAGAAGTGAACAATATTTTGCTTTTCATCGCGGGATCTCTCGGCTAGTTCCTCAAGGAAAGAATATGCGATCAGTCATAAAAATATGTGACCAGTCATAAAAACAGATGCGAATCACAAGATTTCATAAACTACAACACTTCGAAATCTTTGTCATGGGAAGGTGTCTGCTCTAGATTTTTAGCGCCCCCTTTTATCTGAGATAGTTGCTTATTTCCCGACAACAGAGGCCAGGAAATTTATTGAATATCTAAAACATTGAAACAATTTAACCCCGTGCAACGACCACACAAGAAGGTTTTATCGATGGAATTTCTTTTTTTTCAGAAGAATCACTTGCGGTGGACATACCGTAAAGGCAGGCAGACATTTCTAGACAGGGGGTGTGGGTATACAGGGGGTTGCGGTTATACAATTGCAGCCATGTACACCCGAACAACACCCAGTCCGTCGACTAGTACAAAATAAAATTAATTTAAAAATGAAAGACTTTCAAATCAGTTTTCATCCCGAAAACCATCAGCTGAAACGCTGAATTGTATGATTAACACTTTGATCTTTCTACAAATAATTGAGAGAGGACAGATTCCAGTTTTGTTGAATTGGATGGATAACTGATAAGTTATTAAAACGCGATTTCCTTCTACAGAGTGTGGACAATTTCCATTCGAGAGCTGTTCAACTAAAAGCTGTTAATGCGAGAGAAAATCAGTAAATTCTTTTTTGTCAATTGCGTCTTTGTGATGTTTTTTCACAAAACCGGAGAATTCGAATTTCATTGCCTTACTCGGAGATAGAACGCACAAATAAAATAACAAAATGCGCCTAAATAACTATTTTTTTAATATAGAGGTCAATCAGTGGAATTTTGTTGCGTCAATAACAACCAATCGAAATACACCAGTCCGACCTTTTGCTAAAACGCCCACAAATGAAGAAATAAACCGACTCCTTCTCTAAGTTGGGGTGAGTCCTAAAGCAAGCTTTAGCAACCTCTAACCTCCCCATGCTAAGGATACGGTGAAATTGCACTTGATTATTGTCTGTATCAGTCTGTAGTGTCAGCACTGTACACTTTCGGCAGGCAGTTCTACTGCAGAACAAACGGGTTGGCGATAGCGAGTACATTTAGGATGCTACTTCGGGATATTTGGCTAATGCCAACATTGTACGTTGACTTTCCATAGAATCAGCTGTTAATGAAACCAGAGAATGCGAATGTTGGTGCACGACGACAGTTTGGCACTACCGTTAAGCGTAGACAACAAAGTGAAAGAAGACGGAAGCGACAAGAGGGAACTGAAAGCGTCGCCGATCGATGTAAACAACTGGGAACAGCTGGCTGCGGACCACCCAACATGGCGCCGAACCGCCAAACATGGCGCCGAGCATTTCATACTGGAATAGAAGCAATTGAAAGCTGGTCACTTACCCACGAGTACCACTCCCCGATAAATAGCCGTTACGCAATTCAAACTGCCGGATGAACGTCTTCGTTTTCTTTGTCAAATACGACGGGGAATGATTAGTCCAAATATTTTAATGTCTAGAAATATATGTGAATATATTAGATTTGCCACAAAGAATTCTGTTTTAGATTTATACGTTTATATACTCCTATATTTTAATTTTAAAGTTAATTTCAGCTCTAATCGATGCGTACACAAGGAAACATTGAAATTTTCATTCCAACATTCCTGTCTTTATGATGGCCATAGTTTAAGGGCTCTGAATGAATATATGTTTTCCTTTTGTTAGATGACGAATCCGTATTAGCGATTCTCATTTTCCTCGTCGCAAGGTATCAGACCGTGAATTTCTTGGCTTCTCTTTCGATAGACAAACAAAAGAGAACGATTGCATTTGTCAGTCAATTTTAATTTTATTTAACCGACAGTAAACAAAAGATGGCTGTCGAAGTGAGGCGAACTTTTTATCTCTTGTCAATATTAGTTTAAACGCTGCGCTATTTGAACATTGACAAAGGGATAAAAGTCACTCGCTAAATGTGAATAAAATATAAAGCATTTTGCTGTTTATATTAAAAATTCACGCGAATGACTTGCGGTGCAGAATTATAAATAAAAGGAGACATTATTGAAAATTTTACCATTTAGACATGTCTGAAGTGCATTTGTTTGGCTATTCAAATAATAAAAAAATGAGAGTAAGAAAAAAATGGAACGTAATTTACAAAAGGTAGCGATGCCAGAATATAATGGGTTTATTAGTTTAAGTTCTGAATTTAAGTATTGGCTTTATTTCTTATATCTATGGACATAATCTTTATTGATGTTGATTTTAACACAACATTTCGCCCCTTACATTTTTCGGCCTTCCTATTCTTTAAACTTCTAATTATTATTTAATATAATTTCTGTCCCAATCTTTGTTGTTTTTACCACAACGTGTCGATCTTATAGCTCTTATTATAGCTCTCAGATGTAAATTGTGCACATTCTGTAGAAGGAAATCGCGTTTTAATAACCTAAGTTATCTTGTTATCAGTCCAGTAGAATCACGGGTAGAGTCTTTTGGTAGTTTTATCAACGAGAGGCAGATTAAAACTAGAACCTCTTTCAATTATTTGTGGAAAGATCTAAATGTTATTCATGGATTTCAATGTTTCAGCTGATGATCTTCGGGATGTAAACTGATTCTAAACTGAGTCTTTCACTTTTAAAATTAATTTTGTTTTGCATGATCTTTGAAGTTTAATACAATTATATTTATTATTATTCCTACTCAGCAAACTTGTTTGGTGCATGTTTATTAAAATACAAATTGGGAATCACTAAAGCGTTATATCTTTTCGTAAAAACGTTTTATGAGTTATGTAATCATTATTATTATAACGAGGCAAAATGAAATAAAAGTTACCAATGCGGCTTAAAACCCAACTATTGGTTGCTACATTTTAATTTATTTTGAAGATCTTTGACACAATGAAACGGAAAACTCAGTTGAAGATAGAATAAAGAAGATCTATATAATCATTTATTTTTTTTCTGCTACCGCCAATCATGTTCACATTCTCTGCCGAGTGAATAATTGCAAGAATAGCTTTACTGACTTGAAAATATTTTAGTTTTCAGATATACATAAACCTGGAAGCAACTTCGTATACTCATGCAATTGTGATGAATTGATGCGAGCTACAAATTGGAGGTTTTGAAATCAGACAAATACTGATCATCAAATATCTGGGAACATATGACATCGAAATCCAAAGGCACACTGGAATAGCAAAAGATGATTTCTAAAAAACTCAGCAAAGCATTAAGGAAGAGGATAATTTTGTCATCAAGCAAAGAATAGTAATATGTAATATCAATCCTCCTGTATAGCAGTGAACGCTGGACAATATTCACACAGTTGAAGAGGAGATATGAGGCAACAGAAACTCGGTTCTACAGAAGGATACTGAGAATACTATGGACATAAAATTTAGACAACGAGGCAGTCTTTAAAGAAAACGTTAACATAAAAGACAGATTCTTAGAATATGAAAGAGACTTGAAATTTCAAGGATCCATAAGATTTAGATAATTTGGCATTCACAGGGCGTTCAAGTGGGACAAAGGAGAACAGAGAGTGTAACCACACGAGCCTATGTAAACAGATAGACATTGCTAAGGGATAAAAATGATAAGAAGTGGTGGAGAGCTATGACTGACCACTTCCTAAAGGGAGACGACACCTAGAAGACACCTAGAAGAAGGAGAAGAAGCAGAAGAAGAAGGACAACAACAACAAGAAAGAAGAGGAATGTTGTGATGCGTCTTATATATAAGAAGCTTATAATACAAAAGTAAAAAAAAACAACAAAAAACGTCTCTACGCGTGCCTTTCTGAAAGAAAACTTAATTTTCAAATTCTTGCTTAATCTGGAATGAAAAAGGTTAAGTTACTCTGCAGAGAAATAAGTAATTCTCTGAGCTAACAAGTAGATCTGAAAAAATGTGGCGTATACAGTGAAGAGAGAGAGAGAGAGAGAGAGAGAGAGAGAGAGAGAGAGAGAGAGAGAGAGTGTGTGTGTGTGTGAGAGAGAGATGGGGATTGGGAGGGAAAGAGAACAGGATAGTTGGAAGAGAAGGGTGAAGAATGCAGAAAAGAAAGAAAGAAAGAATGAATGAGGCAGAATCGGAAAGAGAGAGGAAGCGGAAATAGAGGGGGGAGTGAAAAGAGAAATCAAAGAAAGAAAAACACGAGAAAGCACTTAGAGAAATAAGAGTAAAATTAATTTATAAAATTATTTAAGATAAAACATTGATTAAATTAGTTTTTAATTAAATAGATTGATATATATATTAATAAAATGAATTCAAGATAATGACTAGTGGATTATCAAAATGAAAAATCGACCCCAATGATAAAGATCAAATAAAGTGAAATTAATTGAAATGAAAGGGATATATAATGAAATGTTTCCTAAAATTAATAAATGAACTCAAAAATATTTTCATTTAAAAAATATCAGTATAACTTCCGCCAGGTTAAATATTTATTTTGGGATATTTGCAAGTCTTTAAATGTAAGTACTTTGGATTTTACAAGTACTTGGTATCTTCTCCTTCTGTTAACATCTTCAGCATTAAAATTCTAGCAATCAACATTTTTGTCTTTAAAATAAAATTAGTCAACATCTGTAACATTGTCACGACATCATATGGGGATCGGATTTTCGACACTAGGTTCGTTGTTGTGTAGTGGGCCGTACCGGTTGTTCCGCTGTGCATCCTTCTTCAGGATAATAAATAAAAGTCGCACTATTTATGTTTCTTTTCTGGAATTTAAATCAGTATCTGGAGAAAAGGGTTTATTGTAGTAATGCACAGTGCATTTGTTCCATATTGGCTACTTTTATTTTCCCCTAGAAGGGAAATTTTGCCAATTACTTGTCAGTGACTGAGAGGATGTAGTTAGTGAAATAAACTCATTTATCTTAGCATCTTGCAGACTCTTGTATTCGCTTCCAAGCGAGGAAGATAATTCTTTTTACCAGAAAATCTAGCATTTTCGCTTTGTGTTGATTCATCAATTCCCGGGACAACTGATTCTATTAAATGCCTTTCAGAAATATATATTTCAAAAACCGGTGTGGCTGTTTATTAGTTAGGAGATCATTTTTCTTCTTAATCATTATCTTAAATTAATTTCCTTTATTTTGCACAGACATTGTTACACATTTTCTTTTTATTGTAAGTTTATTTTTGAAGGGGCATGCAATATTTGTAGTGAACGAAATAAGAAATGTTGTCAGTGTGCATCGCCGTGCTAAAGAATTTTCAAAATAACTTCAATCCATCAATTACTTTTATACCGCGTCCCTTCATGGCCTGGGTGATCATAGCTCTCCACAACTTCCTATCTTTTATTTTTCTAAGTTACTTTTGCCACTTTATCATCCCTTTTTGTCCTTGTTATGCCAGTCATTCACACAAGCTCGCTAATTAAGTTACTCGCTGTTTTTCTTTTGCATTCAAATAGTGTTGTCATTCTTTCTTTATTATACACCTCAGACATTTCAACCCTTTCGAAATGTAAATATCAGTTTTCATTATAGCTTCTATTTTCATTAACACCTCCTCGTTGATCACCTGTTCTGTTTATGGTATTCTCAACACAAGTCTATCGATTCAAGTCTCTTCATTAACTGTCATATAAAAGATTAGATATTAGCAGTTCACGACACTTTTCTTTGTTTTAAACGGTCCTTTTTCAATCTCCTAATATTTTATAAACTTGTAAAAATATACATGAAAATCACGGAAAAAGCAATGATAGTTACTGCGATTTGATTTGTTCTTCATCCTTACTTGGTCGAAATGTTGTGATAAAAACAACAAAGATAAGGATGATTTTTATTCAGGGAATATATTGACGTTAATTCACTGAAGATGATCTTGTCTGTGTAATGCCTTAATTAACATAATATCAGCAGCAGCCCTTAATAAACATAATATCAGCAGCAGCCCTGAGGGTATGAAAACAAGCAAAAGCTGAAATAACTCTCCTGTTTCCTTCCTTTCGAATTGTATGCTGACGACTTTTCATACTGAAACGAAAGAGCTGTGGACGCTTCACACACAAACACACCAACACCGGCAAGTAACACTCACATTCATTATCAATTTCGGTGTGTATGCAATTTATTTCTAAGAAAAGAAACTCTTAAACTTTCCTTTTGTTAATTCTTGCCTTGCAAATCAGCCGGTCTGTTAATTTGTGCATGTATTTTTCATTACCATTACTTCCTGTGTTGTGAAATATTCTTGTAATAAACCTTATGCATTAATTATAAAAGTAGCCAACATTTTAAATCTGCATTAATAAATGAAGAAAACACGATGACTTTCTCAAGACCTGGTGGAAAGCATCGTAGATGAGATAAATACAAAGACGAAGATTTTTTACTTAATTTAACGAACTGCTTTTCGCTTAAACTATTCTTTTTCATGAACAATGAACAATTTTTGATGAAGTACAAATTTGTAATATCATATTACATTTGATCATTGGCGGCTTTTTCTCCTGAGAAATGTAGATATATAAATACAGGTAAATTATCGCCATTTTATATTTTCAATTTCGCTCATGGACTTTGTTTTTGATTTTGTCGACTGCACAGTATAGTAGGGTCAGTTGGGCACCGTCTGTGAGAAAAAAAGCACCATGACGCAATTCACTTCGCCATAAATTTGGAAATGGCATGCTGTACTGCTTGGTATTCGCGCTGAAAATACAGTGTTTAGATATCAATCTAAGGACAGTGCAGATGATTTGGAAAGAGTTGGATGAGTCCAATGCTGATTACGAATGTACGCTAGTGTCCAGAGTAAGATTTCCTAGCTGAGTGTAACAGTCCTTCATAAAAAAGATATATTTTCAGCTTAGTCATCATTCTGAAAATTGTTTACTGTTTTGTTAATGTTACAACTGTTAGGTTCTATTAGTGGTTTTGGGAAGTTGAAATTAAGTTTCAGTGATAGCGATAGGCACATTTATCATTCCAATTTGTACGGCGTTTATAAAACTTGTTCTTTATATCCATTATAGCGTTTTTTGTCTATGTTGGCGGTCTATTATTCCATTTGTTTTGCTGGGTTGTATAATGTTGTATAGATTAAAAAACATTTCACATTTTGCGAACCAGCCAATCGAAGGTGTTTTTTATAAATTCTAGGATAAAAGATGTGGATAAAGAGAAAAGCTTACTTGTTTTGCTACTTCGCTTGTTTTTTTACATGATGGTCTTTTTTTTCCCGAGGAGTTATCACCAAAAGTACGGTTGGTTTTATCTTGAGCGTCGTTTTTTCTTTTTTCCAAATGGTCGGGTGAATTAGATGTTTTTTGTACGTCGATAGTCATCAAATGATTTGATGAATGGTGTATTTTTTAAGTCCGGGGCATCAAAATGATGTGTCACCAAATGTTGTGGGTGTCCCTTCTATCATAGTAGCAGAAATAGCCTCGCGTTCACAGGAAATGAAAAAACATACTTCACAGGAAATAAAATATATACAGAGATAACAGTAAAGGTATGTGAATTTTTACCTTAATACCATACAATTTATTTATTTTTTTTGTGTACTGGTGTGTGTAGTTTTGGTTACAAATGTTTTATGGTTAGATGTAATAAAAGGGAAAAGTCACTCCGTATTATTACACGCTATGTGCAGAGAGAGAAGTTGGATGTGCGAACTGTCCAAAGTTTCAAGGCGAAGAGACTGAATTCAGCGCCTTTTATTGGGATGTCCGTATTCCAGGTAGGAACAGTTTTGTTGTATTCTGGGAGAATTTTATTATTTTTATTTTTTATTTAATTTATATTATACATAGTTTTTATGCTACTTCTTATTTATTTTATTTATAATTTTCATTATTATTTTTATTTTTATAATTATAATTATATTATTATTATTATTTTATATTTGATTTTTAATTATTTATAATAATAATGACACTACATATTTTCGTTTTTGCTTAATTTAGACGACAATTTATCGATCGTACTCTGTACATACATACAACACGACAAACACACATATTCATGTTGGCCATTTTTCTATATTTTTTGGTATTACTTTAAAATTTAATTTATTTACATTCCATTTAAATTGTGAATATTATTACACACTATTGGAAACATTTATTGCAACTCCTGAAAGGAAATATGATTTCAATGGTTCTCTGTACACAGGGAATTGACGAGGTATCAACAGACACTTCGATATAAAAATGAGGCACTGTAGAAGAAAACATCACAAAAAACATTAAAAATACACGGATCGTTTAACCTTTATCAAAGAAGAGACAACCAAGCAACCAAATTAAAAAATATGTAATAAACTATGTTAATAAAAAGAAGACTTATAAAAAATTCAATTTTTTAATCTATAATTCTTTAGCATTTTCCGTGAAATATTTAATCATTAAAAAATGAAAAAAAAATCTTATGTATCAGATATCGAATATTTCAAGAAAAATCAATAATCTAAAATAATAATATCTATAACAATCTATATATGTATAACATATCATAATATCTATAATATAATATTATTTATAATAATCAATCAGATCTCGAATGTTTTAAGAAAAATCATTTTTTGTGCAGAGACGAAGAATTTGTACAAAAACTTTCACTGAGGATCATTTATAATGTTTGGTTAGTTCTATTAAGAAAATATTCAGGTTGGGTAAGGAAAAAAGAAGTTCCTAATAGCAGCGGCTATTAGATTTGTAAATATTATAAATGAATCACACAGTGAAATGTTTGAAGGTCATTCAAACACCGCTAATAATTATTTCAAGTCTGTACTTGACAGAGGACAGTAAGTGCGACATTGAGAATTGTAGATGTATTGGGATGGCCTAGGACACATTCCAAAAAGCTTGGCAGAGTATTGCGAGACAGAAGGATATCTTTGGTAACAAAGAAAAGAATACTGAACTGTTACGTGACATCTGTCCTTCTTTAAGGCAGCGAATGTTGAACGATTTACTCAAAGGTGAAGAAAAGGCGACAAAGATGTGGTTCTACAGAAGCATACTAAGGATATTATGGAGCGAGCGTGTGAGCAACGATGAGGTCTTAGAGAGGTTGCAAACAAGGAGGAGGCTGAAACTTAATATCCGGAAGAGGCAGTTGAAGTTTCTGGGACACATAATGAGGAAGGAGGGCCTAGGGAATCTGATACTCACGGGTCGAATAGAGGGAAAGAGAGAAAAAGGAAAACAACGCATGAGATACCTGGCGGGCTTAAGCAAGTGAATGACAGAACGTGGTCTGGGGAGGAAGCAGGAGGAAGGGGGTTGTTGAAAGCTGCATGAGATAGGTGGAGAGCCATGATCGCCGACGTCTTTAAAGGACGTGGTACATAAAAAGAAGTTATTACTAATAAACATCATAGTGGTTCTAATTAATGGCGGAATGGTAACTTAGTCATAATCTTTGTTTCCATTTGGTCATCTCTGTTTTCAGAAAGGCGATCGTACACTTCCGTCTCTATTTAATTATATCTGTCTGTCTATCGTTATAACTGTTCATATCTATCTATCTATCTATCTATCTATCTATCTATCTATCTATCTATCTATCTATATTTTGTCATTATCTATCTATCTATCTATCTATCTATCTATCTATCTATCTATCTATCTATCTATCTGTATTTTGTCATAATCTATCTATCTATCTATCTATCTATCTATCTATCTATATTTTGTCATTATCCATCTATCTATCTATCTATCTATCTATCTATCTATCTATCTATCTATCTATCTATCTATCTATCTTCTGTCATTATCTATCTATCTATCTATCTATCTATCTATCTATCTATCTATCTATCTATCTATCTGAATTTAAGGATAATATGTAACACTGGTGAAGCGCCGTTGAATAGATTAGGGATTTCACTATTAACTTCAGCGCATATCTATCTATCTATCTATCTATCTATCTATCTATCTATCTATCTATCTATCTATCTATATCTATCTATCTATCTGTATTTTGTCATTATTCATCTATCTATTCATCTATCTATCTATCTATCTATCTATCTATCTATCTATCTATCTGTATTTTGTCATTATTCATTATCTATCTATCTATCCATCTATCTATCTATCTATCTATCTATCTATATTCTGTCATTATCTATCTATCTATCTATCTATCTATCTATCTATCTGAATTTAAGGATAATATGTAACACTGGTGAAGCGCCGTTGAATAGATTAGGGATTTCACTATTAACTTCAGCGCATATCTATCTATCTATCTATCTATCTATCTATCTATCTATCTATCTATCTATCTATCTATCTATAAACTCAGATTATCTAAATGCATTCATACATGTGCACAATTTTAATTAAATTAAAAAAAATTAAATTAAATTAGTCACCCATCGATTTTTCTAATATCATTTTTAATTAAAAATAATCATTGATTATTTTTTTATATTTAAAATTTTTCTTGCACGGATTTAATCAAAGGTTTCGAATTATGTTTTCCTTCTCTTCCATTTTTACTTGGAAATTTTCTCCCCTGACTCCAAATACAAAATAACGCTTAAACATACGAAGGATTTGCCTGACATATTTATTTAATATCTTTAATTAAAAATCGATAAGGAACATTTTTAAAGACAGACGTATATGAAACGGAGTGAAGATGTGACCAGTAACAAATAATTAGTCAATACGACTTTGCAGCTGAAACTCTACTCGATTGCTCTGTAGGTATTTGCAAAGAGAAATTGTAATGTGATTTAACGTTTGCTGGATTTTAAATTTAGCCCACTTTGTATAAAGTTCTTTTCCTCCGGGTAGTTCGTATACCGATTGGGCTACTGTCGTTTTTAAGATTATCGGTGACATTGTATATGAGTCCGGTCTGAGGTTAACCGTAGAGAATTGTTAGATCAGTGCACTTACTAAGAAAAAAATGCATTGGAAGATTTTCATTTTTTTTTTTTTTTACGTTTTTAAATTAAAAAAAATTCTTTAAACTCTTTAAAAATGTTAAAATGGTCTTCTAGAAGCGGTCTAAAATATAATTCCGTAGACGCTAATTTGTGGGGATTGTATATTGATAAAATAAAAAAAAAAATACAAAAAAAAAAAATAAAAATAAAAAGAAGAATCTCCCAGTATGCCCCCGACAGGAAGAACAAATGGCACATGCGTGAGAAAAGAGGGGCTTCCTGGCGCCAAAGACAAACTTAACCCTAACCCTTCAACCGTTGTTACTGTAATAAAGTTCCTGAATTAATTTCCATTGTCTCTGCCTCTTTCTTCCCTTTGTACCTTTTATTTCAGGAGCAGCAAGAATTCAACGTGGTTATGGAGTTTGAACAGTCTAACACAAGAATGATAATCTCTCTCTTTTTGTTCCTATTTAAAACTCCAAAAATGGACTCACTACCAGAAGAAGAAAAATAGTTTCTGGCTGCAATATGAAATCTTTATCACCTCATATTCCAAAACACTTTCCTCACATGGGTTTATCCCTCATTCCGGTCTGAGAACGCCTACTATAAAGAGGCAAAACGTGTAACCCCAAAAGTCTTTCACTTTGTCTCATTATCTCTACTCTAGGTAGATATACGCAAAGCGGAATAGCTAGATGTTTACTAGCACGAGAAATGGAATCTGCGAATCGATTTTATGTTACCTTCGTACGAATACCCTTGAAAAAGTAATGATTACACTGCTGCCGGCGCCCTATCTATAACGCCTCTAGATATCCTGAAAAATATCTCTTCATTTTCAGGATAGTGGCGAAAAGAGAAGATAAATAGCAGGATCGCCAATTTAGAATTCTTTTGAAAATCTAGGGACATTAAATGTTGAATTTCACTACTTTCGATATTTATCTGGGCTACCTTGTGTAGGTAATAAAAAGAATTTAGAAATGAGTCCTACTAGACTGTGAAATGTAGCTCAATTCATTACTTGTTAGCTCAATCTGGCAACGCTAGTTAGTCCTTGACCAAATAACTCTTCGATTACAAACTGATATCCCTAAGTAGTAACAGTAAAATGTCTCTGACAGCTTTGATTGACACAAGGCCAGAGAAAAAGTAGTGCGATTTGAGACTAATTTGCTGACTATTCCGCTCTGCTGTACATAGATATTTACGACGTGCTAAGTGTAGCACACCACAACTATTGTACGAAGTGCTGATTAAAGACACTACACAAGTAGTAGCCTGTAAGATAAACTAGCTAATCATCGATCTACGCAGAGGTCTAAGACATTTGCTCAGCTTAATCCTGGCATAAGGTCTCAATAATGAAGTACCCAGTATGCAGCAGTCATCACGCGAGCAGTTTAGTTTGGTTTGTTTTGTTTTACGGCATATCAAGCTCAATAGATCATTTAATGCCGACATTTTTTTCCTTGTAATATTTTTGTTTTGTCAAATATTTTTTTTCCTCAGAAATGTATTGCTGGTAATATTATTTTTCTAAAAACGCATAGCTGGTAATATTATTTTTTCAAAAACGTATATCTGGTAAAAGTTCCATTCTTCTAAAACGTATTGCTGCTAATATTTTATTATGCTTTTTACCTCAGTTTCAGAGTTAACTATTTGCCCATAGCTGGGACCCTAACAGGTGCTACCACCCCGGATCAGGGTGGAGCTGGGAACACCAGCAATTAAGAGGTGGTTTCACATTTCTCAAAACCTCCTGATCAGAGGACTTGTTCTTGGACATTATCTTACCCAGGACGCGGATGAGTTTATCGTCATACCCATGACGGCACACGAGCAGTGGATTAATTGTTTTTCTATGACAGGCGTATTAAAAATGGAGTTATTCTGTTTCACTTGCTGCAATGATGAAGCGCCACATTAGCAGTAGGTGATAAATTACCTTAACAGTTTCCACTTTTCGGCAAAACCGCTTAGAATCCTCTGGCCACCATATTTGACCATAAACGAAATCAAAGTAATAATTCGCGATGGCCTGCGAAATTAATTTGGTAACTATCGCTTTAGAGATATGTTTTGGTGTCTTTTCCTTTCAGGTGGCTTCGGTGATTGAGTTGATTTCCCTAATAGCAGAGTGGACGTTGGCAACAGCCTATATCTGGAGCTACAAGATCTTTTCAGTATCATCCCAAACTAACAAGTGAATATTTATGTTTTTACAGCTCTTCATTGTATTTGGATTTAATAATTTATTATCAACTTTGGGAACAAGTAATTTACTAAGCGTAGCTTAGATGTGGCACAAGGACGCAAGTATGGAGTATTCAGTGAAGATCGAACTCAGTAGTAATTGATCTAGCGAGACAAGATTGATAACCATTAGAAATTAAACCCTTGAGATTAATATTATTAATGATTTTTCACTCCACTCTTTATCTTTGCGTTTGGGTATGGGTGTATGTGTGTACCTAATTCTGTATGTGTATGTGTGTGTGTGTGAGTGTGTGTGTGTGTGTGTGTGTGTGTGTGCACGCGAAGTGATAGGAAGTAAGCGTATATGTTCTGAAGGACAAATTCGATTGTTTTGGTTTGTTTTTGTTTTGTTTTACAGCATATCAACACCTCAATGGGTTATTTAATGCTGACAAGATTTTTATTGCTGCTGATATTTTTGTTTAAAAATATATTGCTGTGTTTTGTTTTTAGAAATATATTGTTGGCAATATTTTGTTTTTCAAAATATATTGCACGTAATATTTTTTTGTTAGTAATTTTTTTCAGAAAATCTATTGCTGGTAATAATTTCAGCATCTGTCTATATTTCTGAGATGATGTATTATGTATACTATTTACATTGATCGTTTCGGCCATTGTATGCTCCGGCCTTCTTCAGGTGGTTGGAAAGTCGCTCACTGGAGTAGACTGTTCTAATTCCACGTGCCATGTTTAATGGATGCCAGTTATCTGGTAATCTTCTGTTAATCCCCTTCTCCAAGTTCTCCCACCGGTTTAACCAGGTATTGAACTCACACTCTTTGGGTCCTGTCACTGGAACTAACTAATGACTTTATCCATTGTGCCATGTGTCCTTGAAGACATCTGAGTATGAATTTCTGGGTATTATAAACCTAATGTCTTCAGCAACCATTTTTACCAGTGCTCATATTGCAATTTTTGCTGTTATCATTCATTTTTTATTACCAAAGCTCATATTGCAATTTTCTTTGTTATTATTACTTTTCACTGGCACTACTTATTACTAGTTCCCATATTGTATTCATTTCTATGTTTGGTCGGCTCAGGAGAAATTTTTAGCTTTGTATATGTGCTGATTCTTTAAGTTTACGAATTTTCCAATGATTTCAACCGGATCCCACAGAGGTCGGTGATTTCCTTTTTCTCTCCATATGTACTCAGCCACGCCTGATTTTTCCATTTCCCCTTGTGTTACAGCTTTTTGGTGTTCTTGAAACCTTACCTTAGGGGGGCGGCCTCTTTCCCGTTTATATTTCTTTCCGCAGCTGCACGGAATAGCGTACACACAGTTTTTAGTCATGTTATCCTCTAGGGAGGGGGGTTTTACTCGGGAGAGGTATCTGCGAAGTGTCTGCCAGTTTTTGAAGGTTGTCATGATGTTATATGGACCGCAGATCCTTTGTATTTTCTCTGATAACCTCTTCACATAAGGCAGGCAGGCTGTTTTCTGAGTGTTGTCCTCCTCTTGTACCCGCCTATCCCAGTTTATTGGGACTGGTGCCATGTAGCCAGGGTAGTTGTTACGTTGTAGGGTACTGCTTATACTAACCAATTCTTTATCTAATATCTCTGGGTCACCGACTTTTGCACAGTGTTGTAATCCCTTTTTTTAAGAAGAAGGCCGCAGCGTACAATGACCGAAACATTTGCTAAATATGGCGACAAAAATGAGGATGATAGTGCGAACAATGTAAGCAGTGATAATAATTTTTTCTTCAAGAATTCATTGCTGGCATTCAAACCTATTTTTACATTTTCATAGCGTTTTGATCCCAGTTTGGGGTTAACTATTTGCCCATAACTAGGACCCTTACAAGATGAACCTGGGAAGTCCAGCAATTAAGAGGTGGTTCCACGCTCCTCAAAACCTCAGAGGCCTTGCTGTCGAATTTAGTTTGTCGTCTTACCCAGGACACTGACAAACTCGACCTTCAAATGCTATAACATTGCACGTATTAAAATTAACTCCTCCATTTGTAACTAAAGGAAAAAGTTGTTTGGTTGTTTCTGTCTAGCGGCATATCAACCCCTCTATGGATGGTTGAATGCCGAAATTTAAATATTTTGTACTTAAATTTATTTTGGAGATAATATGATTTATTGATGTAGGTCTAACTAATTAACCTATACACAGGAAGAAGCGGTGGATTCATACCTTTCACAAGGGTATTTTTAGGCGTAAGTGAATATAACGAATTCAAACAGGAATTGGAACTCGGCTCTCCGATTAACAATTCCGGGTCATTAATCGACGTTATACACAGTGTTACTTTGGAACGATCCAGTCAATTACACGTAAGGTTTGAGAAAACAGTGTTTATCTTGATCCGTTATACGTTGCGTTCCTTTTGAGCCATCCAGTCAATTACACGTAACGCTTGAGCAAACAATGTTCATCTTGATTCACATTACGCTGCATTTCTTTTGAGCAATCTAGACAATTACACGTAAGGCTTGAGCAAGCAGTGTCCATTTGGATCCTATATACGCCGTGTCGCTTTTGACCGATCCTGTCAATTACATTTAAGGCTTGATAAAGCAGTATTCATCTTGATCCGATATACACTGCATTGCTTTTTGAGCGATCCTGTCAAATACACGTAACGCTTGAATAAACAGAGTTTATCTTGATCCGTTATACGCTGCATTGCTTTTGAACGAGTTCATTACACGTTAATCTTGAGCAAACAGTATTCATGTTGATCCGTTATACGCTTCGTTGTTTTCCAGCAATCCTGACAATTACATGTAAGGCACAAGCAGACAGTATCTTGAACCGTTATACGTTGCGTTGCTTTTGAGCGATCCAGTCAATTAGACGTAACGCTTGAGCAGTGTTCACCTTGACCCGTTATACGTTGCGTTTGTTTTGAACTATGCAGTCGATTACACTTATCGCTAGAGCAAACAGTATATAGTCTCGTCTTTTAACGAAAATTGAACTGGCTTCTCAATAGTCAGGTGTCAATCTTTGATATGAGAGATTAATAAAAACATAATACTGAAAATGTTTCAGTTAAAGTAACTCTCTACTTCGTAGATAAACAAAAATGGTGGTGAGAATCAAAAAAAGATTGATTAGCTGAATCATTACCCACCAATCCTTCAATGGCTAATCTCTATTACCAATTTTAATCTGTTTATTCGGACGACCGATTGTTTTGATAAATAGCATCAATAATGATCGTCATTTTAAATAAATAAATAAACGGAACTGCTGTAAATATCAAGTGTATGTCATTATTTAAAAAATGATTTAATCTATTCCTCTGAAATCGATCTATGGGTGGTTATTATTTAATATCCGGGATATACCAAGTTGTTGAGTTGAATGTATAAGTGAAAATCTTCAAAGATTAAAATACTCGAAGGCATCACAAAATTCTTCCCTGAAATAGCTTATCTTCGGCGAATTTGGTTTTAGAACACGGTCAGGGTCCGGGATATCATTGATCATTCAATATGCTGCTTTGATCTGCAACTCTGGTGTTCTTCCTTGCATGACTTATTCCATATGATGCTTACATTTCGTAAATGGTAAAAGCGTAATTAATTCCAGCTGTGTAGCAGTTCTTTGACTTCTTGCAAGAAACTTATTTTTTCCAGCTAGAACCAGAAATTGCAATAATTGAAACATGTGAAGGTCCGAATATTATGTCAGTGTTTTCGGTAGAGTTTTCAGAAGAATGTTTCAAGCTTCAATTGTTCAGAAATGTGTGTATTTATCAGAAGTGGATATTGTGTTTTGTAATAATCAGAACTGTTTAAAATGGTCACCAGGAGCATGTACAGTATATAGTTTAATAAACATTTCTTGGACGTAATTAATTCAATAGTTTGAATTTGAGATCATATGAGGGAGTGGTATGTACGACCATTTATGAAAAATGCAACCATTCACCTATCATACCGTCCTGGGTAAGACGATAAACGACATCCAACAGAAAGGTGATATTGAGGAGCATAGAACAATCTCTTAATTGCTGGTATTCTCAGGTTCACCCTGATCCGGCCTGGTAGGGCCTGTTAGGGTCTCAGCTATGGGAAAATAATTGATACTCAAACTGTAGTCAAAACACTATGAAAGTGTAAAAATAGGTTTTAATATAAGCAATACGTTTTTGCAAAAGTTTATTACGAGCAATGAACTTTTGAAGATAAAATTATTACCAGCAATACATTTTTGAAGAAGAATCTGATTGTATCTGAATCTTGTCGGCATTAAATAACCCATTGAGGTTGATATGCCGTAAAACAAAAAAAAAAAAAAACAAAAAAAACAAACCAAATCACTTATCATATAAAATATAAGACATGAACCATAATTTTACTTATTTATTATCTGTTAAAGTAAATAAATATTTCAAGCTGAATTTACAGGAAAATAAGAAATTAATTATAATCTGGGGAAGAACTTCGTGAAATGGAGAAAGATATTACAGATATAGAGCAAAGAAAATAAGAAAAATAAAATTCTTAAGGGCATAGAAGGGTTGGTTTGTGACAATGAAGAAAAAAGGAACTTTGTTTGGTGGGGGGGAAACAAAGAGCAAAAAGAGGGAAAGAAGAAACAAGTGAAAAACAGATGAAAAGGAAATGAATAAAAATAAAGAAGAAAAAGAAAGATAAAAAAAAGAGATAAAGTCGAAGATGTTTGAAGAAAAAGTCAAATCGTACACCAAGAAATAAAATGAAAAACAGCGAAAAAAGAAGAAAGATTTGACGGATAAACTTTAAAAGGAAGGAATAAAGTAAAATAAAAAATGAACTTGTTACATCGGTCAGTGTTATGAATAATCAAGAGTGGCCTCCCCTTGTTTTGTTACTTTCCTCTTTGAGAGCGCTATTTCCGTTTACTGGGACTCTAAAAGGACACTATACGCGAATCTCAGTTGAATAAAGATTTCTTAAAGCCTAAACCTGCATACTTTTGTCATTACAATCAGATAAAAAAGGGTTAAGTAAATAAACACATAAAAATAGAGAGAGAGAGAAAAAAAGAGGAAATACATAATAAATAGAAATACATAATAGAAGATGCAAATAATAAAAAGCAAAGAAACAATGAAACCAGAAGCAAAAAGTGTGCAGAGACAAAAGAGAAAGAAGAAGAAAAGAAAGAAGAATGAAAAGAAGAAGAAAAAGGACATTCAAAAAAAAAAAAAAAAATTGATGAGGAGGAGGTGACGCAAAAGAAGAGAAAGAGAAGTAAAGGTAGAATATACAGAGAGGAAAGAGAGAGGAGAATTTAGTGAAGAAGGATAAGATAGAACAAGGAAAAAAAAAGAAGGAAAAGTCATACATCAAAGTAAGAAAATGTCCGTAATGAGATTTCCTCATTTTATCCAAGGACAGAAAAAGTAAAACGTTATTCATCTCCGTTCTTCGGACATTGATGAGTTGCTGACAGGTGCTTGTTGGCCAAATGTTAAGCACAAAATGTTCTTCACCATTTTCGCTCGCCAACTATTTTCAGCAAAGATGGGTGCACATTTCTTGCAACGTTTGTTTTATCGGATTTCAGTTGAATTTTTTCATGACACATGATTGGCGCTGGGATAATTTTGATCTTTTTTCGTCGTTCTTTAAAGAGTGTGGGATGAAGAAACAGAACAGAAAATACAAGCGATACCTGTGGGTATCACAGAATTTAACCATGGTTTTAATCAAAACTTCTTAGAAGAATTAATAATAGCTTCTAGTCTTTTGTTAAAAAAGAGAAAATAAAAAAAAGAGATTATTGATTGATTTGCTTTTTACGGTTTACCAACCTTTGCAGTTTATTTAAAGCAGAAACATTCTTGGATTCTAACAATAATTAATAATTCCTTTTTTACGAGTGAATATTATATTACCATTTTTTAAAAAATAATGATGAATTTCAGTCACAAGTCATATTGTTTTACCCATAGATGGAAAAATTGGATTCATGCCTTTCCCAAGGGTAATTATGTGAATGTAACGAACTCGACTAGAATTCGAACTTGGCTCTCCGATTTCTTATATCGAACTGCCATCTATTATATCACCCCTACATCCAAAGTTACAGCAACTGGTATTCCCAACCGGTCACCCATCTAAGTACCGACCAGACTCGACGTTGCTTAACTTGGTCTGGCAAGAAACGGTGTTTCAACGTGATATGACCGTAAGCCAATAAAAAAGAGAACGGTGGTGATTTTCTGAGCGTTAGGCTGAAAGTATTGAACTCACTACTCAGTCGTAATTGTTCTAGCGAAACAATCTTGCTAAGCATGACACCACGTCGAAATGCCTAGAAATGATTTTCTAAGCGTAGCTTAGATGTGGCACAAGGCCGAAAGTATGGAGTACCCAGTGAGGAACGAACTCAGAAAGTGTATAAAAATAGAAAATAAGCAATAAAGCCAGTGAAATTTAAATATGTAGACAGTAAACAGAAAGTGTGTGTGTGTGTGTGCGCGCGCGCGCGTGTGTTTGTGTGTGTCAGAGAGAGAGAGAGAGAGGGGGGGGGAATAAGGCATAAGAGGAGTAAAAATGATGGAAAATATGAAGAAATACATATAAAGAAATACGGAAATGCACAAAAAACTACAGATGGATCCACGATCATATGAAAACTATCAGTCTTTCAGCAACCCCCCCCCCCAAAAAAAAAAACATCTTGGATGGTAAGTGGCAGATGTTGAACCTGCTTTTGCCGGATATGCATGTGTCGAAAACCCTATCAGTATCAGTTTTGGGGCTTGCGTAGCACTGACACCCAAAGTTAGAACGCTTTCACACCGTGTCGAGTGGACGCTAAAATTAGCGCTCTATGTATGGCTTCGAGAAGACATCTCACTCATTGTTTAGCTCATCAACAGAGTAAATTCAACCGTTCCTTTATTTTGTACAGATAATATCATAAGAACAGTTGGTACTTTTCAGTCAACCACATATAAATTAATGCAAGACAAGAGTTATGCAATTTTAAACGCTTAAATAGATTTTGTTTTAGTAATGAATATTAATCTTAAAAATTTAACTATTCTGTACTAATGGCTACAATCTTCCCATTGGCAAAATATTAAAAATACTTGTACACAAGCAATAGTGCGCAACAAAAGGCAAGTTGGTAAATCGCGTTCACTTTTGTGAGCGATATAGTAAATCGGATGTATTTGAACAGATTTAGCTTGATATAAAGACATTTATATCGCCACACTAAGGGTGCTTCAATAAGGTGTAATGGTTAACAAGCTTGTTTCGCTAGATCAGTTACGACTAAGAAATGAGTTTGTTTTTCACTGGGTGCTCCATATTTTCGGCCTTGTTCCACATTTAACTTGCCATTAGAAAATCCTTTTGGTCACTTCGGCGTGGTGTAATGTTTAGTAAACTTGTCTCGCTAAATCAATTACGACTGAATAGTGAGTTCGATCCTTAGTGGGTGCCCCATATTTTCGGCCTTGTGCCATATATAAGCTACACTTAGAATATCACCATTCGTCCTCAGAAATAAATTATTTCTTGGTGACATGTTTGTTTCCTAGGTTTTAATTTTAAATCACAGTATAATTGTCGAAAAAATGTCGTCGTGTAACTGAAAAAGTGCCGAACATTTCTTGAATTTGTACTTTCTTTTAGAAACTATCCTCGAAGATTCTTCACACTAAAACTTCTTATTTTATTCCATTCTCTTGTTTGGCTATTTTCTCAACCAATTCGCTTGTATTTTTTGTTTGTCAACACAAGACGCATTCTGAACAAACCTAACGCAAAAGGTTCATGGAATAATATTGGAACTTCATCCATGTTTCCTGTTTGTCTCAGAATTTTTCGACATACTAAACTTTTAATATTTGCGCAAATAATTGGGTTTTTCTGTTACGCTATGCGGGGGGTGTAATGGACATTAATCCGAAAAATGAAATGGACGAACCGAGTTCAAATTCTTGCTAAATGTGTTGCGTTTGCTCTAGCCCAAATTCTTTTCGGAAAGGCAAGGATATATCTTTTCTTTTGATTCCAGATCAGGATATAATGTGCTCTCTAAACTTAGCTGGCTGCCAGTATACGAAAAGGACTACTCTGAATTTAAAACCCCGGAAAAGGCAGCGATAAATTCCTCGACTTCCCCAAGAAGCCATAGTAACTGACGGTTTAAAAAGAAGGGACATTAATTATTGAACTTAGTTTCATTTAGCACAAGATGACCTTAGTAGATGACTCGATGACATTCGATCTCGTTGCACTTTTGCTAATTGTCGTGCGAGAACAACTTGCTAATTGTCGTGCGAGAACAACTTGCTAATTAGCAAGCTACAATGCTAATCTTTTCGTTCGACTGTAAAAGTAACAAACTTTCCTTGCCAAGAAGCAATCTCAATCTTGAGATACATAATACAAACAATATATGTTTTAAGAAAACATTTGGTACAATGATTAATGATTGATGTTGACCTTGAAATCACACGTGTGATCAATTTGAAAATATCGAATCTTGTTGTGAAATTCATTTCTTTCATTTTTTAATGACATCGTCTCTTTTGAAACAATTTATGTGTGCGAAGATTTCAGATTTTACGAAGTGTGTTGAGAAGAGAAACTTTCAGCACATGTTCTTATAAAAATATTGTACCATCTTAAAATCGATCTGGAATATTTCTAATATATTATGATAGCTTACTGCAGTATAGGTTGACTTTAATATCTTTCTATAATTCTAAGATGAGGTATGATTATTTACATTATTCAAATTATTCGGACTGTTATCCTTATCTTCATTGTCATATTCACAACATTTCGGTCGTTGTACGCTCCGGCCTTCTTCAGGTGATTTGAATTTCGAACCGAACCTTTTATTTCACTGGTATATTGTTCTAGTTCCACATGCCATGCCTTTTACGGATGTCTCGGTTATTTCCCTTTAACTCTACTCTTCAACTTTTGGTTCACCACTGCTGTTGCCTGGTATTGAACTCATAACTCTTTGGGTTTAGTCACTAGATCTAACCAACGTATTTATCCACTGTGACATGTATCCTTGGCGTTAAAATACCAGAAAACATTAAGTTAATTCCTCACTGAGCACTCCAGGAAAATGGCATTGTGCAATGCCAAAACTTACGCGAAACTGAAAATAAACACTACGCAAGATTTCGGGCACTTAACTACCACACAGGAACAGCAAACAATAGTAGTGTGGAAATACAAGAGAGAGTTCCTTAGCCAGCGGGAGATGTTCACGTACATAAATTCCAAGGCCATGTATGTGGACATTAGATTCCTTCGTAAACAGAGGAAGATAGCCAGGAATCGTGAAATCAGAAGAGGAGGTTAAAGTTAAGATTAGTTTCGCAGAAAGCTAAGATCTCCGGAGACTTTTCCAAGAGGAACGATTCCACACTGCAAAAGTTGGTACGAATACCACGAATGTTGGAGAAAGAAAGCTTAAGGGGTTTAGGTGATTTTTGCAGAGCTGGTTTAGATTTATACCTATGGTATATTATCGTCATGGTGTGTTTTGGTAAGGAAAGGCCTAGGTTAGTAGTAGCAGTCGGTCGTCTAATGTAACATATGCAGGAAGTGAACTGGCGCCGACTGCAAGACAGTGTGGCCTCGGGGTTGCCCACCGGAGGTACTTGCAGCGACACAGTTCTATGCATGACATGGTAATGCAAGAACCCTGATATTATGCGACCGTTGATCAGATCAGCCTTTCATGATGCTACGCAAGATTTTGGGCCCCTAACAGCAACCAGAAAACTGCCAACCCAGTGCCCTCAGTATGAAGAGATGTTGTCACCATCCTCACATATCACAAAAATAACAGCACTAGTATTATTGGATGAGAAAAGTTAAGGAATCGGGAAGCCCTTCCTAAACAGGAAAAACTGTTCAAAAGAAGGTGAAGAAGTATAGATCGGGCGATAGGAAAGCCTATATACTCTTATTAAAGATAAAACAAAAACGAAAAAAAAACAACAACAAAAAACAAACAAAACAAGCGAAACAAATAAAAAATACAAAAAAAAAAAAAAAAAAAAAAAAAAAAAACAAAAAAACAAACCTGGCTCTGATTTCCAATTATTTCGAGGAATGAACATCCATATAATTAATTTGGAGAAGCAATCAGCGGGCATAGAAATTTGACCATGCGATGTTTAACTGACATTCTAGTTTATTATGAGGGAGAAGAGTTAATAGGAATAGAGTAACAAAATTGGTAAATCTCACACTTCTCCCTGGTCAGTGTCGTAGTGTAGCAGTAAGCTTGACACTTTAAGAACAGAAAAGATTGACATTGTTTTCAGTGATATCCATGCAATACAGACGCATGCAGATAGACATACAAAGAAGCGTAGAAAATACATTTAAACTCTGTCTATACTTAAAGGAATAACTACTCACACATAAGTATGTACATTTCCTAAATTCATTAACTTATTCGTGGGGGTATATTTTCGAGTAATATGTGCCAAACGCACATATCGTTGAAATACTTATGTTCTTTGAACATAAGTAAAAATCAGGTGCTCGAAGGCAGGAGTTGATGGAGAAGAAAGTGAGATAAGTAAATTTCTGATACTGGCTTGGGTAATAATTATGATATTAATATGATCGAGAACTATATTCTATCGACACGCGCATGCGCACACACAAGTACACGTATACTGATACACGACGCATATACGCAAACACACGCATATGTGTTTATTCTCTGACAGTGATAGAAGTAAAAGACATTAATAAACATTTCATATCTCGCTCACAAATAATTATTAAAAACACCTGTCTCTTTCTGGCTCATCCATAGTCACATATGTGCGTATGTATGTTTTGTTATCTCCAGGTGTGTGTGTTTACGTGCGTATGTGGTGTACATGTAATTCGATTTTATTTTGCTGTCCATGTTATTACTCAAGGGCGCATATTTTAACAAGGTCCAATTATGTAACAAGGCGCCTGGTTTTGGCGCAAAGGCCCTTTTCTTTTGCAGTGCGAATTCCTGCAGTTTGTGACAAGTTGCTTGGCATTACTGGTCCTTCTTTTATCGGCGTCCAACACTTCGACTGCAGAGGAAATGAAGCGATCGTCGGGCTTCAAGGAGGGAAAAAAAATGCCTTCACGTCGCCTTTACGTTCTTTGCTTACACATCAAAGAATTTGCCTCCCCGGCAGGCACTGCGACATGCGACTAGAAAGAGAAAGATAATGATAAATAGATAGATAGATAGAGAGAGAGAGAGAGAGAGAGAGAGAGAGAGAGAGAGAAAGAATGAGAGAGAGAGAGAGAGAATGAGAGACATGGTGTGTGGAAGAAAGGGGTGTGTAGACGAGATTAAATGAAAACGGAGGAAGTGAATGAGCAGAAGGGGAGAAGAGAGATAATGAATGAAGTGGGTAAAAGGTGAAAGAGAGAGAGAGAAAGAGAGAGAGAGGGAGAGAGAGAGGGAGAGAGAGAGATCAGAAAGAAGAAGTAGAGAGAAAGGGAGAGAAATGAATGGTGAGAGTAGAAAAGGGGTGGAAATAAAAGGTAAATATTGAGTGGAAAGAAAAATAGAGATTTAAAAAAGAGAGAGAGAGAGAGAGAGAGAGATAGGAAGGGGGTGAGAGTGAGAGAGAGAGATGGACGCTGCCTTTTGAATGAGAGAGATGCTCGAGGTCGGTCTTAAAAGCCAAAGTCTGGATCGCTGATTTTGAAAGTAGGCAAGCTGTTCTCACTTTGATGACTGGTGCAACACAATCTTCCTAAACTCTTCTTCCATTTTACCTTTTCCTCTGTTAGCAGAGAGTATATCGATTTTTAAAAATAGGCAAGTCTTATTCGCTTTAGTACAACGAAATCTCTTTAGTGATATCCATTTGTTACAGAGAACATTGTTTGATCTCAGGTAAAATAAAATATTTCGAATTCTGATTTTAAAGGCAGACTTAACTGGATATGCAACTGATGTAATGGCTAGCGATTCGGAGCGCGAAATTATTAATATTTGCACAAATACCTCTGGGAAAGTTATGAAGCCATCTTCTCCCTCCAGCTATGGGTTAAATAGCAGGGCTTACTGGAATCTATAGCCGTGTTTCGTAACCAGTCTCAGAGACACACAATTCTGAATCCAAAACAATATGTTGTCCTGACGGGACACAAGTTTGAACTGAGGTCTAGTTGCTGTAAAAACAACAGGTTGGCCCTGTGGGTGGTGAAAAAAATAGAACCGAGCAGATGGTCATACACGAAAACAAGTAGTCATACTGTAGATGAGAAATCACATTGATTTACAGTCTGTCGCTACACAATCACACTCAAAGAACATTAGCAAATAACAAAAACGACATCACTCGAAGATTTCCAAAAGAAGCAACAACTAAAATGGATAGCACATGTAACTAGAAGAGAAAAAAATATATAATCAAAATATTGACTTTCTACACTAACCTAGACAAAAAGTTAGGAAAAAAATCCCATCAATTTTAGAAAGAGCGACAACGGTGGTATTGAGAAACTTATTTTCCTGAAAAACTTGTTTCAGAGAAACATTTTATAAATTTCAACCGACTCAAATACTCACTGATCAGTCAATAAATACCAATAGAAGGAAACGGTTGACCGCAACATTACTATTTACCATTCAGATTGTAACAACTCTGATGAGGATAACTTTGGTTCAACATAGTCTTAGCAATCTGTTAAGAAAATAAAACGTTGTTTGTAAGAGAAAAAGATAGATTGAAAGAAAGAAACGTCAATTTCATTCATTCACGCAAGAAAATTCCAAGTCTGTCCGATGTGCGAAACTTAATCCGGTTAAGACGATAAAAATCAAAGAAAGTTACAGATTTCGTAGTCAAAATGAACCGAGTCTAAAATGTAATTATATAGCATTTGAAATTAGGAATTGAATACTAGTTTTTACAAGGAACAATAATCTTAATAACTAATTTACTGTGTAATTTAGAAGTTTGTAAAAAAAAATCATAAAAATGTTAAAAATTCAGATAACGCACATAAAACAGTTTTATAATCGCTGAACTTATTGCAAAAGAAAAGAATTTACAAACAATTACAGAATCTTGAATTCTAGTTGTATGAAAACAATTATACAAAAAATGTTTGACCCAGAAAATGAAAATGATATTAATCCAATTCTGTCATCTGATAATTTCATCGCCAGGAGTACAACAGATATGTCTGAAGATATTGATACTAAAGTATAAAATAATCTCAAGGATGACTCATTACAACGACTGATAAATCGTATAATGATGATGAGTATGATGATAGTGAAACTACAAACTTTCTGGCATTTATTCATATCATTCATGAAAAAAGGATTTATGTTGCTAAGAAATTCTGCGAAATGCTAATTGCGAAGATGTTTTTACTATTCTTAATGATTACATAAACTTACCTTGGGAAAATTGTGTTCGCATCGGTAGAAATAGAGACCCCCTTAATGACTGGCAAAATGAACGATTTTGTAGCACTCGAAAAATAGCAAAACAGTGAAATAATATCGGTTTTTTTTCTTTTTTTCTTTTACTTCAAACTAAAATAAATGATGCTGTAAAGATTGTAATTCTATCAAAATTTGGCCTTTCAAAATGGGTTCAAAACATAAAACCTTTTTCACATTGAAATTCATTGGCTGTCAGGAGGTGGCGTATTAAGTCTTATCTAAGAGAAATACAAAATGTAGAAAACATTTGCTGGTGACGATAACACAACGTTCTTTGTTGTTCCAAATTGCCTTATCTATCTGATATACTAGAAATTCTAAATAAATCCTAACCTGTAAAGAAAGAAAATATTTTGACATTCACTGATTAAAATATAAAGTTTTTGTTGAATGAAGTTAGAAAGGAAAATTTCAGTATTTTTTGGTAAAACAAGTGCCTCCAGCACGTATTCTCATATCAAAGAATTTCTGATGATTTGAAATGAATAAAAAAAAATGACTATTTTCCAAATTTGAACATTTCCCTAGATCACTGGCTTATTAACCGATCCATAAGATCTGAAAGATATGATTATCCTGGAAAGAAACAAGAAATTCTTGAACTGAGGAATGAAATATACTTAAGATTCACATATTCAAAAATGGAATTCATTTGTTTTGCGACAGAATTTTCAGTGCATTACGGAAAAATAGCTGGAAAAGCTTTCATAATTATGTTTCTGTTCTCAAATCTTAATTTTGTAAATCATGCTGTTCTGCTTTGACTAACATCAAGGCAAGAAATGAAAACTTGAAAACGGTTGACGAAGAGATACCTCATCAGCGATAACATTTAATATGACGAGAATCTACTCGCCATCAAGCTCAAATTTTCCGTTGATATCAATTAAAAGGTAAACTGATATAATTTACCTGAACTTATTGCAATATTATTGCATGTGTTGGTGAAATAAAAATTATTTGATTTAGAAATCACTACTTGAGTTGGTTATCTCATTCGCCGCATTTTGATTAGGATCAAAGTGTAGTATAGGTTTTCCTGTGTCAACGAAACGTATCATTAATTTTCTATTAGAATGTCGCGTACCTTTAACATACAGAGATCAGGTGACAAATTCGCAGTAAATTCTGATTTGAAACATCAGGAAGGAAAAGATGTCTATGTGCTTAATTTCATCGAACGGAATATCTAAAAATCGTGAAGAATTCAAATTTTACCTAACCAGTCTAAGGTTGAGAAATATTTAGAATATAATAGCGAAATGATAAGAGGAAAAGTAAATTGCATAAAGAGAAGAAAATTATAGCGTTATGATATTGACAAGACACTGACTGAAATGATTGATTGATGTCAACACGAGGGATTGAACCTAAGACCTTGTACTCGTCATTCATTTGCTTAACGAGCTAACGATACCTGAAAATATCTCAGCCTCGTTTTGATTGATTGCTTATATTACGACTTTCGATAGTCATGACCTTTGACTTTTGATGGTCATGTCCTTTTCACAATTCCCCAACAGTTTTGGTTGTTACATCTTGGCTGTTATTTATTGTCCAATTCGAGTTGTGATTTTTTTTGCAGTATAGATTCCTGCTTTGGTGGATCTGTACAACGACAAACTGCAAAGTTCATAATTTTCATCATACTGCTTGGATAACATCAATAAGCAATTATATATATATATATATATATATATATATATATATATATATATATATATATATATATATGTGTGTGTGTGTGTGTGTGTGTGTGTTTGTATATATTGTCATCCACAGATAGACTGTTTCGCTGTATCGCAGCTCATCAGTATGGTTAGACGTCCAGTTGCCAATAGTAAGGATCGAAACCTGGTTGAATTGGCGTCAGTCGGAGAATCTACCCTTAAGCCGTTGCCGTACGACAAAGATGAAGGGTATTTTTAGATAAATACGCCAGTGACTGAGAGAAGTCGATTCGTTTTATCGAAGAGTATTGCATTAGTAGCAGTAATAGTCACTGTTTCCAAACTCACACTTTCAGGATTAATACAAATTGTCAATTAGCTGATGGCTCTTATATTCAGAATTATAACGTTAATATGATGGATACTCGTATTTGAAATAGACCCCTTTGTTTTATTTTATGTTAAATATTGTGTATTACGTCTATCGGGATGCGCCTTCAAAAATCTTAATAAAATGGGGTGTTTATTTCAAATATGATTATCCACTATAATAGCATTTAAATTAATAAAGATACCAGATTTAAAATAATTTCATTAATTCTTTTGATATATACATGGTGGACTCTCTCGACGTATGAGGATCAAGCATTTCAGTTCCTAGGAAGCGACATCCCAGACACTAGCACATATGATTTGATTATAGTGGTGAAGACCTTGTGCAGAATCAACCAAACTTTTTGAAGGGCCGAATACAGAGACCTGGTGCACTACGTGTCACAAGATCCCCAAACGAACCTCCGCAGGTTTTGAATTCAGAGTTGCTCTTCTCCTAGAATATTTGCCATCCAAAGCTATAGAACCCCGTCGGTCTTGCTATTTACCCATAGCTGGGGGGAGAAGAAGAAGATTAATAACTTTCCCAAGGGTATTAGCATGTATATGTGTATGTGTGTGTGTGTGTGTGTGTGTGTGTGTGTGTGTGCAATTTGAATGAGTGACTGTGTGAGTATTTTTATGGAAGAGTTTTTTATTCAATAAAATAAAACATTTTATTCCAAATGGTTTGAAAGTCAGGAATTATGATTTTTAGCATTTCTGTTTCCTGTATATTCATGATTTATATCAGAACTTGTTCCATGTCTTCTTAAAAGTCTAATATCATTTCCCCTGTCTATGTAGACCTCAAAAACTCTGTGAACGGGGCAGTCTTAAATTTTTTCAGTATGTGTGCTTGGTAACTTTTAGTTAGCAAGCATTGGTCCTGTTCTGCAAGAATCAAAATTTCAGTTTCAGCTTTTAACCCTGTACACTTATAGCAACCCTACTGATGTCCCTATCAGCTTCTTTGGTACCGAAAGAGGATTGACGATGAAAACACTTATCTGCTTTTGGTTCCTTGCATTTTCATTTGCTTTCCTTTTTAGGTCATTTGCCGCTGCAATAGATGTATTATGCTTTAGTTGCATTTCTTCACAGACTTGAAATTCGATTTTCAATTTGTTGGTTTCCTTTTTTTTATTGAATACAGTTTCTTACTTTTTCATGTTCTTTGACGCAGATAATCATCCAGTCTTTGAAAAACGATTGTTGTAGTTTTGTAAGGCAATTCTAGTGGAACTCATCGTCTGCCTTTTCGGATGATGTATGCGGTGGCAAGTGAGAAACTTTCTCGTTTTGGTATCTATCCGCATAATGGTTTAATTAAGGATGTTGAAACTATATTGCACCATAGGACAGACGAGGTGTTTATGGCTGATATTCTGTTTTGCGAATTTAACCCATTATTCAATACCAGACACACACTTTCTTACTTTCTCCTTCATTTCGGTATGCTGTATTCCATCTCCTTCATTAATTTCTAGGTATCAATGGGCATCTTTTGTTACAATTTTATAATCTTTGTAACAAATTCTACACCTATTGAGTTTGTTTCTGTAATTCTCGCTTTCTTGAATGTTACTTTTGCTCATTTATCTAAGCCTAAATAAATACCTGTGTCGTCACTTATTATTAAAATTCATTATTAATAAATTATTATCAACATTTTATAGTATTGAGGAAACCCTTCAAACCATTGTCGACTTTGGCAAAATTATTGATATCATTCTTGTAGAGTAGATGATTAAATACTTTCTTGTGTACTTTGTATCCATAGTTATTATTATTTAGTTATTGCTAAAGGCGGGTTTAAGGACATACAAAAGAGAAGGGGACGACAGGGAGTCTTCTTCGAATATTCTTTGTCAGATATTCAGGTGATTAGAAGTGACAGTGTCATTGGTGTAATTTTGGTATAATTTGGTTTTCCACAGGCTCAGGTTACATTTAAAAAAATTTTCTATTACCGAAGAGACTTTGTACTTTACCAAAGCCATAAGGACCCAAGACTGTAGCACATTATCATAGGTTTTACGTTAATCTATTCAAGCTGTGGTGTGATTTCTACAATTTTTCCTGCAAATTTCTAGAATCATTTTGCTTATTAGTAGTTGATCTTCTAGCAGAAGAAATGTTGTTTACATTGAGAAAAGAGTAAGTTCAGTTCGTCAGGACATGTGGGATCAATTTATATGTGGTTGACAGACATGTTATTGGCCTAACATTATTTGGATCATCTGTTTCACCCATTTTTAGTTGGAGATATGTAATACCTTTGGTGACCTATTCTGGATTTTCATTGGGGTTATTAATTAGCATTGATAAAATTTGCGTAATTTGGATCGATGACAGATGATGGAGCCAGAAGTTGGTTACCTTGTCATTTCCTGGCAATTACCATTTTGGGATTTCGTTAGAGCTTTCCTAACATTATTCTTGGATATATTTGTCCATTCTTGTACAGGTTTCTCCTTCATTCTTTCTTCTTCTTCTTCTTCTTCTTCTTCTTCTTCTTCTTCTTCTTCTTATTATTATTATTATTATTATTATTATTATTATCAATGTCATATCATTATCAAATACTGTGTGGTTCTTCTTTCGGTCTCATATATTCTTTAACGGATGCAAGTTTTGGGATTCTTTAATTATGAAGCATTATTTTAAACTTGGCCCTCAAACTGCCAAAACTGTTCACAGAATTCAGAAAGTGGAAGGAAGTGAAACAATAGATGATCAAACTGCTCCAAAATGGGTAAAAATCTTTGAACGGCGGTGATTCGCCTTTCAAATAAAACCCAGATTTGGGTAACTGTCACAGTTTCATTATGACGATTTAAAGACAGTAAAAAATAGCTTAATCACCAGCACATAAAAATAGCTAAGGTCATCGAAAAATACTATACGCATACGTAAACTTCAAAATCATATAGAAAATTTAAAAAAAATCCTTTTTATACATAAATAACGGTAATAACGTAGCAGTTTGTAGTGACGTTAACTAATTTATTGAAGAGGGATATTTTCTTGTGTCAGAAGGATATATATATATATATATATATGTGTGTGTGTGTGTGTGTGTGTGTGTGTGTGTGTGTGTGTGTGTGATAGGTAGTAGTTGAGGTATTATTGTGGTTGCCTGAGGGTTTTCGAACAGGAGATAAAATAATAATAATAATAATAAATAAGAAAACTTTTCCCAACAGCATCCTGGGGTTGAAGAGAGAGAGAGAGAGAGAGAGAGAGAGAGAGAGAGAGAGAGGTAGTTTTGTAACTTTTTCATTTGTACTGCTTTATACAATGCCATCTACTGGGCGTTAGAAGAAGACCTTTGGCAGACAAATTATTATTCATCATTCGTACTGATGCTTTCATCTACGTGTTTTATACAGCGCCACTGAATAGGTTTTAAGAGAAGTTCCCTCACAAAAATAGTAGGGTAATTCCACATATCTTAATAATATAATTTTAACCATTATAATATAAAGTTGAACAATTTAAAAAAAAATATCTTTTTTAATAATTTTATTATATATTAATCTTCGTACTGGAGCGCTCTCTGGTGGTCAGAGTGTTAACCAGTCTTCTCGTATCTTCTCTATTGTTCTTAATATTTGAGCTGATTTCAAAAGTGCTGTTGTCTACAGAGTTTGAATCCTTCCTTGGATATTTTATTTAATCCAATCAATATTTTCCCGTCTGTTCCAGCGATTATTGGTACGAAGATTTCGAGCTCAACCCCTTTTCATAGATCTCAGGCGAAATTCTTGAACTTCGTGTTGTTGTTGCCGTTGTTGTTGTTAAAGCTGGTTTTGTTGTTAATTTAGGAATTTTCTCGCGTTTGCTGTTCGCAACAAAAGTGTAACTTGCCCGAAAAGCCGTCTTCATAACATCAGAGAATATCACTAACTAAACAAATTTATTTAATTCAATTTAGCTCTACTTGGCTTCATCTTCGTAAAATCGCGCAAAGAATCCAAATTTGATTTTCTCAACATAAAATGTGCTGGACAAAAATTAAAAAAAAGAAAAAAATTAGTGACGCGAAAACCTAATTACCTTCAGAACTTCCTAATATAATCCTATCTTCTATTTATCGAAAACGATCAAACTGTTTTTGAGTTATCTTTCAAACAAACAGAATGAGGATCGATTATATTATTCCGCAGTATTGCATGTCACTGATAATTTGTCCAAAAACTGATAGAATTGAATGGAAGAATAGGAAGAGTAAAATGGCGCTATATAATCTTCTTTAACATTCTAAGTTATGAAGAAAGACAGAATTTATAAGAACAAGGCGAAGGTAATTTGGATTTTTGTGGTAAGGATTATATGTGAACAAAAGAAAATTGTAGCAAATAAGCTAAAATTTGTTTATTTGATACAAATTCAGTCGTTGCAGCGGCCATTTTGAGGAATTGAAATTAAAAACAAGAATCTATAGATGAGAGATTTTTATATTTATTTAGTCAGTCTAGTTTGATACAAGTCTACATTTGTAAGGAATACAAAGGAATTACATGATTCCGTATTGCTTAATGACCTTAGATCTTTTCGAGTGTTGGTGATTCGTTTTTTTTTGTTTTGACTTTAACCGGAAATGCAAATTACAAATGGAAGATACCAAAATCAAACAAGTGCAGAAATTTAAATTTCTTGGAAGTATTGTGACAGAGGACGTAAAGGGCGACATGAAACTTTAAGCAACAGAAATATGGTTCTAGAGAAGGATGCTGAGGATATTATGGATCGAACATGTGAGCAACGACAGGGTTTTAGAGAACATGGAAACAAAAAGGAAACATTAAATTAAAATCAGGAAGAGACATTTGAAATTTCTGGGGCAAATAATGAGGAAAGAAGGTTTGGAAAATATGATACTCGCAGCACAGATTGAGGGCAAGAGGGACAGCGGAAAACCGCGCATAACATACTTGATGGGCTTAAGTAAATGGCGGAACTAAGTTTAGGAGAAATAACGAAAAGAAAAAATATATTATGAGCTATAAAGGACAGGAAATTGTGGAGAGCCATGATTGCCCATATCCTAAGGGGTCACAGCACATAAAGAAAAAAATGATCCTTTGTCATCTGGGCTTTATTTGAAAGATAAATATCCACCCTGAAAAGTCCTTAAGCCATTTTGAACCAGTATGATTATATATTGTTTCATTTCCTGAGATTCGAAGTTGCAATAGACAAATCACTCAAGTAGATGTGCCGGCGTTGGATAGACGCCCATTTATGTCAAGATCTTTTTATCAGACGTTAATATATATTATTATATATTGTTCTAATGTCCCTTTTTCTTATTCCATTGTAGTAATTTAATGTTGTTTTTAGACTCAGCGTATTCACTTGTCGCATTTTCCGTTGCATGCCTCAATGGCCGTCTCACTTATTTTCTTTATAGGAGCAGGTCACCCGAAAAGGTCCATGCTGATTGGTCGAAACCAGAGAATGATTAGGCCCAGCCCTGGTGCATACAAACATACGCAAAGAAAAAGTAAAAAAAAAATGAGCAAATAATATGAACATTATCGTCTGTTCTAGTAAACAGCTTGTAATAAAAACAAAACAAAAAAACAAAAACTTAGCATCTGATGAAACTTCAACGTGCATGCAATTAGCTTGCGAATGTTCTCAAAAACTGCTACTTTGTGAAAAGGAGTCCCGGGGTGATGCTTTCGAGAACACTACAATCACAAAATTTAGTGATTTGCAGGAAGCTGAAAAACTTCTGGAAATAGATATGTGAAATTGGAAATTTATTGGCCCCCAATTTGAAGAAGAAAAAAATGATAAGGCCGAGATACCAGTTATTAACGAGAACATTGCTCGCATAAAATATGTCTACAATAAGCAACATTTAATAATATTCACTTGTAGATATGACATAAAAGATATCTAATTACCCTGTTAGTGGGGGATCGAAGATATACCGACAACATTCTCCGTAGAGAAATAAGATTCTCTTCCAAACGGGCTTACCTACCGGGTGGAAACTTGTAGATGTTAGTAGAAATCGGACCAACGTGTTGACACTTGTGTAAACCTATGTCGACCTATCTATCTATTGGGATTTCGCCCTTATATTCGGAATGAAATCAGCCAATAAGGGTTGATATGTCCTGAAATTAAGCGCCCTACCATATATATATAAGGTTTGGTGCAAACGAATAATCAGTATCTTTACTATTTAAATTAAAATTGTGTGTGTGTATGTATATATACGCGCGTATTTGTGTGTAAGTACGGTTATTAAAAGGAATTAGTTCAAAAATTCCAAATAAAGCGGTTTATACGCTCATTTAGCGTAAATTCCCTTAGAAAAGGCATGAATTCATTTTACCCTGTCATCAGTTCAAGAGTCAGATATCTAAAAAAAAAAAAAAGTCGTCACTGACACGTCATATTATTTGATGAAAAATGGAATGGGTGAGCGTGTACTCTGATAAACCACTCCCCCATTACGACGTTAGTAGATACATCTCTTATCAGTGACTAGAATTTGATGCAAACCAAATGTCCAAATACTAATAATACTAGTAAGCCCACTCTCACTAACTTTTTAGCGCAATATATTCTTATTGTTTGCATTTTACTTTAATATCACGCAAGACTTAATAAAAGCGAACATATATATATATATATATATATATATATATATATATATATATATAAAAACGAAACATATCTAATAAATGACGTAAGAAAAACATGAACTTTTACACAACTTTGATGTATTAATAACATGTTTTTTGCTTCTATGTATTAATACGAGTATAATATATATAAAGGACATTTATATATATATATATATATATATATATATATATATATATATATATATATATGAACTTGTGAATGCATCTTTGAAGTATATTTTATATACGTATGAGTGTCGACATGTTTAGTATGAAAGATTCTACACTGTGTGTGTGTGTGTGTGTGGTGGGGGAGAGGCGGGTGGCGCCACTATGTTGGCTCCGAGTCGTTTCGCTGCTTTCCCTCTATTTTGAGAGCTTCTCTTAAGTTCAGGTAATAGAAAATAATTGCATTTTATAAGCAGTAAAGACAACGGATCGAATGAAGAAGAAGAAGAAGAAGAAGAAGAAGAAGTGTGGGAGGAAAAAGCAAAACTGGTTTGTGATAGTGATTCAAAATGATGAATATAATTATGAAGAAGAGGAAGAAAAGTCCTTGAGAAATAAAGTAGACAAAAAACACATAAGATGAACCGAGACTAGAAGAAGGAGAAGAAAAAAAAGGAGAATGAGGAGGAAGAGGAGGAGAAGAAGAAGAAGGATGAGGAAGAGAAAAAGAAGAAAAAGAAGAAGAAAAAATAGAAGAAGTAGAAGAAGAAAGAGGAGGAGAAGAAGAAGAATAGAAGAAGAAATGGTTGGTAAATGTATTTAAAATGAGGAAGAAAGAAAAGAACAAAAAAGACAAGCAGAAAAAAAATGAATAGAAATAGTAAAGAATCTTCTGATAAAGAAAAAAGAAGAAACTTGACTGCATAATAATAATGCTGGTGAAAAGAGAGGAGAAAGGAAAAGAGAATTATATGATAAGGATGAAAAGAAAAAAGAGGATTAAAGAAAGAGAAAGGCTGTCGTAAGATAAGAAAAATTTTTTAAATATCAAAATGAAAGGAGAAAAAAAAAGAAATGGAAAAAAAGAAAAAAAGTAAATCTTTAAAGAATGAAAAAAGAAAAAGAAAATGTCGACAGCAGACAATAAAGGCAAATGAAGCAGGAAAAGAAAAACACATCGCAAAAAAGGAGATTGATTCATTTTCTACGGGTTATCAACACCTTCCAGGTTATTTATAGCTAGGAAATATTTTTTTAGATTGTAAAAAATTATTTGGGAGATAATCATGATTTAGTGATTGAAATCTTGCTAATTCCAACTGGAATTGGAACTCGGCTCTCCTGATTAACAATTCTGATCCATTCTCCATTACACCATACGCACATTCAAGCTTATAGCAGTTGGTACTCCAAGCGGTCACCCATCTTGGTACTGACTAGGTTTGAAGTTGCTTAGATTCAATGATCGTACGGGAATAGGTATTTCAGCGCGTGATGTGGCCTTAAAGCAAAAAAGAAGAGAGAGAGAGAGAGAGAGAGAGAGAGAGAGAGAGAGGAGAGAGAGAGAGAGGGCAGAATAAGTGAAGAGAAGGATTTTTAAAAGTTTTTTTTTTTACTCCAATTATTAGAATTTCATAAATTTAAAATAAAAGTATGAACCGTTTTAAAATGGACCAAAATGGGAACATGTATAAACATCCAACGACTTTTTCCTTAATATTCCCTGATGAAATATTTTAATGGAACGTATGAGCTTCTATGACCGTTCATCTTGTATGCCATATACAGCAGTGAAATCCAATGATATCTGAATGAAGGTCATTCTAAAAACATACGAAATTGAAAAAAGAAAAAAGAAAAGCAATATGAAATAGAACATTTCTCTTCTGACAATTTAATAAAACAAAACACAGTTAAAGTTTTATTAAATACATTTACGTTCAACTCATCTTGGTTATAAAACACTTGCTACTTGGGCTCTTCGAGGCAGTGTAATGGCAAGTAACCTTGTCTCGCTATAACAATTACGACTGACTAGTGAGTTCGATCCTCACTGGGTACCCCCTGCTTTCGATCGTATGCCACATCTAAGCTCCGCTTGGAAAATCACTGTGTGTACAGATATGATGTCGGATATTTTTCGGTTTGCCCAAAATCTCATTTTCCAACAAATTTTCTTCTTGCCCTTCTATTCGCAGAGTTCCTTCAGGTCATGGCTCTCCGCAACATTCTTTATACACTTGCTACGTTTTGGAGTTGTTCACTTCATTTTTTTTTTATTAGTTTGTCGCATTCGAAAATCTTTTCGTAATTTTAAACTGAATTCCTTATTCCTTTCACAAGAGTACATTGTTCATTTTCAATTTCAAAGCTTACTGGATAGTTCATATCAGTTAATACTATACAGTCTACTCACCTATGTGTCACTTGCCCGTCTCTTCCACTATACATACATATGCCTTTCCCACACAACTTGACCCCAGGATTGAACTTTAACTCACAGGGGATCAAATATGATTTAACCAGCGCTTAAATCCACACCAGTGGAGTAATTTTGGTGCTTTAAATACAATGTATGTACTCGCGTTATTTTTGTGTCCTCTCTTTCTTAATCAATGGCTTTCGGATGGTGTTCATCTTTATGCTAGGTCTACTGAGGTGTTTTTAACATTATAAAACGTGCCCTGATTCTTTCAGTCTTATTATCCTTCAGTGTTGCTCTCTTTTATATTGATTTATTTATTCCATGGGGGTTGATGACCACTTTTTTCTCCTTCATATATAATTATATATTATATTATGCCTTCATGATAGTCATTATTCTGAAGGTTTTCTTTTCTAATTATGACCATTTATTATTGGTACGGGTCACCAATTATCAGTTTGGTTCTATGATGTAGATAGTGGACGATCTCTTAACGCTGTATGGATGATGGGAATTGAAGTTTAGATATTGTTCGGTTACCGTTCTTTACGGAATACGGATATTCTGAATCCATGCAACGTATGAGTTATTAACACATTCAGTTTAGCCAGTTGATCTACTATTTTTATTACTGTGAACTGTATGAAAGGTCTCATTAATTTCTCAAACGGGGCCAGTGTGGAAAGAATCCATTTATGTGCCAAAGCCACAGGTAGACTGGAGTAAAGAGAGAACTGAATGAAAACAATGGGATTATAAAGAAAAAGAAAGAAACGAAATGAGTAGAGAAATATAATGGCTGTCGGACAGTGTGAAAGACACGGTTTCATCTACTCATCTCTTTCAATAAGAGTCGATTTTGCCTCTCTCTCTCTCACACGCACACACACGCACACGTTTTGCCTCTTTATTTCGGGATCTTATCCACCACCAATGACAAAAAAATAGAAAGGGGCGTAAGACAAGAATGGGTCTTCTTACCAGATGCATTTGACCATTACAGTGAGTGATTTATTATTAGTGGGCACAATCTTAACATACGATGCGCAAATGATAGCGTAAAGAAGTAGACACAGACAAATATCTGCAGGAACTTCTAGACAAAGTAGCGAGGAAGAGTGAGAAGAAAGGACTAACTATGAATTGTAAGAAGAGAGAGGGTATAGTAAGAAAAACAGTCCAAGATGAGATCTCCAAATTGGAGATATATAGATTGTGAGATCCTTCCGTGTGGCCCTGTTCACTGGACCGCATATCGTGTTCATTAACTATGTTGAAAGATAATCAAGACAATTATGAGAAAAATTAAGTCAGGATTGAGAAGAAAATATGGAAAAATAAAGAAAGAGAAGCCAAAGAAAAATAAAATTTACTAAAGGCAATGAAAAGAAAGAAGGATAATATATATATATATATATATGAGAAAAAATGGAGAGAGAGAGTGTGTGTGTAGAGAGAGACCGAGTGTGTGTGTGAGAGAGAGAGAGAGAGAGAGAGAGAGTGTGTGTGTGTGTGTGAGAGAGAGAATGGTGTATTTACCGGAATATAAGATGTATTTAAAAATATATCCCAAAAGTGTACAGTGCAATGGTATGATGGACAAGCGGGTGTCCATTACCGAAATCTCCAGCAGTAAAACTACCGAGTAATGTCGATTCAAATTGAACATTTGGCGTATATATATATATATATATATATATATATATATATATATATATATATATATATATATGTGTGTGTGTGTTTGTGCGTGCATGTGTGAATGTGTGTGTGCTGAGAATCTATGGTCAACTCTTAATGTAGATAAGTTATTATTTACCGAATCTAACAGAGACATAAGTCTTCCTCAATTATATTTTACGGCTGTAGTTATGGGCCGTGGACCAAGGAACGAGATGACTTACTATAGATGCAAGGCGAGTCGAAACCAGTACAAAAGCGTTAAAAACGGACGAAGTCAAGTAAGGAGTGCTTTTATATTGCACAAAAATGTTATGTTTTGGAGAATGTTATTAGAAGCTTTCTTTTTCATGACTGTCTGGCGCGTCAGTTGCCCGATATATCGTTCCAATGTACACATCGACCGATACAGACGAGAAGAAATACACACGACGTACAATATAAGCATATTGCCGTCTTTATTTATTTACTACCTACGCATCTTTAAACCTACATATTTTCACGCACAACATTTGAGCAACTTGACGTGTCATTAATGGAGTGCTAGTCTTGTAGATCATTAATACAATGTCGTGTGTTCAATCTTCACCAGAGCTCCATTTTTGTAACCGTGCTAAACTAACTAGAGCTTGTAAGTTTAAGTGGGCACTGGCCCTAAGATCTCACTGCACCTCTAAGAATCTATGATATGGGGCTATGGCTACTAAATTTTAATTTTCATTAAATTGAATTCCTATGAAATGCTAATTTTATTGAAATTTAATTATGCAAATTAATTATCACGATAATGTTATATCAGAAACAATATCGTAAATCATTTCAAACATGAGTAAAATATAATAAATGGTTGATTGATTTTGTTTAGCGGCATATCGACCTCTATCAGTTATTTAACGCTGAAATCTAAACATTTTGTTTGCCTTCAACTATAGAAGATGTATTGGTCGTTTTTTTTGCAAAATGTATTGTTGATAAATCTAGTTTAATATGTATTGCTGGTCATTTATTTTATACATAAAACATTACTGCTGGTATATTTACAATTAAAATGTACTTTTATATATTTATAGTGTTGTGTTTTGGAGTGGGTCACTTTTTGCTCATAACTAGGACCCTAACGGGTACAACCACCCCCGATCAAAGTGGACCTAGGAACAAAATCAATTAAGAGCTGGTTACACGCTCCTCAAAACCCCCAATCTATCGATTTGCAGTCTTGCTGCCGGATGTAGTTTATCGTCATCACATAAACGACATTACAAATAATAGGAAATCATAGCTACATATGCTTTAATCTATGATAATATGTTTTTCATTTTTCTTTTTCTTTTCTTCTAAATAATGTTTGTTTGGTTTTTTTTTGGTCAATCAACAATAAACTTTCTCTCGGATGAATTCTGCTTCCAAAGTAACTGAATTTCGCTAAAGTCTCTGGTCGCTTTTCTTGCCAGACCCAATCGCTGATTTCCAAACTGCTGCAAAGATTCTTGATGGCTTTGACTATATTCATGTTCTTTCGTTTATTTAAAAACTTTGCTACGTTTTCTTCCTTTTTCAAGACAGAAAAGGCAAAATAACTACAACGTTTGAAATGTATTTTATTATAAATGATGATTGGCAATGTCACTTAGGTACAAAAAAAAACAAAAAAAAAAACAAACAAAAACCCCAAAACATTAAAAGTACTTGAGGCCTCCTGATGGTTGCTGAAGTTTTCGCCACCGGGCTTGAGCTCACTCGGATGGTCCGAGGGTAGATAGTGCTAACTCCGGTTCATAGACTACTACGATTGCAGTAAATTTTATACATGGCCATGTCGAAAACGCATATTGAACACTAAAATATTTACCACCAATCACAGATCAATAGATTACAATTAAAACTTATATAGTTTTATTGTTATTATAAATGATAACCTGTAAAAATAGGATTTTTTGGGGAGGTGAGGTAAGCCCGTTTTCTCCAATACTTCATAAATTCCTAATCAGATTAGGGAATCATAAGAGACCTTTTTGCCTCTTTCTTATATTCTTTTCTATCAACCAATGTAGTATGTCTGTGACATATCAGTTATCTACCGATGATGTAAAATGCAGGAAGAAATGGATTCATGCCTTTCCCAAACGAATTTGTAGGAAGTTAACATAAGCAGAATCAATAATATCAAATGACTGACTTCATGCTTGTTAGATTTCGGTCACCGACATTTCGTGAAAACCAAACATTTACTGGTATTCATAAATAAACAATGGATAAATATTTAAATATACATTTACACGTATAGGCCCATGCTATATGGGCGATTGACGCCCTTCAATGAAGGTTAAATGTCTGGCTCGTGTGCCGCTGTTTTAGAGTTTAAGGTCATCAAGGGATTTCGTGACGGACCAACCAGTAAAATTCGTGACCCACATAAACGGTCGATGCATTGGTAAACAAATTGAAAACTAAAATCAGGCGAAGATTTCACACACACACACACACACACACACACACACACACACACACACATTCTACCTTCTTTTCATGAAAACGAATAAGGATGGTCGATAATACTCAAACGATATATATATATATATATATATATATATATATATATATATATATATATATATATATGTGTGTGTGTGTGTGTGTGTGTGAGAAAGAGGGAGAGAGAGAGAGGGAGAGAATGGTGGTTGGTTAGAAGGAAAAGAGTGAGAGGAAGAGTGACAAGTTTAGCGCACACACAAACACTTATATTCACTGCAAGCATATACTCCCACACACTGGCACTCGCCATACACCGTGCATTAACACAGGCGCAGCTCCACTGACGCTTATACATATATAGACGTACATTTACACAGGATCACACACATACATTCAGATAAATATATACACAAACGCATTCACTTTGGCACGCAGTCACTTACACGATTTAATGTAAAACAGAACGCGATAACATCCGCAAAAAGGAAGTTCTGTATCCTACATTAAAAAGGTTAGGTCACTTTTGCTAAATGTGTCATTAATAAATAAATAAGATTCTACAAGATTCTGATATAAAAATTCTTTATACGATATAAAAACACGCGATATTTGCAACGAAAGCTAAAGTAAGAGACAATTAAGTAAATCTTTAAATTTGATGATTTGAAAATCTATGGAATTTTAATTAAGGATTGGTTTTATACTTTTGGATTTCAAGCAACAATTTATCAGAAGTCCCTGCTTTTTCGTAGTCTTAATTTTGACTCTTTACCACGCCGCCCTCTCCTTTTTAGTTATTCATTCATAAATCCTGTCTTCTTGTCTTATCTTCACTATGTTCTGTGATTGTTACATTCTCCAGGAACTCTTCCTTCATGATGTGCACCTGTTCATAATTTTAAGACGAGTCACTTTCTGCATCGTAGTATCACTTTCCGTTAAGTTTCTATTTTCCTTCAAAAACACTTTTATGCAATGAATCAGTTCGCAGTATTGTTGACAAATTTGTTGAAGAGATGTGTTTTCTTTTGTTGAACGGAGATATGTATTTGTAATAGATGGTAGAGGGGATATTGTGTTGCATGACATGTTTCCCCACCTCCCCAGGAAACAGTGTAGTGTGGATACTATTGTGTTTTGTAGATTGTGCAGTTTCTAGGGACCACAAAGTACCCTACGGAGAAACGAGACACGTCTTGTCATTACAGCGTCCTGTAGTTGAGAGAGAGAGAGAGAGAGAGAGAGAGAGAGAGAGAGAGAGAGAGAGAGAGAGAGAGACTGAGAGAGAGAGATAGTAAGAAAGAAAGGCGTTTATCCATTACAGTAATAGTGCTAATTTTATTAAATCAGTTAATTCTTCATTGTATGATAAACGAACAATCTAAAAAGAAGTACAGCTGTAGAATGTTCTTAGGAAAAATTTCATCACTTTCTCTTCCCTATCTCTCTCTCTCTCTCTTCATATATGCCTCTCTTTTCCTCTCTGGGAAATTCATTTGCCAATACAAACCGGAAATCAAAAACGCCATTAGAAACGAGGTATTTTAAGGTATATATATATATATATATATATATATATATATATATATATATATATATATATATATATATATATATATATATATATACTCACCGGCTCATCAAGTACATGTGAATACATACTTTTTTATGCAAATCGCTAATCAGCCAATGACGTGGTAGCAATTGCATGAATACAGGAATTTAAGCCGATTCATAGACAACTGCTGATTTTCATTTCATTTCATGAATTAGTCTGGGAATGAACAATAATTTAAATGACTTCGAACGGGGTATGTTCATTTCTGTCAGATGGCTTTGATTCTTTCAAAATCTGCTGAACTACAAGAATTTTCACACAGAACCATATTAAAGGTTTACAGGGAATGCTTAGAAAAAAAAACGAAAAAAGGACAATTCTGCGATTTGTTGCTGAAAATGGTTCGAGGAGAATATTTATAGTAACCACTCTTAAAAACGGAAGTATACAGAAGAATATGTCCGGAGGCCGAATATGTCAGGTGTCACCTATTGTCAAATAAAGACAAGAAACTGAAGAATCACTAAGCAGAGAAATTGGAAAGGGGAATTAACAGGAGAAGATAACTGATGATGGCACATAGAACTAGAACAGTCTACCCCAGCGAGGGGAAATGAAGGGTTTTCGACATTACATGAAACCGTTATAAAAAATATTTAAGTAAAATGTACATACCTCATCTGAAATATTTATAATAACCAGTCACTTTTTTAACTAACATTTATGTCCGTACGTTATTTTTATACATAAATGTCAGTTTTAACAACATTTACCGGTTTAAATGTCAGAGAAATGTCAAAGAAAATATGCGCCCTCTTACAGGAATCGAACCTATATCCTACACGGAACCGCCATAGAGCCTCACGTACTATCCCATTTTGATACATAGAAAGCGTGTTGGTTAGTAAGCTTAAATTACTTTGAATTACAAATATCCTATGATTTCTGTCGAACGCTTAGATTTGCTCGAAACGTAGCTTAACGTTAACAAATGACATAATATATTATAAAATGGACTAAATCCGACAATTATTTTAATATATTTTTTGTTTATGCGTTATTTTATTTTTCTAGATACAAATATTTAAGTAAATGCTCTGGTTTTATAATAAACAGTATTAAGCAGACGATTCCTCTATTTAAAAAAAGCTCCACCTAATTTAGTGGCTGATCAGAATAAGGAAGCCTGATTATTAGATAGTAAATTGAAAAAAAGAAGATCGGATAGAAAAAATTTAATATCAAAAATTATTTTATTACTCTAAAGGATTCCCAAAAGTGATTTCAGTAATAATCCGTCATGTATATTAATTAATCCGCCTAAAACCAAAATGTGGAAAATCAGTAAAGTTATTTTGTAAGATATTTGTGCTACGCTTAGAATAGCTCTAAACATAAACCAATGGCGTAATAGGAAGGATTGCAACAAATGATTTAAAGATTATGACAAAAACGATAACTGCTTCTTCATAAAATTAAATAATCTTACCCGTCAGTTACGGAAAAAAACTGTATACGTGGCAATAAATTTAACTAGGGGATATATATTGATATCGGAGGATAGTCATTAAACATTACTGAAGATCATTGCTGTATTATAGTAAGGTTTTGTGGATTGAAAAAAGAGTTAGAGGTAATTTCGATAACCCTATGGGGGCTTATGATGGGGTTTTCTGTTACACAACTTCTAGAAAAGGCAATGCAGTAGGAAAAATACATTGGTTATTCAATAAGTTTGGATTCAACTTGGATATCCGAACTAATTTATAATTACAGATTATTTGGATATTATACTTAACTTGTACAACGGTACTGTGTTCCCATTTAGGAAAAGTAACCAATACCTATGTTATATCAATGTAGGTTCTAACCACCCTAGATAAATTTTCAAGCATATCTCTAATGACATTGTTCAGATTATCTACTAATTCTTCTAACATCAACATCTTTACTCAAAGTAAGCACAATCAAATAAAATAAAATAGTGGTTACAAAACGGAACTTGTTTATAAAACCACAGATGAAACATCCGATGTACGTATTAGGGCATGGAAAATCTATGATTGACGCCGTTATGTAATATAGCCGTAGCAAATAAACTAGGAAAGGGATTCTTTAGAGTATTAAAGAATAATTTTCCACACTCAAACAACCTATACAAAATATTTAACAAAAATACTGTTAAATGAAGCTATAGTTGTATCACGTTGTAAATTTACTCAATAAAAGCAAAACTAAATAGCTAAATAATAAACATATTCAGTTCCCCAAATGCAACTGCATTAATAAGGTCGCTTGTCCCTTTAAAGGCAAATGCCAATATGAATGTATAGTATATAGGGTGGAGGTGTATATCAGCAAACCCAATAATAGTAGGAATAATAATAGTAGTAATGGTAAAAAAGTATACATAGGTTCTACCCAAGGAGCTTTCAAAAAAGATGTTATAACTATAGAAGTAGTTTTGCACATCAAATATACAGGCACGGGACTAGTTTATGTAACTATGTATGGGAAATTTAAAAGAAGCAAAATATAGATTCTATATTAAAATGGGAGATAGTAAAAATGCTGTAAATATAAGGCTAGTGATAGATATTGCCTCTTATGTATGGAGGAAAAATAGCTATAGCGTACAATAAACATAATCTATAATGTAATCGATCCTGTCCAGGTATCTCGTATTTCAGTCAGATTCAGTCGACACGATATGGCTTCCCTCTGTCTCTTCTAAAAATATTTTAATGGCAAAAAGAAAAACTCATCAGAGTAGTCTTCGACGAGCTTGTCATTTTCCCTGGTGATGCGACTCCATGAATTTAAGCGTGCTACTAGATTGGCAACGAGGTTTCACTGTTTTACTGTTGAAATAGCTAAATTCAATCGGCAATTCTACTCCAACAGATTATTTTCCCATCTGTGAAACTCTTCCCGTTTGCTTGCTGCCGTGATAAATAAAATTTTCAAAGCTTTAAATGCAATCTCAATCGCCATCTACTATCTTTTTTGAATCCCGTTCCTTTCTTGTCTTTCTCCCAATTCTCCCAATTCTCTGCTAGGACCTGTTCTGTTTCTCATCTATAAAATGTTTGAGCGAGGCCAACATGAACATCAGGATCAACTGTGTACAAATTTTAAAGAAAGCTGGCAGCATGCTGCTGCCCACAATGATAACCTTACCTGCCACCGTGGCTTTGTTGCGCGCAGTAAAGCAGGTCTTGCTGTCAACTCGCAGGAACACTTGGCAATTGTTCTTCAACCACTCGCGCAAAATGGCTCAACCACGTTCCATCTGTCTCTAATTTTGAAAAACACCTGCAGGCCTCAGGAGACATATGCGTCTCCATAGAAGGTGAGCACCTTATTTGTTTTGTTGTCCCCGACGATAGAGTCCACTATATATATATATATATATATGGATATAGATCCGACAGTATGAAGAAAAATATATACGGAAAAAACAAACAAAAATCCTTATATACAATTTATACTGTTTTACATTTACGTTGACATATTAACATTAAAACAGTATAAATTGTATATAAGGATTTTTGTTTGTTTTTTCCGTATATATTTTTCTTCATATATATATATATATATATATATATATATATGGGTACATTAAAAAGTTTATTTTATTTTAAAATAAAAATGTTTTATTCTAAATTATTTATATATATATATATAATCTCCTTCGTTGTCAATGCACATCGGTTCTCTATTAGTTACATAGATCAAGATTTATAAATTGAAAAAAAAAATCATATAAAAATTCAGCTAATAGTAATAGTTTTGAGTAACATTCTGACAACGTAGTGTCTGAGATGAAATTTCCGGACAAAGCTGAGGTATGTCGTTAAATTCCACATAAAAAAAGTTTTACCCAGTGAATCCATTGACCATATCAGAGTGTTTACGGAGACCAAACAATGGACGCAAGTGTGGCTATATGACGACCAGTGCGTTTCCGTTGTGCTGATAGTGAAATGTTTGACAAACCACTTCCAAACGTCGTATACAGGCTTTGGTCATCGCTGGCAAAAAAAAAAAAAGAAAAGTGGTGATCATGTTGGAAAATCGTTTTTCCCCAAAATATTTCTCTGTCCAAGAGTGTAACTTTCTGCATCTGTAACAAAAACTCGAGGAGACAAAGTTGATTTATGGACGTGTTTGAAATTCGTCGAAAAAAGATTATATAGACTCAAACTATAGACCAGCGTTTCTCAAGTTTTTTTCCCTTGCGTAACCCTTAGAATAAATGACATGTCTCAGGGAACCACTGCATAAAAACAAAATTATATACCAAATCTTTCTCATTTTATTTTCATCGTAGTTAATGTGGTGAATAGTATATATTTGTATAATAACTGGTTCAAGGAAAAATTAATACTCCTTTATTAAATTTTTCGGTAATGCTAAATAAAATTCATATTGTTCATTTATAATACTTCACTAGGGAGTTTCATTAAATAGGATGATGTCTATATTACAATATTGCAATAATCGAGAATATATTGTGTCCGTTTAGTAATATTACGTATATGAAATTAAATAAAAAGTAAAAAATACATTAGCTTATCACACCTGTTTACGCAGAACACTTAGGAATCCTTTTGCGAAACCTTAGAGTTCCGGAGAACCTTGATTGAAAAACTTTCCTAGAGAGGATGAGATAAACATTTTAAATCTCCATCCGAAACATTACGTCTTATAGGATTCGAATTAGTCGGAAACACAAAATTAATAAAATTTTCTCCTTTGTCTCTGCCTCGAGAATGAGTGATAAACATATCGTGATTATTTTTGCAATTTAAGTTTATGAATATTTACTACTTAATATGGTAAAGATCAAATGGGGAGAAGAGGAGTAGGAAGACTGTGGTACGCCAAAATACAAGATATTAAGAGACATTTCCTTTTTATGCCGTGTCTCCTCAAGACATAGGCGTTTATGGCTCTCCACAATTTTTATTCCGTTGCAACTCCTAATAAAGAGTTCCGCCATTACTCAAGCTCACCAAATATGTCATGCGCTGTTTTCCTCTCTCACTCTTGCCTTCAATCCGTCCCTTATCAGGTGTTCAAAGCTCTCTTCCATCGTTATGTGACTCAGAAACCTTAACTGTCTCTTTCTTATGTTAAGTATAAGTTTCCTTTTATTTTAATTTTCTCTAAAATTTCGTTTTTGCTCACATGTTCGATCTCTGGTATCCTCAGCATCCTTATGTAGAACCACATTTCTATTGATTAAAGTTTCTTCCTCATCATTGTGGAGATTGTCCATCACTACCATACAAGTTGACAGATATCACGTAATAGTTTAATACTCTAATTCCTTGATATTTAAATTTCCTCACTTGCTTGATTTCGGTATCTCCAATTTGAAATTCAGACTTTGATCGCATTCTTTTGCCAACAACCATGAATCCTGTTTTCTTGCAATTAAAACAGAATTCAGAATCTTATCATTTAGCTTGGCTCGACCTCTGATCCGCGGTTAGTTATACGAAACTATCACTTTGAGAATCACATTAAATATTTAAGTTTTAATGTTAGAAATAAAATAGGAAGATTATGTTGAGCTTAAATGGAGAACAAATGCTTGCTTTTACAATCAACATTCAATAACAAGCTAATACCCGAATTCGAACATGGATTTCTAGACAATGTTGATTTACTGCCATCCGCCATACAGATAACTGAAAGATATATATGTGTGTATATATATATATATATATATATATATATATATATATATATATATATATATATATATATATATAATATGAACTGAATTATATTCGCGTCTGTATTAAGGTGAATAAAGAGAAAGATATGAAAGTATTGAAATAGATGCTAATAGACTTGCACAAAGATGCACAGAGATAGCGTGAAATAATAGATAAATAGGTAGATATACTGACAGCTTGAAGGTAAGTGAACAGATAGATAAGAAGCCAGAAACAAACAAAATGGAATTACATCTTCTGCCTTTTCCATTTGAAGTGCGGTGACAGTTTGGAGTCGAGTTAATTTAATGTTTCGCCTTGTATTGGCAATTCTAAGCACTTGCTGAGACATGTGTCATTTCTGATCAGGGTTAAAGATTCTGTTAATGGCTGACGAGGAGAAAGAGACAACAAACCAGAAAGTCTTTAGTTTCATACTAACGTGACTTAGATCCACTTTCTCTTCTTTCTCTATTTTTCTCTTTCTTTTCTGTAGAAATCACTCCCCATATCCCAGTTTGTAGCTATCTACCTCTCTAAACTTATATTCGTGATCTATCTATCTATCTATCTATCTATCTATCTATCTATCTATCTATCTATCTACAAACATCTTTGAGCAAGTGGAGCCTGAGTGTCTTGAGAAAGCTCAATCTTCTTTGAACATGGCGCTACAGATTCACAGACAAAGAACTGTGCCAATTAACCGAAACTACATCACATGAAGATTACCAACAGCAGCAACATTCAAAATGGATAGCACATATAACTCTAAGAAAAATTATGGCATCATCAAAATGTTGACATTCCGCCCTACTCCGAATAAAAGTTTATGAAGGAAACCGCCATCAATAATGGAAAGAGCTATAACAGCTACTGGACTTGAGAAAACTATTTTCGAGAAAAATTGTTTTAAGAGAAAGATTTTATAAATTTCAATTGAAATCAGTGCTGGCTGCTTGATCAAGGGATTCCAAATATTTCCTTATAAGGAATCGCCTAATATTACCATTCAGTTTGTTTGCTATATTTTAATCGCTTCATATCTCTTCTCAACCCCTCAATATTTCTGCTAGTACTTTCAAAATATCTATCGATATATCAATATGAATTCATTTTTATGGAAGTGGATATGGATGCGAATATTTTGGAAACTTAACCTGGCATAAAGTTGTAAAATTGGAGCACGCACCAAGTGAGGATGAAACTTATTACTAACGGCCAGTGAGTTTACCTCGTTTTCCGGTTGGAATCGCTTCTATGTATATAGATATTTAATATCTGATAAGGAGAAAGGGACAACAAACTAGAAAGTCTTTCATTTTATTCTCTTTCTCTCTTTTTACTCACTGACAATTCCATTAGCTTACTGAATTAACCCATTGAATCTCACTCTTACAGTAAGTAAAGGTGCTTATGAATGTACGCCCATAATTATTTATCTGAGTTTATATTAAGATCTATGTATCTATCTGTATGTGATTGGATTATTCTTTACATCGGTTGCGAATTAACGTTTGGTTTGAATACTACTAATCCCATCAATTATAATATCATGGAACGGTGTTCAAGTTCAGCTCGCAGACGACAATTAGTATTCAAAAATAAGGACTCAAAGACATGAATCAAATTTAGCTTGTCCTACCAATAGTCATCCAGACTAAAGTCTCGTTAGAAAAATGAAGTCTTATTTGGAAATGTCTTCCACTTTAATATTAACATTTCTTTAATTCTGTTCTTTTTTGCAAGCTTTATCTTTCCTAATCACATCGATTCAATATTCAATTTTTGCTGAATCTTCTTTTTCCAAAGCAATGTTTCCTTCGTAGCAATACTGCTTATTTATGATCAACTTGTCTTTTAAGTCTCCATCTTCGTTCAAGTCACTCTCCTTCTACTCAATTCTAGTTTTCCACTTCATTTTATTTCCTTATTCCATCGATGCTTGTTCACCTCTTCTGACATTTATATCCTTTTTACTCTATCTCCATAACACAGTAGTTTTCCCTTAGTTCTCATTTCGCTCTTCTAAAAGGTTTTTTTTTTCTCTCCTTTAGTTCTTCCTTTAGTTCTTCTACTTTTATCCGCACTGCAATATTCTCATCCCGTACAATGTTGTACTCGAACCGACTCTCCTTCTTTCCCGAACATCATATTTTTCTCATTTCATCTCTCCTCACCCATACTGTGTCCTCCACTCAACTCTCATCTGAATCTTTAGCAACGAGCTTTCCGCTTGTCTGTGCTGTTCACCTCGGAAGATTCTCAAGCCAAGAGCAATCATCTTACGACAGCACCGGAATCTCGCACGTGATATTTGTGGCAAAATGAGATTTTACGGCATCTTATTTTTGTAATTCCGACGTTCGTAAGGCTGAATAATAATTGTCACTTTGTTATTTGCCTTTTTTTTCATGTTTTTGCGTTTTCTTTGCCATTCATGGCTGTCCAGGCGGAGGATATATGGATTGACGGTAACAAGCCGGGAAATTGACGAGAATAATAACGCTGCATACCGTTGCTCTGTCGTTAGTGACCTTATTACACAGCGGGTTCAATCCTCACGGAGTGTGCCACTATTGAATACGATATCAGATTAATTTTAGTTGCGTGATTACTATCGGGACCAGAGATTGGTGTTCAAGCCCAAGTAATCAAGGTAAATAGAAAAGCCTTTCCTATTAGAAATATTTTTGCAATGGTTCACCCAATACAAGGCCGAAGAGAACATTATGTGAATAAATAAATCATAGAACATTGAGAAACAATAAAAATCTCAGTCGATATCTCAATGAAAATACAGAAGAAATGGCATGGAGATGGATGGGATGAGGACATCTAAAAAGAGAAGCATAATTTTTAATATCAGTCAAACTCGAGAATTTTCGAAATATGTAAACGCTGAGTTAATTATATCAGTCTGGTGTCATCTCACACCATCACTCATGATCATTCTTATAATGTTTCGTTTTTAGGGATCTTATAAGTACTTTGAGTCAACCTTTGTTATGGATTTGTTATCAAGAAAATTATTACATAGCAACGAATCAAATAAGAAGGGAATATTTATAAGATGAGAAAATGCTAAAGTCTAGGGCCAAATGATAGTAAGAAAAACTACTAAATAGATATTTAAAGAAAAACAAGAAGTTGTGCATGAGGTAACAAAGACGTCTTCTGGAATAACACATTTAGAGAGAAAAACTAAATTTATATTAATGATAGCTTAGAACAATATGTATGATGGTCAGAATACACAATAAACAATTACAAATAAGGCCTTTAATAATATGCAAATGCAGGAAATGGTCTAACGAGCAGTAATAAATGAAATGATTGGGTAGAGACAGTGATTCCCTGTGAACTGTGCAAAACAAATGGCCAATATCCATTCACTCATACACACTTCTTCTTCTTCTTCTTCTTTATGCCATATCTTTTCAGGAAGTGGGAAATCATGGCTCTCTACAACTTCCTTGTTCTTAGCAGAATTTGTCTATTTACTACCTGTCTCTCTTGTTCTGCCATCCATTTACATAACCTTGTTTATTCTATTTATTCGTTCTTTACCTCCCTCCCCCCTCTTGCCTTCAGCATGTCATGTGAGTGTCCCATTTTCTAAGATTTCTTCCTTCATTATGTATCCTAGAAGTTTCAGTTATCTCTTTCTGATTCCGAATACAAGTCAATTTTTCCTCCCCTTTTCCTTAAACTTCCTCGTTGCTTATATGTTGCGTCCATGGTATTCCCAGAATCATCCTATAGAACCACATCTCTGTTCAATCAAGTCTTTTCCTCTGTGAGATAATTGATCAGCGTTTATTGCCGAACAGCATCATTTTCTTTTTTCCAATGAAATTTCCCTAAAATTTTCTTTTAGTTTTAGAGACGCTTCTTTTTTTATTCAAAGGTGCCTTTGAATTTCCTTGTCACACCTTGCGTCATCTTTTAAAACACTTTTAAGATATTTAATTGTTTCATTTTGACGTCTCGAATTTTAGTTCGCACCTTGGCCTTTTTCTCTTGTTGATAACTATTATATCTTCTTACAACTGATGGTCAGTCCTTTCTTCTTGCTTTCTTTTACAATCGTATGAAGTTATCCTCCTGGGTCTGCCATAAACACAATGTCATCTGCGTATCTTATTTTCTTTAGATTATTGTCCGTCGATAATAAGTTGTGGTAGTGCCTCCATCCCCTTTAGGACAGCCTTGTTGGAGAGGTTGAATAAATCCGATGAGAAGATAAATCCTTGTCATTGGATCCATCCAAGAATGGCGAAAAACAAATTTTTGTCTAAAGAAAGGGAATACAATTTGTCAGAGGATTTCATTGTTCTAGTAAATCATGGTAAAATTCAAAGTAACAAGATCTTACAAGAGAATTAGAAAAACGATGTGACAGATGAAGGTGATACACATTATTATTGGCCCACTTGGAAGGGTCCTTAAGATTCATAGAAAGTGTTGTGGTGTCCTCCATCTAAAGAGTCTATGTTGGACTCTTCCGCCTACTATAAGATTAGTAGGAGAGAAGGCCTTGGGGGAACAGTCGAATAGATTGAACGCTGGGCCAACCGACACACACTCACTAGTCGTGAAATACTCTTCTGTTGTACTTACTATTTAATATATGATATATATGCAGAACTTGTTTTGTCATTTCTTTAACCATTTACTTGCTCATAACAGAAAGAGAATTGACGAATTGACAATCGGAGATAAAAATAAAATTGGCCATACGGGGAATTACTGAAAATCAGCAAAATATTGAACAGAGTAAATGTGGTATTAAGAAAACGGACTTTCATTTGATCTCTAATGACAGTCACCAATTAATACTGAACGGACAAAATAATAATAATGACTATAAACGTAAAGTCGAATTGACAACTGCCATCGTCTCGTGACTGTCGTTTCCTTTAAATAATATATGTCACACAAAACATGAACGTAACAATGACTACGTCGTCTATAACTTCACATATCATAATATAGTGATAATAATAATAATTATACCTGTTTTTAAGTCCCTTAGTTTATTAGCGCGTATGTTGAACTCTGGCAATACCTCATGAATAATGGACTATTCCGTTTGATTGCGAGAAAAGTTGGAAAAGACATGTTAGTGACGATGTTTGTTTTCTGTGAAAAAAATAAGAAAAGAAAGATAAAGGAGGCGATAACACTTTGATGTGATTAACGTCTGCTTCAGTGAAATGGAAAATCCTATCAATATGAAATCTTTTCATGTATACCCTCTTACTTCTTTAACTGTCATTTATATTTATTCTTGTTTTTCTAATATTTTTGTTTTAAGTTGTTAATCTCAAATATTGAACGGTACTTTAGATGAATTCTTACGGGTATTTTATTGTCGTGGAACTCGCAAGGAACCTGTTCTATAATTAACTTAAGAATTATGATTCACGATGAAATTCAAATAGGAAATCCTTGAAGTTTTCTTGGGTATTTCTAGTCGTAGTACTACTAGTATTATTATTATTAGTAATAATAATAATAATACAGTTTCAACATCTTCAACTGAACCATAGCTGACATTAAGCGAATGCACGCCAAAACGAGAAAGCTTCTCGCATGAATCATCTCAAGGTTGATGTTGATCGTCTGTATGTGCATAGATCCAAAGGAGACAGAGGATTAGTTCAACTATAACTGTCTTAGAAAACTATAACAATTGGCCTTCAAAAATAACAGGAAACTAAGGAAGATTGGAAGATGATCTGCGTCAAAGAACATGAAAGAAGTAAAGAACTTTACTCACTAATAAAGGAAGCCAACAAGTTCAAAATTGCATGAACAAATGCGAATAAAACATAATAACCAACTGTAAGTGCAAATTCTTAAAGAAAGCAAAGGCAAATGCAATCGACCTGATACAGAAACGATGGCAAGATAAACCGCATCAGGGTCAATATTCTGCCCGTACCAAACAAACTGATGTAGACAAACCCCGTACCCATTAGTGGCACCATACTACAGGGTTAAAAGCTGAAACCAAAGGTTTTATTCTTGCTACACAGGCCCAATGCTTGTCAACTAGAAATTAGGAAGCACATATACTGAAAAACTATGTTATCCCACAATGCAGATTCTGTGATAAATATCCAGAAACAATTGACCATCTTGTAACTTGTTGGAAGGTATTAGCACCACTGAATATAAAACCCAGCATGACATAGTGTACCAATATCTGCATTGGAAAATATACAACTTATACGGAAAGGAAACTGCAAGAAATTGGTATGAACACCACCCAGATCCGGTTACAGGCATAAGATCTGTAAGAATTTTATGAGACTTTACAATAAACACAGACAGACCAATCAAAACAAATCACACAGACATCGAGATTAGAGACAGAAAAGACAAAATATGCCTTTTTATTGACATAGCAGTCCTTATTGATTGTAATGTATCTTAGAAGATCTTCCAAAAACGATAAAAAAAGGAGGACCTTGAAATCGAAACCTCCAAAATGTGGCAAATGAGGACATCAACAATCCCTGTTGTAGTTGGAGCCCATGGATTGTTTGAAAAAGATTCCAGTAGACTCATTGAAGGGATTCCTGGAAGTCCATGCCTTAAAGAAATACAAAAAAAATGTTCTCACCTTTACAGCCCACACCTATCCATGTAAAATATGTGTGATCTTTTTCTTTTTTTCTTTTAAAAATACTCAGTGGAAAATATCACTAGATTTCTGGTTAGGATCCAGAAAGAAATAAGTATATACCAGAAATCAAAGTAATAATAATAATAATAATAATATATATATATATAATCACTTTAAACGTTATTTTAGTGCATACTCGTATATGTGTAAATTAATTATTACACAGTATATTTATTTAATTTTCGTCTATAGGACAAAATATAAGAGATATTGTCATTGAAGAAAATTATACGCCCTCCAGTAGGACTCGAATCAGCGTCCCCCTTGGTATGAGAAACTGTCGTTATATCCAACGTACTTATACCGAGTCAGCGAGAGAGAGAGAGAGAGAGAGTCAGAGAGAGAGAGAGAGAGAGAGAGAGAGAGAGAGAAAATTAAATCAATAAAAACAGAAAAAGTACGATTTAATGGGATTTTAAAATTCAGACAGAAGAAAAGTCGTAATAAAGAAAACTAAGACAACCTGTCAGTCTAGGTAACCATTTTGTGACCAAGCAGATTAAAACGAAAATTTCAGGTACTTTTTCAAAAAGAAAAAAGTAGAATGTGAACATATCCACACATATTGGTCCAAAATTGGAACGACCCAGGAAATCCAGAAAGAAAAGTCGAAAGAAAAGAAAAGTTTTGTTGGCACTTGATATCTTGATGTGAAAAGCTGAGTGAAAAAAAAAATGACGATACCAACAAATAAGGAATTCTGTCAGAAAGTGTCACAAAGACGCGATGTTAATGGCTGCCAACGATAGTTTAGTGCTTGCAGGAGAGAAGGGCAAAGTAATTGCTGAAAGGCTTTGTTCATTTTTATCTGCCGGTATATTTTATCGTGTCGTCAATGAAGCACTGGATTTGTTTCTTGTTTTTGTTTTTTATGCTGTAAGGAAATGAAGAAAGTGAGAAAATGGGAGAAACGTGACAAGTTGAAAGAAGAGGAAACAAAAAAAAAAAAAAAAAGAAAAGAAACTTAGGAATAGAAAGAACTAAAAAGTTGAAGAGAGGGAAGGAGAGAAACTGAAAAGAAACGAATGAAAAGAGGGTAAACAGTGAATAATTGGGAGTGGGGGAGTAATAAGAAAAACGTGTAAGAAGAAAATAAGAAAAGAAAATGTGGACGTGTAGAGCAAGTAGAGAAAAAGTACAAATGAAGAAAAGTGAGAAGGGAGATGAAGATAAAAAAAAGACACAGGTGTGGGGGGGTAAGAAGAGAAATTATTTGAGGGGAGAGTAAAAAGAGAAATTATGGGAGTGTAAAAGGTGGAAACTTTAAGTGTAATGTAAAATGAGAAAATTGTGGCGGGAGATTAAGACAAGGAATTTGTTGGGAAGAGCAAAAAGAAGAGAAGAACGAGGAAGAATAAAAAGAGGAAAAGTGTTTTTTTATTATTTCACACCCCAAAAATGTGATAGTACCACTAGGACGTAAGGAGTTACTGGGAGTGAAAGAGAATGTGAAGACCTTAGTGGGGAGAAAGGACAACAGAAGAACAGTTTTCAGAAAGACAAGAGATGGCGATTGGATATACATTTAATTTTTTAAACATTGTAATTGACAGGGAAGCAAGAAATCGGCAGAGAATTGAGAGAATAAGAACTATTAGCATATAGTTGAATCTAGCTAGTTCAAAAGGTAAAATGGTGAGACCTAATTGCCAATCTAGTAGCATGTTTAAAATCATGCTGTCTGGGAACCAAGAAGAAAAGCTCATCACAACAATTGCCATGAAAACATTTGTAGAAAAGACAGAAGGAAGTCACATCAAGTCGGTAAGAAAGTGACTGAAGTCGAGATGCCAGGTCAGGATCGATTACACTTTTGAATTTTGTCAAAAATATCGAGATATATAGTAGAATCACCAAACTAGATACAGATGCAATATTCAAAGCATGGACGAATGATAGATACATAAATGTGAAAAATGGATTCTGCCAAGAAAACTTGTGTCGTACGACAGAGTGAATCAAATTTGCTAACAGGCCTAGAAACTTATTCAATATAATCACTCGGCGTGATATCAGTAGAAAACATGAGTCCAAGAAAGCGCAAAGTGTAGTTTCCCTACAGGTTAGCATTAGCCGTGTTGATTGCAGACAGAAAATGTTCTTCATGGTGATTAAATGAAAGCAGTATTGCTTTGGAGGTGTTAATTTTTTACAAGGAATTGTTTTGCCCAGTTAATCACTGACTGAAACTCCTTTTCGAAAGCAGTTGCCGGTTTTACTTTGCCAGACCTGCCAGATTAGCTAATAAAACAGGAGTAAATAGTTCTGTCATCAGCATAAATACCTAGTTGGAAAAATCGTTGATGAAGAGAAGAAACAACGTAAGTCCAAAGATAGAACTGTGGGGCCATCGCATTAATTGTGAAATGACGTAGAAGTGTGTGCGTTCAATACGACTTTCGTAACACGATTGTATTAAACCAGATATTCGTAGCCCGTGAACCTGTGAAGAAGGCCATCATGCCAAACCCAGTCAAACATCTTCAAGATATCTAAAGCCACAGCCCGAGCCGTTCTTATTTAAAACCTGATAGATAAATTCAATAATAGCTTTTAACACATCGGCGGTAGACCTGGAGAAACGGAAGTCATATTGTTTATCCGAAAGAAGGTTGTGGGAAGTGGGATTTCTAACCGATTCAGAGTTGATTAGAGCGTCTGGTACTTGGTCAAAAAGAGGGAAACAATAATAAGGGGCTGATTCGTGGGGGGGTAGGTAGCTTTTAAGAGACAGGTACTACAGAAAACGATGTGAAACAAACTAAAAAGGAAGAAACTACGAGGCATTTATTGTAGGGTTTGGAGAGAACGGGTGGGAGTTTAGGAGCACATTTCTATAGGAGAATGGCAGAGATATCATCGAATCCGCAAGCCTTGTGAGGATATAATTTAGAATTAATAACAGAAACCATGGGCGGAGTTATGTGCATACCACTAGCAGGATCTTTTGTCTAGGGGTAAAATCAAGCGAATATATACTTCAGATAAGTCGAGAATAGAGTTGGAAGAGAAGTAAATGACAATATTTCGACTTGATTGAAGAGAGGAGGTGTTTGAAAATTTTCTCTTTTGCATTCTATCAGCGAATAGTGACTTTGCCAGTTTGTGGACATGCTTACACTCATAGCGCTGACAAAGAGCTGTCTTACAATCGGACTTATCGCTCTGATATAGCCTGAAGAAATAATTCCTATAGCACGAAAGCTTCGATGCCGCCTTTAACCCAGAAAGAGACTTTAGTGGCACATTTCTCAGCAGGATGTTTTAAAATATAATTCCAAGGAACATTGTGAAGAAAATCGAGAAATGATTTTCAATCAGTGAGTTGATAACAGAAAGATATTCTGTTAATAGACGCTTCTTGCTTAATAAGTGAGCGGAAAGAAATATTTACATATGCTAGCGTATGGTGGGAGTTGCCAACAGGACAGAGTTGCAGAGCATGACATGATTCTGGGGAAGAGTTAAAGAAGACATTTAGTAGGGAAGCGTGTCCGTCGGGAAACGCGTAGGAAAATCTGCTAGTTGATTTAGGGAAGATTGAGTAGTGAAAATTCTGAGAAGAGCGTAAAAAGGGAATAATTATGAGGGGACAGTCAGTCACTCGAGGTTCTTCAGATTTGAATACAATTGACTATTAACTGAATCAATCAGGGGCTGTAAAATAATGTGGACATAATGAAGGCCACAATTTCGGCGTCACGCATTGATGTTATCTTCAGCACCTCGACTCCAGAGTATTCCTCCTAGTATTACGCCGTCCACTAGTCAGGGGCTATTAGCAATTGACTGTTTATACTTCTTGATTTTTATTTTTCATATGCGCATTTCATTGGTGCAATTATTTTTTCATAATGTATGTGTGCGTTTGTGCATTTGAGCGCCCGTCTTTGTTTATGTGTGTACGTGTAGAATGTCATGTTTATTTGTCCTTTTTTTTCACTCTACACTCCCTCCTTAACCTTTTCTCACTTTCTTCCTCTTTTCTTTTAATTGTTACTATTTAACTTACGGTTTTCTAGACATTTTTTTTTTTTTTAATTTTTGAGCGTTGTAGTCTTTTTTTTTCTTGAGTTAGTAAAATTGTTTCTCATTCATTTACAAATATAATTAATTTTAATGCTTAAATTATAATATATATATATATATATATATATATATATATATATATATATATATATATATATATATATATATACACTTTTGTGCTGTGGGATGACATTAGTATTTTAAATTTTCATTCTTTTTCTTCTCAGTCGGTGAATATCATTTGTTGGACGTCGGCCTTTCAGAGATAATGGTGAAGAATGGGTCACAATCATACCGCGCTGATCATGTCTCTTTTCTGATTCATGATTTCAGTAACATTTGCCATGCGTGGATCTTGTGTTTTATTGGGTGAACTTTCGTATGAAAAAAAAAAAAAAAAAAAAAAAAATGCCCCAAAAAAAAAAAACCCCCTACTTTCTTTGTGAAACGCTGAAGGCAACAATGGGACGACGAAAATGTTCCCGAGTTTTCTAATATTATTAGTAATATTATATCGGGATAACACGAGAGCACATTCTAATTTATGACCGTGCAGTAATTATCAAAGTTAAAAAAAATATCTATTACTTTTAGTTAACTGAATGACTGTTAACCATAAGAAGATTGAGAGATTTACTAAGCTTATCTTTATTTGCTACAGGGCTAAAAAAAAGGAGATAGTGCAGAGAATTTACCTTCTGAGAGAATCCGTCCTCTCCCTCTTGATATATATATATATATATATATGCGTGTGTGCCTAAAAATATAAATAAAATCCACCCACTTTCGTTTATTATGCATGAAATTACATCACTTAGCGTCTTGTATAGTTTACATTTATTCACACATTTTTGAAGAAGATTTCGAGAGCGATCTTAAATTTAAAGATTTTGAAAACCTGCGTTTATTTTTCCTATTTATAAATACATGTTGCAAAAGGAAATCATTTACCTTGATAAAGTAACTCATGGGACAAAACGCCTAGTTAAAGAAAAGTATTCATTTTATGTATATAGATTATCGCACAAACTTTCATAACTGAATCAATAAGCAGTCAGAACCTCATACGTCGAAACTGTATAAAATGATATATATATATATATATATATATATATATATATATATATATATATATAAAATGAAATATATATATATATATATAAAATGAATATATATATATATAAATATATATATATAAAATGAATATATATATATATAAATATAAATATATATGTATATATATATACATAAAATGAATACTTTAAAAAATTTTTAAATTTCAGATCGTTTCGAAATATATATATATATATATATATATATATATATATATATATATATATATATATATATATATATATATATATATATATATATATATATATATATATATATATATATATATATATATATATATATATATATATATATATATATATATATATATATATATATGTTTGTGTGTGTGTGTGTGTGAGTGGTGTGTATGTTTTGGGCAATAAAATTATTCAAAAGTTAAAATACTCAGACACACTGATAAAAATAATGTTTTAAAGTATGCTATATTTGTGGTAAAAGTTCTGAATATAAAATTCAAAATTGAGAGCAGCACAAAGTGGCGACAGTTTTTTTTGTTCTTCAGAGAAAACTCAGGATATATATATATATATATATATATATATATATATATATATATATATATATATATATATATATATATATATATATGTGCTGTTTTAAAAAACAATGAATTTATTATTGGTAATAGTCACTAACGCCCTTTCTTTCGTCCAACAACTCATCAGGAGAAAATCGTTGGAAAAATTGATAAATTAAACGAAAAGATCAACAACGAAAATGAAGAGCAAAAAAAAAGGGGGGCACGCTAAAATCAATAACATATAAGTATATATACTTATAACGAGGGGAGGGGACTAGACTCTGAATTTGAGAATATTAGGGAGATTTTCCTTAGTAATTGCTATCCGGAAGCCCTTATTAATTATATTATTCATAAGAGGACAAGGGAATTTCATTTTCCTAAAGTCCAGGGGCCTTCTAAATGTCCGGTTTATTTGAAGGTTCCTTGGATTGAGAATAAGGACAAAAGTTTAGTTAAGCAAGTTAGCAAGTCGCTTTCTGGTTGTTTTCCCCCTGTTGCTCTGCGTTTTATTTTTCGGGCGAGGTTTGCGTTTCCATCGTTTTGCAAGGATGAAGTGACCCACATCAAATTAAGTAATTTGGTATATGAATTTAATTGCCAGTGCACTGCTGGTTATGTGGGGCGTACAACCTTGCATTTGGAAACAAGAATTAATCAACATGTACCTTCTAAAATACGACATGGCAAAATAGATAACATGAGTTATCTTCCCTCTACAAATATGGAATCGGCTATTGCTGAACACCTAGTAGAGAATATAGCTTGTGCCAAGTCGTATACGAAAGAGTGGTTCAAAATTATTCACATAGCTGATTCCAACAATCATTTGAAGATTTTGGAATCATTCTGTATAGGATTACGGAAACCTTCTCTTTGCCGGCAAAAGGACTTTGTGAATTCCGCTAATTTTGGGTGGATATCTTAATTGTCCCTCGCTAATTATTTACACGCGATTTCCCATCCCCTCGTTATAAGTATATATACTTATGTTATTGATTTTAGCGTATTTCCCCTTTTTTTTGTTCTTCATTTTTGTTGTTGTTCTTTTCGTTTAATTTTTCCAACGATTTTCTCCTGATGAGATATTGGACAAAAGAGGCTCGGGGACTATTACCAATAATAAATTCCTTGTTTTTAAAACTGTATACAGATTGTGTACCTTTACATTTGTTTATATATATATATATATATATATATATATATATATATATATATATATATATATATATATATATATATTATTGATTTTTTGTATTTTAGGGATTATCAATCCATATTATATTGTACGACTGCTTTGGTGATAATGGTTTTCTGATAAAAGTCCTATTATTTAATCCATAGCTGTGGGAATAAGAAGAGCATTCATGTCTAATATTGGTGTATTTGTGTGTAAGTGAATATAACGAACTCATCTGGAATTGGAACTCGGCTCTCTGATTTACAGTTCCTAGCTGTTATCCATTACACCACCTGCACATCCAAGCTCACAGGCACTGACCATTCTCGACGTTACTTAACTTTGGTGATCGAGAGTGAGTATTTCAGCATAATGTGACCATAAGCACACACACGCACAGACACACACGCACACACACACGCACACTCAGGTGTATATAGTGAAGTGTCCTCAGTAATGGAGATGAGGCATTTATATTTTTTCGTGAATATTACTACTACATGAGCACTGGAGATATGTTGTAGCTGTCAATAGATTTCAAGCATTTTAACGTCCAATATATTACAGGCGAAGAGAACCCTCCCCAGTATGTCGCATAAATTAAGATTGGGCTCATGTTGGGTACACACGTTGGTTAGATATCTCTACAATACTTTTCAGAACAATTATAGGTAACTTGGGCAACATATGACACAGTGCATTATCCTTATGAAATAATTCATAAGTTTTGGCATCATATAATGTCGATGAATAGTTCGAATTACACACAAAGCAATGTAACAAATCAATGACGTTTAAAGTCGGAACAGCGAATCCAATCCATGCTACCTGAACACAAACTATACACTTATAGAACCATCACCAACCTGCACATTTTCTTATTGCCAACTAGGGTCCACAGTTTCATGGGTTCAGCACTAAACGGGAACCCTACCATCAGTTCGAAACAATTGGGATCATGACTCATTAGGTTAGGTCAGAGGTTGTTATTCGTTCAGTTCTTCATTTAGTGACGACTGAAGCCTTGGCGGGTCGTTGTGTTCGATATCATGATGTTAACGATGACATCCAACTGGGTTTTCAGTATTCTGGGAAAGATAAAGAACGATGAACTGTCTATGGATATTCGACATCTTAAAATTTTCTCTAACTTTTAGAAAACTAACGACGGAATATTGCGAAGAGGCAAGTTTCAAGAATTTTACTCGTTATTCTAACTCCGAAACTTCAAGAATTATTATGATGTAATTAAAAATATATCTTTATAGAACGTGCGAAGATTTTCAAAGACAAAATGATAAAGACAACATCAATGTGAAATTTATGTTCCATATTCTGAAAGTCATTTGAGAGATCATTCATACATTGATTTTACGAGGTGTTGCATCTTTTCATATGAGCTGCATAACATCCAGAATATCAGCCAAAAGTTTATTTTTGCTGCTAGATTAGCGTTAATCTATTTAAAACTTTATCTTCAGAATGCTTTTTCAGTTTTCAATGCTGGGCGAAAAATCCTGTTCTTTCAACAAACGAATACATTTGAAAGCTATTTTCATATTCTTTAGTTTTATTTATTGAATGCTATGGTGCATTGTCTCAGATTCTTTCTGAGAGCATTTGCCTTCTGAATATTGCGTACCTTTGTAAAATCAATTTTCGCCAGATTTCTCATCTTAAAATCGCATCCTAAAACATCTTATCGCCTCTTCCTTTTTCAATGTAAGTGTGTTTCCCATCATAGCCACACGTTCTTTGCTGCATTTGGCCTACTGGGGGTGTCATTTATGATGTTCTTCAGTGAAAAGAAGAGTTGAAAATTCAACCTTCATGTATTCTGTTACATTTAGTTTTCCTTGCAAATATCTTTTAAAGGCAGCCTAATGATCGATCTCTTATAGTTTGCCACTTGATGTGAGATGCGACGATTTTTTTAGAATTCTTGCAAGACTTTAAAAATCCATACCTTGACAGATATATTTTATAAACGCTCTCTTGATATGTGTAACAAATTGGCAATGTAAAAAAAATTTGCAACTTGCCTTTCTCACATCTGTATGGTAATCATTCAGGATTTTCAACGAATTTTTTAACAGTTCGCAGGCACCTAGCAATCCTTTAGATTTTCAGCTTTTTTACTTTAGAGAACTCTGACGTTATTTAATATTCATACTTTATCAGTCTAATAAGTCTTAGAAACATTGTTAAAGTTTCAAATTTGCAAAGAGGCTATTATTTTGAGACCTCGAATTCAGGACATTTCATCTAAATGTTTACCGTTTACATACATATGAGGAGAATGCATCGGTTTTCATGCTAACTGCATAGATGTCGCCATCATTCAACAAATAAACGTTTAGATTCCAGTCTATGTCAATAAACATAAATTTATTAATAATGAGAGACTCAGTAAATTACTTTAATACAATGCAAATTTTTACGTCATGAATATACAATTTTACGAGGTGAAGTTGCTCACCATCGTTGCACCGAATGTAGTTGGTAGATACACATGTCAGAGTGAGGTAGGGGTGAGTAGAATGAGGTAGGGGACGTAGATAGCTAGATAGATAAATATGAAAAGACTGAGGTAGGTAAATACATATGCAGAAACTTTAACTCGTAGAGTAACTGAGTGCAAGCGAAACTAAGTGGAAAAAGACGCAGGAGAGAAATGAAGCTAGATCAACACACACACACACAACACACAACACACACACACACACACACACACACACACACACACACACACACACACAGACACACACAGACACACACAAACACACACACACGCGCGCGCACGCGCTAACGCCCGCACTCTCACACAGAGATTTACAGATAAAGAGAAAGCAGTCTTGGGGAATCTTCTATAGGCGACGAAGAAGACGAAGAAGCTTAAAAGAAGAATGTTTGTTGCGTGCGCATTTTATGAGCCGTTTTTCTTTTATGACTTCCGCCCTCATGCCCGACATTACAGCCATTCACTGCATTCGTTCGCCCATTCCTTCGTTGTTCACTCACCGATTCAATTGACAACATTCAAGTAGCAGCCATGATGGAAGGAGATTCATTTTATAAAGCGGCAAATATCCGGCCACGATTAACGTTGATTAAAACTCGCAAGATACGTTTATTCACTCTCGTTCAAATTCCTGCTTTTCCCGAGATTAATTTTAGTCTTTTTCTTGTACACTGCGCGTAGAGCTGCAGACAGTTTTATACTGTTGTGCACATGGAAGCGATTCACGCATTCTAGTAACATTTCTTGTATTTCCAACATATTACACAATCAGACACATGGCGCCTGTCGTAGTGATAGCAGGTCTAATCTAACAAAATTCACTGAGTTCAATATCAACTGCGTAATTTATTATTGTATCCTTAGGTGTGTAAGGCACCTTCTCTTGAACTATGACTAGAAAGACAGTTTCGCAGACAATGGATCCTATATGAAGTGCTAAAATACCAAAATACCAAATACCATTTCAATTTATGAAATAAGTGTTTTGATTCAAATAAATATTCTGCTAGATTTTTTTTACCATTTTAATAATCGTACTTAAAAATAGGTACCAACATGAGATCGCTGGAAAATGAGGATAGCAGAATAATAACGGTCTTAAACATTGACGAAAACAAAATTTTATCGTCAAAATGTTTATGTTTTTATTAAGAGGAAAGAACAAAGTAATTTTTAATTATTTTTCAAATTTTTTCTGTTTTTATTAGAGCATTCTAACTTTTGATTGAAAAACCTCGTTTCTCATCATCAGCGAGTGTCCTACTAAATAACATGGCGGATTTTTGTGTACTTTTTTAAATGGCAGTCATTAATTTTGAAATTCTTGCAAAAATAAAAATAAATGTCGGATTTTAATGAAACTTTCAGAAACTTCACAAATGATGGCAATTGTTAGAGATATGTTTATTTTTTTTTAAAGTCATGGTAAAAAATGTTTTTTTTATATTTATTACCCCCTCATAATTAATTTTATGAAAACTCATGAAATTCTAATTTGTACAGTTTTAGTGATTCATTAGTTAAAAGCACAAGGCTTTGAGGAAAGCAAATAATTTTTTTTAGTTGACCCCCTTCTTCCTTAAAATCGGCTCTGAATTGTAACATACAAAACTCAATAAAACAAAGACATTATTTAATTTCAAAAGCTTTTAGTTGCTTTTACCTGTTTATATGAATATGGATAATATTTTCTGAAAGCAAAAAACGTTTAGAAAATATGCAAACACGGTAACAAATTTTTACTACGTTATTTAAAAATCGAAAAATAAAACGAATACCAAAAAATTAGTTAAATAAAATAAACAAAAATATCTCAATCAATGAATAAGTAAAACAATTTAAGTAAAAAATAAACAAATTAACAAACTATATATATATATATATATATATAGTCGAACAAAAACAACACACATGTCCTGAAGATTGTGTTTAAGCATGGAAGAGACTGTCGTTGCTGGGTGATGAGATATGCTCTATCCCTGATATTGAGCGCTTGAACCCATAAAACTATATCTTTACATCATAAAATTATAACTTTATCATATATATATATATATATATATATATATATATATATATATATATATATATATATATATATATATATATATATATATATATATATATATATATATTATATATATATATATATATATATATATATATATATATATATATATATATATATATTTTATATATCTCTATATATATATATATATATATTTTGATAAACCTGTCTATATATATATATATATATATATATATATATATATATATATATATATATATATATATAGATATAGACAGGTGTATCAAAAACTTTTATAAACTTTGGGGGAGGGGTTCGTGGTTCGTAACACAAAAAGTAAAGACAAAGGTCCACATAAATATATGTCTGCAAATCTTTCGTTTTTGAGATATTAAGTTTAAAGTTTACGGTAGACGCTCTTAAATGTACAATTCAAAAATACTTATACTAACATTTGGGGCGGGTTCGAAACAACAAAACAAAGTAAAAAATTCACATAAACATATTGTCTAAAAGGCCATCATTTTACATCAACACAACAACTCATAACAAAAGGGCAAAATGTCCTCCGCTTGCACTCGTAGGATCATTGACTGGCAAACCCTTTCAAATACTCCCACACGGTGTCGGATGGTATCGCAAACCCTCACGACATGTTTATGAAACGTCACTGCATTATGGATAATAAACCAACACATAAAAACACAAAGAATTGAATTTAGGAAAATGGAACAGGCTATGGAATCGGTCCTCTACTACCGATTCATCTTTCATTGGAGATATCATCTAGTGAATTGCGAACATGTGCCGGAGCTCCATCATTATTGAACCACATGAGTCTCCGTATGAGCAGAGGTACATCCTCTAGCAGGTCTGGAAGGGCGTTCGAAATAAAGTCCCTATAGACAGCTCCTGTAAGACATGCTGGCAGAACATATGGACCTACCAGACAGTCACCTACAATTCCAGCCCACACATTAATTGAAAAGTGATGTTGGAGTCTAGCCTGTATTGTTTCATAAAAATTCCAAACCGCCTACAGATGTTGGTTGTGTAAATGTGTTGTTCCATCTATTCTAAATGCTGCCTTATCCGTAAACAACGAGACAAACAACGGATCGGCAGTTTGTGAAATAAATCATCGGCAAAAGTTCCCCCGTAGGGCGTGATCAGAGGGCGAAAGACTTTACACGCGTTGCAAATGATACGGATGCAGGAGCTGCTCTTGAAGTGCTCTTCATGCTTTACTTTAAGCACATAACTTGTGCTGATAACTGGACCATTATCGACAGTCGGTAGAACGGAAAATATAAGCATATAAACACTTACTTTGCCATTTAAGCACCAATTAAAAATAAACAAATAAATATAAATAAAATAAATATAATATAAACTTGAAATAAATAAATAAATATAAAATAAATAAAGGAACAAATATTAAACATACACCCCGATACGCGTGTGTGTGCATGTACATATAAATATATACATACACACAAACACATACAGACGAATAAATCTATCCCCACATATTAATTACCCCCGCATAATTAATACCTCAATATATAACACCAAGGCAAAAACAAACTATTGACCATGAAATAAAAATGAAACATTAGATAAATGATAACTGATATAATCAAATACTTTATGACATATACACTATTTAACAATTACATATATTTGCGTGCTCTGGTATATACTATATATAAATATTCAAACAAAAAATTCTATTAACCCAATTAACCAAAATTAATAACCTAACAATAGAAAAATAACTTCACCATTTAAGGATAAGTTTATTAATAACAAAACACAGACATAACTGTATAAAGTCTGTGTACGCAGATTTATATGCGTATATCTACTCATGCTATATCTGTATACGTGCATGCACGAATGTGCACGTGTGCGTATGAGTACAGACATATGCACATAAATCCAAACATTAATAAACCAAAATTTAATTATAAATTTAACCTCCTACAATGAATAATTATGATACCACCAAAAGAAATTGGAAGACGAAATAATAGCCTAGTGAACATATATAAGTATATGTGTATATACGCATTGGCGTATATGTGTATATGTACATATGTAAATGTAAGTATTAATCATTTAAGCATTAATGTTATCTTTTCGTCTTTTTTTACTTTCTTTTCTTCGTTCTTTACTTTCCTTTTTTCGTTCTTTCCTTTCTTTTCTTCTTTCTTTCCTGTCTTTTCTTCGTTTTTTCCTTTCTTTTCTTCGTTCTTCCTTCGTTCTTTCTTTCTTTACTTCGTTCTTCCTTTCTTTTCTTCGTTCTTTCCTTTCTTTCCTTAGTTATTTCCTTTCTTTTCTTCGTTCTTTCCTTACAGTCTTTCGTTCTTTCGTTTCTTTTCTTCCTTCTTTCCTTACTGTCCTTCGTTCTTTCCTTTCTTTTCGTCGTTTTTTCCTTTCTTTTCTTCGTTCTTTCCTTACTTTCCTTCATTCTTTCCTTTCTTTTCTTCATTCTTCCCTTCTTTTCTTCATTCTTTCATTTCTTTTCTTCGTTCTTTCCTTTCTTTTCTTCGTTCTTTCCTTTCTTTTCTTCATTCTTCCCTTCTTTTCTTCATTCTTTCATTTCTTTTCTTCGTTCTTTCCTTTCTTTTCTTCGTTCTTTTTTTACTTTCCTTACTTTTTTCCTTTCTTTCATTCGTTCTTTCTTTTCTTATATTCGTTCTTTCCTTTCTTTTCTTCGTTCTTTCCTTTCTTTCCTTAGTTCTTTCCTTACTGTCCTTCGTTCTTTCCTTTCTTTTCCTCGTTCTTTCCTTAATTTCCTTCCTTCTGTCCTTTCTTTCATTCGTTCTTTCCTATCTTTTCTTCGTTCTTTCCTTACTTTCATTCGTTCTTCCTTTCTTTTCTTCGTTATTTCCTTTCTTTTCTTCTTTCTTTCTTTTCTTCGTTCTTTCCTTTCTTTCCATAATTCTTTCCTTACTTTCCTACGTTCTTTCCTTTCTTTTCTTCATTATTTCTTTTCTTTCCTTCGTTCTTGCCATACTTTTCTTCGTTGTTTCCTTTCTTTTCTTTGTTCTTTCCTTTCTTTTCTTCGTTCTTTTTTTACTTTCCTGACTTTTTTCCTTTCTTACTTTCCTTCGTTCTTTCTTTTCTTTTCTTCATTCTTTCCTTTCTTTTCTTCGTTCTTTCCTTTCTTTTCTTCGTTCTTTTTTTTACTTTCCTTACTTTTAACCTTTCTATCCTTCGTTTTTTCCTTTCTTTTCTTCGTTCTTTCCTTACTGTCCTTCGTTGTTTCCTTTCTTTTCTTCGTTCTTTCCTTTCTTTCATTCGTTCTTTCCTTTCTTTCCTTCTTTCTTTCCTTTCTTTTCTTCGAACTTTCCTTTCTTTCCTTAGTTCTTTCCTTTCTTTTCGTTGTTCTTTCCTTGTTTTTTGTCGTTCTTTCCTTTCTTTTCTTCGTTCTTTCCTTTCTTTCCTTACTTTCATTTCGTTTGACGTTCGCCGTTCTCACTTTACTCGTTTTTTCGTTCGTTTCTGCCTTCTTCCTACTTTTTTTTGTTCGTTTGTCAATTCTTCCAATCCGTCCGACCATCCTTCCTTTCTTCCTTCCTTCCTGCTTTGTTCATTCCTTTATTTTTTCCTTCTCTCCTTTTGTCCTTCCTTCCTTCGTTCCCGCCTCGTTCATCCCTTTGTACTTTCATTCTTTCCTGTTGATTTTTTCATCTGAAATCTTTGAGTTCTTTGCGTGCATATTCTTTGCAAAGTCAGGGTCAATAGAATTAGCTAAATATCACAAGATTAATTTGACCCTCCTCGCTCGCCAATCCGTTAGAGACATTGCCGTTCACAATGATTCGTGCCGATGATAGCCACTTAATTGTAAACTTTAGATTGGTTTAACGTCATGTCAATCACGAAGGTTAAGGTTTCTGGTCAGAATTCCTCTCAATCCCGCATCAATCGGAAGCAAAGTGCGACTCTTAAAAAATAAACCAGAAAAAAGACGAAAAAAGATTAATCAGAAAATATAGCAACAAAAATAAAAAAAAAAACGTCATGAAAAACTCGCTATAAAATATCAGCCGAAAATAACATCAACGCGAAAATAAAGATGTTGATATCTGCATGTTAATAGTCATCATCTAATAAAGTGAACAAGCTCACTAAAACGAAAATAAAAGGAAATTCGAAACTGTAGAAAAAAATGAAAACAATAAAAAAAAAAAAAAACACTAAAGAAAAATACATAAAATTTTTGTTACCAAAGTTTCTGAATCAGGAACAATGTCTTGTATCGTTTTTATACAATTAAAAAAAGAAGGAAAATAAATAAAAACTGGAGAGAAAAAAGAGGTGGCAGTAAGCAAAAAATAAAAATCCTCCACAAAAAAGTAATTGAAACAGAAAAAAAAAACCGTGAGAAAGAAATACGGTAAATTAGAATATTTGCTAAATTGAGTTTATTCCAATCATCCATTTTCTTCTGGCCGAAAAAGAAAAATGGTGGGAAAAACGACGTTAGATTTCGTCTACGCTTAATGCTTGTCTTTATTGTTGGATATAAAGTAGGAAATATGGCACGGGTGATGTGGCATAATGACATAAAATTGAGTGGCGAAGATATCGTTTTTCTTTCGTTCAAATCCAACCATACCCGGACGTCGACGTCATCACACCATAGACGTCACTGAACAAATAGCCTCTGTAGTCACAAAGAGTAGAGTAAATAAAAAACGAAAAAAGAAAATTAGTAAAAATAGGTAAAATCTGAGAATGACTGATAATGAAAAAGAAGTTTTTCTTACTCTGTCCCCTAATTATCGTATTTAAAGTGACAAGAATTGGAAGAGAATAGACATTTCTTTAATTGCCAAATACGGAGGGGAAAAAAATAAAAAGCCTAAAACGGAGGTTAGAATGAACGAGAAAGAGGATTAAAAAATAGGAAAGAAATGAGGCCAAGGAAAGAAAAATAGAGGAAAAAAAGACAAAAAAAAAAAAACCAGAAGAAAGAAGCGGTATAAAGATATGGCAGAAGAGGAAGAAGATTTTTTTTCCTCGAATGTCTGGTTAAGTGCATCGACGTGTGATGTCCCAAAAATAAAGTACAAACATTTACGAATCCAACACGTTTATAATTATACGTATAAAACGCATATGTTAACATCACTACTTGTCATATCGATGCACTCGCAAATAAATGCCCACTTTGAAGAGCGTGGAGGCAAGTGACTTGTGATATCCCTGCATTTCCACAACAACAGACTCATCTCTGTGGAACCGCTTCCCGGATAAATATCATTTTAAAGTTTCAGAAAGATGATAATCTGAAAGATGCAGATGATAATCTGAAAGATGCAGATGATAATCTGAAAGATGCAGATGATAATCTGAAGGATCTAAACAAGAAAACTGTAGTGGATGAAGTAAAGCACCCTAACTAAACATTGGAACGTAATCAGTGTACCTCGTAAATAAATGGTTCAACTCAGAATTCCCTGCAGTTTACTCAGATCGATATGCACCTGAGGAAGTTGGAGAACACAACGGCCCAAATGTTTTGATAACAACAACAAAGATGAAGGCACTATTTCGAATGTAAATCGTGTAAATTATACAGTGTAACCAGGATATAAGAGAAACCCGGATATAAGAGAAACCCGGATATAAGAGACTTCTTCTCCGGTCCCGACAACTCTCTTATATCCGAGTTACACTGTAATACTCTATTGCAATATTTTGTGGTGTTACCCTGTAGCAGGGCGAAAGATTAACGTAAATATCATGCTATGATTCGATGAACGTTTCCCATCACTCTACCATGTGTTAAAAGTCCCTAGACCTAGACATCGGAACGAGAGCAATCTACCCGCGTATATTAAATGAAGAGTTCATTTCAAAATTCTAAGAGGCTACTCAGCTCGACAAGCAATTTATGAAAGTCGGAAGGTATAACGGTCTAAGCGTTGTGTTATACTGGAACACACCTATTCTATAGTTAATAGACTCTCCCACCTATAATAAGTAGGAGTAGTAGTAGGAGTCGCGGAGTGGGTCAGTCAGTCGATGCCGGACGACCGTTAGTCGGATATTAAAGTATCAGCCACCACAACTAGATTACTGCGTCATTACCTATTATATCAAGTTCCTAACGTTTTGAACGTCGAACCTATTTTAGGACCGACTTAGTACAAATACAAGCCTCTACTGTGAAATCACTACATAACAAAAGGTGAAGACAAGAGCAACAAAGGTGAAGACAATATCAACAAAGATGAGAACAATATCAACCTGTGGAAATACATGATTATTTACAAAAATTGTCAACATAGAACATCGCGGAATTATTGAACAGGTATGAATCGGGACGAGAGGGCAGCTATGTTCCAGCGGGAAAATCAGGGTTGGGATAAAATAAGAAAATGCATAGATGAAAGCGGAAGTAATGGAAAATGGACGAAACTGTCTGAACATGTATATTGATTCCAATAATTAAGGAATGTAGTTTTGCTATATACAGTCTACCCTAGTGAGCGAAATAAAGGGTTCAGTTCGACATTCCAACCACCTGAAGAAGGCCGGAGCATACAACGGACGAAACGTTGTAATAAATATGGCGACAAAGATGAGGACAATAGTCCGAATAATATAAATAATCCGACATTCATGTTCGACTGTAAATATATGGAATTTATTTATTTATACACTGGTGAGGCAAAACATTATAGCCGGTGATCTGTATCATGAATGACAATAATTATGCAGTAAAAATGCACATGACAGGTATATAATCAGGTACGGTGGCCTTGAGTATTTCATCCGAATGTATTGGAAGCTGGATATATCAGCAAAAAGCAAGATTGATTGATTTTGGCAGAGTCCAAATAATTATGGCCAGAAAAATAAGTTATGGAATTTCCAAAATGACAGGGGTTGGTGCGAAATGACATTTCCAAAATGACAGGAGTTTCGTATTTACCAACAAATATCAGAAAAATGAAAATTACCAAAACCAGTCACTAGGCATCGGTCGGGCATGATTTATCGATGTGAGAAATAAATGGAAGATTTCCTGATAAGTACCAGCCAGTAGAAAGGTTATTTTAGCACGCATTCCATATAGTTTTAAACAATATCTTTGGGTTAAAGTGTTTACAAAATTCTTTTAAGAAAAAAATATTTTGTTCAATGAGGGACTACAAAAGGTAACGTTGTTGAGAAAGGTCCATTATTTATTCAGTGCATTTTGCCTCTTCTCTCCGACTCATTCTGTTTGATGCTGTCCTTACAGCCTCAACCATTGTCATTACAGTTCACCTCTTAATATCATCAAACCAATACATCGGTGCTCGTCCACAGCGCTGCTTGCCCCACCCTCACCGAGACTAGCAATGTCCCTATGGAAGCTACCTCGTCGCATAATATGCCAAAAGTAAGGGAGCTTAGTGTCATCTGCTCTGTCAATACGTACCTTGTCCTGATGGTATCTAGCGCCCACGTATTAATATGTATCGCTGTCCATGGCACTCTTAGGACTCTTAGACGATATGCCTACATCTCGAAAGTATCAATCCGATGTCTTTCCTTCTTGGCCAGTGCCCATGATTCGCATCCGTAGCTGGCGATATCGAAAGCAATGGTTCGTAGTAATTTCAACTTTAAGCTAATGTATATATTCCGACAATTTCAGATGATTTCTTGTTATTGCCAGTAGAGCTGTCCTGGGTGTTGATAGTGGGGTCCACGTACGCACACTCCTCCATTTCCTCTATCCCCTTACCACCGAGAAGTGAATCTGTAAAATCTGCGCGGTCCCTGTCAATCACCATTACGTTGCTTTTCTTAGTGTTTAACAGAAGACTTAATTGGACACGAGAATCACTTACAGTCTTTAAAAGTTCTAATAGGTTGGACTAATTAAGCGGGCTAAAAGATGGTAGAAAATAGTGAATAAAAATCGTAAACAGGTCATGCAAAAATGTTTATACATAAAATATATCTCACAAGTACAAAAATATTCCTTACCCGTTATCAATATATATATATATATATATATATATATATATATATATATATATATATATATATATATACTACAAACAAAAAGTTTAGGGTCACATTGCATTTCTTTAATAAAACCCTTAAAATCATATTTTTTTTTTATATATATATATATATATATATATATATATATATATATATATATATATATATATATATGTGTATAAGAAAAATATAATTTTAATTCATGTATGGATAAAACTCAATATCAGGTATAATATGAAAATATTTTGGACATTACTTCAACACTCAGCGGCGACAGCCTGTTTCATGTTCAAACGCAATCTTCAAGTCTGATGATTACGTTTGATAGTCTTGATTTCAATGTCCACTTGTATGTATCTCTCTCTTTCTGTCTCCCTCTCTCTCTCTCTCTCTCTCTATATATATATATATATATATATATATATATGTATGATGCTGAAAAGTTCTAAGAACAAATTTGGTGACTGGACATTTGGTCAGAATTTAGAAATTGGTTTTAAAATGAAAGCTTTTCGACATGCCATATTACCTATCTATCTATCTATCTATCTATCTATCTATGCATTGTATAAATATTTGTATGTAAGAACGTACAATATATATACGTACAATATATATATACGTATATCTGTGTATGTATGAATGAAACGTTGCAAGTACATGAAAGAATTCTATAAGCATACAAGTATGTGCATCCAAGAAGGGCTTTATACTCATGTATTGTATATATGTGGGTATGTAAATAGAAAAAGGGGCAAACATAAGCCTCAAATAAGGTTGATGTAAAAGTTCGCAACATATATATGTATATCTATATGTTCGCGCACACAAACACACATACAAACACGCATAAATGTTTGATTATGCTTGCTGAGAGATTAATAAAAGATCGATATTTGGTTGGGTGAAACAGATGATAGGTGATGTGTAAGTGATTTGATTGATTAATGGGTAAATAGATTGATAGATGTGTTCAAAGATGTTTGAACTGGAAGATAGGCACACGAATATAGCCATGTAAATAGACAGCGACCCAGTAAGCAAATGAAGACACGGTTCTGGAGTTTGGAAAGAAATGAAGAAATGATAGCCTATGATTCGTCAGAGATTGAACTGGGCGAATGAAGAGTTGATAGACAAATACTTCACGAGGTTGATTACAAACATTCTATCTATCTATCTATCTATCTATCTATCTATCTATCTATCTATCTATCTATGTTTATTTATCTCACTATTGATGTATCGTTAGAGTAAAGAAGCGTTTTGTCTCCTAGAAGGGTATCATCTAACTGAACTAATATTTTTGGTGGGTGATGGGAAACTGCCCCTCTCTGTTTCTTCGGCCCTCTCCAGGTCTCTCTCTCTCTCTGTGTCTGTATATATATAGTATGGTGATTTCCTTTCGTCTTTCAATGATAATATTATTAAGCTTATCAGACAATATGAAAGGAACTTACTTAAAATAAATAGACAAAACTTGTCTATATTATTTAATGAAACATGCATTATATATATATATATATATATATATATATATATATATATATATATATATATATATATATATATATATATATAGTCCTGTCGATGAAACAGACTGTTGCCTCTGGGTTTTGACTCCCATATACACTTTTATATTTACATGCGCTCTACTCCTGATATTGAGCACTTTAGTCTATAAACATAGCATCACCTTAAAACTACATTTTATCACATTTATATAATTAATGTAAAATTTTATCTCTTAGCTGATTGATGTTTCTTTCAGCATCCCCTGACAGGGAGTGGGAGTGGGAGTGTGTGTGTGTGTGTGTGTGCATTTCCTGCCCCACTTGTTATTTAAATCTTACTAAATGGCCAAGAATTAATGAACCCTAAAAACTTTCAGTATCAAATATATATATATATATATATATATATATATATATATATATATATATATTACATGAATCATTCATACAAAAAACAGATATAGAAGTTAATGATTTAAATGGCGAGAATACATTCATGTAATGTAAATTGAACTGCACCACATATTTGATATATATTTATATATATATATGCAGATATGTAGAAAAATAAGAAAGAACACGTTAGGTAAATAATCCGGAGTTCTTTAGTATTTTTGTTTTATTTTTAAAAACAGTGCTCCATACAGAAGTAGAGCTTAAATTATAATTATTTTTAAAAAAAAAATATGATTCCTTCGCTAGATTCCTAAATTTTCGCTTGAGGATGAAACAGGGCTTGATAATTTAACTCAATTTAATTTTAATAATTACATTGAGGGTTTTGGCTCTCGTTTTTGAAACATGAGAACTCTTATGTAGCGATGGAATCATTTTTTTTTTAAATAATTATAATATATATATAAGTTTGTGTGTGTGTCTGTGTGTGTTTTTGCGCGTGTGTGCTTGAGCTCGTCTGTGTATATGTGTGACTATTTGTGTGTGAAATAGATTTTGCGTGTGAGTACAAATACATAATTCGATGCATTGATCGTAAAACCAGGAAAATAAGACATTTCAGTTAATAGCGGACGAACTTGCCGATGGATCAATAGATTAATAAAGACATAAGAAATCATGCAGCCAAATAATTTGACGCTGAACGAAACCGATCAATAGACATCCAGATAAAGGAGAATTGCCCGATACTAAGGCAAGATATACGAGCAAAAAACAACACAATCAGTTTACAAATGCCTTGATTCAAACCGCATACGACTATGACTCCGTCTTCCGCCTTCGTTATCTAAAGCGATATAAATGTTTTGACATAATCAAAAGGCTTTTCTGAATAATATATATGGGATCATTGTTAGACAGATTTTAGATTTTAACTATTCAGATGAGATTCCGAAAATAATGGATCCTATTTATTTTCAAGAAGACCATAACAGATACAGGGAGCATAATACAACTTTTAGAACACATTTTTAGATCAAAAATTAATATTTTTAATAGAATCGTCACTATTGCACCTATATAACTGTTTAAACACATTACCCGCCCACTGTGTTCACATCCACTGTTTGTTCTCCTTAGTCGTTCGACTTGTAAATTTCCACTACTACAAGTGGGAAAAAGTATTTAAAAAAAGTATTTAAAAAAACGTAAAAAAGTATTTAACATAGTTAAATGTATTACCAGACCTTTAACTATGTTCACATCCTCCATTTGTTCTCCAAAAATATTCTGCACGTGTCAATAAATAATAATGGGTGTTATCTTATTCATGAAGGAATTCAATGATATACGTCAACTTCGCTCAGATTTTCATGTCAGATGTTATTTTACAAAACTGCTGCTGTATTGCTATCTGCAACACTGCTAAAATATAGGTTTATTGGTTGAAAGGCCCAGTTTCTACTGCCATACAACTGACGTCGCCCTGACGTTGCGGTCATAATAATAAAATAGAAAGAATTGCTTTCGAAGTAAACCTCACACATTTAGAAACCCTAATTGGAAATCGATTATTGAAAGAGCTTTCTGGATGATGACAGAATCGTATAATACAGGAAAATACTCCAAATATATCTTAGAAACTGTTGGCAGTTTGGAATATCCTGATTCACTCCTCTTAACTCAGGAGAACGACGTACATAGAGACATCAATCACCTGAACTCATTTCTATCTCGTTTCTCTTACATTTCCCGATGTCTGTCTCTCCTTTTCACTCTTTCTATTTATTCATCTATTTTTTTAATTCTCTTTTCCCCCTCTATTTCTTTACTTCATCTCTCACCAATGTCTTTTCCTTTCCCCATCTCTGTTTTTCATTTTAACTCCACTTCTTTTCTCCCTTTCTTTCACCTTCTCTTTCTGTATCATCTTCTGTCCATTTTTCTCCCAACAACTCATCCTTACGAGAGTAAGAAAGGAAACAGTAAAATCAACAATAGAAGTAATATTCCCATTCAGCAGAGAAGACTTATTTTTCGCATGCTATGGATTTGGAAATCAAACCTCATTTTGGAACAAATGAACTTGTTCATTTGGAAAGTTAAAAATTCGAACTGGTTATAAATGTTTTCCATCGACATATGATTCTTAATATGTTCGTTGTATTTTGAAAATCAATAAAAATCTCTTAAAATATGCAATCTTTTAATTCCGTAACGTTGGCAAATCATGTACAAAATAGTTCAGGAAACTCTTCTTTTATTTGTATCCGATTGATATTGTAATAAAGAAAAAAGATTCTGGTTACTTGAACTCAAAAACATCCCGCGTGTCATTTGCAACACTCTTCATTTGAATACTGAATTGATTTTATCTCTTTAAACCTTATATTTTTTAATGGAGACTCGTATCTGAGTTGACAATCCGTTTATATATTAAACAGCAAAGATAATTATTTTCGTCTACCAGACTGAATATTCGATAAATGTTATTAAATGAAAATATGCACTCTTCAGCAGGATTCGAACCTGCGTTCATCAGGGTAGAGAGAACTGTCGTTAGAAAAAAAATTCAGATTAACATTTTGTATTTGGTTCTGATCAGGCGTCTCGGCTTTAGTCATTTTCCCACTGCTGTTATGTAGTTTCCTTGTACCTTTTCTATAAATACTATTTTTTTAAGCATTTCACCCCAAGCAAGGCAGAAGTGACATTAGCACGCAAGGGGTTACAGAGAGTGAAAGTAAGTGTAAAGTGTTTGAAGAAAGGATAAAGAGAAGGACGGGGATCAAGATCAAGGCATCAAAAGATGTTGATTGACTTTATATTTGAATATTTGAACATTATAGCTATCAGGGAAGTAAGTAAGCGGAAGGGAGTTCCACTGTC
>CAHIKZ030001313.1:1107500-1142500 GCA_903632075.3 Acanthosepion pharaonis
AAGGCATCAGAAGATGTCGATTGGCATTACATTTGAATATTTAAAGATTATAGCTATCAAAGAAGCAAGTAGAAGAAAGGGAGTTCTACTGTCGGGAAGCGTGAGATAAGAAAATGTTGGAGTAGAAGAGATGGTTACAGTTAACTGTTTCGACAGTCAAAGGGTGGGGAAGAGATGCCAACCTAGTAGCACGCTTAAATTAATGCAGTTGGGTTACCAGTGAAAGTAGCTTGTCAGAACAGTTGCCATGAAAATATTTGTAGAAAAGACAGAGGGAAGCCACAGCACGTCTGTGAGAAAGTGACTGTAGACGAGATGCCAGATCAGAACTTATCACATTGCATATCCGTCTCTGGATTTTGTCGAGGGCATCATGATGAACAGCAGGGACACCAGATCATATATGGTAGCAGTATTCAATGCATGGACGAATGGTAGGTTTGAAGGTTAGACTCAGGAGAGAAAAATCTTCTGGCGCGACACAGAGAACCAACTTTTCTCAAAAGGATCACTCGATTTAAACTTAAAGACCAGATCTAGTGATTCTAAACAAGAAACAAGAGAATCTGTGGCTATCTTTGTTGAAGAAGACGACAGGATGAAAATGAAAGAATATATAGTTGCATAAATAACTGCGAAATGTGAGGATTACAAACGTCTTCGAAATTATGGAAGTGCTTGAAAATTGTCCAGCGCTAATACGCAAAGATTTGAAGAATTGACAATTCTAAGACGAAGCAATTTGGACAAGAGTATTATGGAAATCTGTAAGAATGCAAAAGAGAATGCTGGAATGTTAGGATATTTGCTGTTAATTGGAACCGTCAGATAACAATTACCAAAAACTATGATAAGATATTGATTGACAGGTTTTAACCATAAACGTTATTGCTGTCTTAATGTCGTCTTTCTTATTTGATTTGACATTAATGACAATAACATTAGGAAGTAAAAAGAAGAAAGAAAATAATATTTTAGGGGATAAAAATAAATAAAGATAAGGCTAAACCATGAAAATAAAGACAGTGGTAATATCTATAATGTGAACCCCGACTAGTGTACACCAAAGAAAAGTATAAATTTATGTTACAATAAATGACTTTCTATAGGTTTTTACAATGATACCAAAAAAAAAACAAAAAAACAAACCTCATGTAAAGAGAAAAGAAGGAGAAAACGAACGCCTCTGTATCAAATATGATGTTCAGTTTACTGTATTTTCTTTAGTAGAACTTGTGAAATGTACACAATAAAAGAGAAATCAAAGGAAATAATAATAATAATAGTAATAATAAAAATAATAATCACCTTAAATAGTAACAAAAGTGTAGAAAAGGCAATCAAATTTATAGTTGAAAATGAATTAAACTAATATTTTGCTGTCGGTCCTAATTTTTTATCTTTTATTTTATCTATAAATATATTTTCTTACTTTGACATAAACGGCTTTCTTTCAATATTTTGATGATGGTGTGAATAAACATCGAAATATGCAGGAAAACGTCTACCATCGTCTTCTTTTATTCCTATTTTTATTACGTAAAAGTATGGCATTCAGAGTGAACTTATCCATTATATTTCAAAGATACGTAATAATCATATTCATAATGATGATGTCGACGATGAATATATATATATATATATATATATATATATATATATATATATATATATATATATATATATATATACATGTTATTAAAGTTTAGGTCCACTGAATTGAAAAAGGAGTGCGTCGAGCAGATCGTTAAAGAATTTGTGAAACAAACGCAGAAACAGTCTAAGTACCGACATGAGCAGCTGGCCAAGTCGCTTCAGTGGAGCAGAAGCAACATGTCAAGTGTAGCGAATTCACTTTCAGCCAGACACAAGTAACAGAAGACAAATTGATATGATGTAGAACCTCAACTGATGAACAAACATGATCTTGTAGGCGAGACGAGTTGATTTCATATAATCGCCAAAATTGCTGGATGGAAAGATAAGCAAAATTAGTGGATATTACTGTGACAAGAGATGCGATGCTGGAGAATGTAAAGGAACAAAAATAAAAGAAGAAATGAAAGGTACGCATCTTCTCCATATTGGAATTCCACACAACGATTGAATTGAGGTAATTCTTAAGATTGTTACCTTTACTCGAAACTAAGTAAAATGATCATATTGTAGTTTTTTTCTTTTTTTTTTCTGAAAACTTCGAAATATTTTTATCTCAGTTTTTTTTCCTTTCAGAAGAAAAAAAGTAAAAGATGATTACAATTCCTCTGAAAATAAGTCTTTTTCAAATCGCAACGAAGGAAAATGTCTCCTCAAAACATATCACTGGAAGCAATCAAAGAAACTGAAATAAATGAAAATAAATTATAATTCTTTTTATTATAATAAAAAATATAATTAAAATTAACAGCGTTACTTAGATAAGAATGAAATTGAGAGTAAGGAGAAGACGTGCTGTCAATTGATGTCGACCAAAGCCATTCAAAATGAAGCGTATGTAAACTAAATAATAATAATATTAATAACTTCTTCCACAAGAGTATAGATAAGAATAGATCTTGATAGAGGCTTTGGTGTTTAGATATAGGATGTCTTGGAAATACTAGACATCATTGGGATGACTGACAAAGTAAATGTGGAGCAGTTGAAAATAGAGATGTACCAAGACCTGGTAGAAGAAATCTTAGTAATACACCAAACAGCAACTCAAGTGATACCTTTTGTGGTTGGTGCACTCAGAACTATCTCTAGGATCTTTCGAGTACGCAAGACATCTTGAAAATACCTGACATCAGGGTTAATGGTAACTAATAGGATTGGGACAGCTTATGGGACAAGAAAAGTGTCGTGATTCCAAACTGCGGTGACAGGAACTAAAATATGATCCTCACCCGCCGGCCGAAATATCTAAAAATCGGAGAGGATGTGAAATAATACAAAACAGTAGTAAGAAATCACAACCAGGAAAACAAGACGAGAATTACAAAAAAAAAAAAAAAAAAAAAAAAAGAAAAGGAAGAAAAACACATCGAGGTAGTGTCAAATATATTGACATGGACAAAGTAAATCTTAAAACAGAAACTACATCTTTAAGTGTGAATAAATTTGGCTTACACTTTGCAACTAGCTTTAAAGCAATGGTTAAAAGGTTAATCATAAAGTGGAGTACGAAACAGGTTCCATAGCCTGACATATTCGGCTGGATTTTGATCTGAAACTTTCACTGTTTGATCAACACCCTTGTGCAAATTAATTGAAATAACCGCTTTAGTTTTCTTTCTTTCACAATACGGTCAGTTTTCTATTTTCTCCTCAGATTAGGTCATTTGCAGTGGCGTGAAGTAATATGAATCTATTTTCGCGGTGTATGTTGAGATTTATTTGGCCTTGAAAAATATTGCGTCATTCGTGATTGCATCAGATTTTTTACACGCCCAGACCTATAGTCTCGATTGTCGATTAGTTGTCCTACGGCCATTGTCTACGGCGGACGTTACTACAAGGAAACGTACGAAAATTGTAACGCTGCGCAAACACACTGGTAAACCTTACCCGGGAGCAAATGAAAGTACTATAGACTGGCCCGGAAACTCTCCTGATTTAAATCCAATCGAGAATCTGTGGTCAATCTGCAAGACTTTGTGGAATGAACATACGAATTATTAGGATGTGCACTGGGTCATGTTTCATTGGAAAAATACGAAAAAAGTGAATATTACGTAAATATTTGTTTTGTTTCAAATAATTTGCACAAGTGTGTATGTGATCTGTTGGGGTGGGGAGTTTACTGCATTGAGAAAGAAAACGATTATATCGGAAAATCCTTATGTAAAATAAATGCAATTTTTCATTATTAGAATACTGACTTCTTTGCGATTGTCTTGGGTATGAAGATAAGTACATTCGGGAGCAAGGTCTTTGATCGGGAGGTTCTGAGGAGCATGAAACCATTTCTTAATTGCTGTTGTTCCCACGTCCACCCTGACCCAGGGTGGTACCATCTGTTTGGGTCCCAGCTATGGGAAAACAGTGAACTCACCAAATGGGGTAAGAACATGAAAATCTAAAAATGTATCAGAAAAAATTACCAGCAATAGATTTTCACAGTAAAAAAAAAGAATATTAGCAAATATATATATATATATATATATATATATATATATATATATATATATATATTTTACCAAAGCTCACAAGGAAATAACATTTCTGCATTAAATGAGCTATAAAGATTTGATATGACGTTAAATAAACAAACAAAACGAAATTTCTACGCAAAGTTCCCTTCTTTTAATCTTGTTGACTGGCGCTACACACTCACAAATAACTGTAGAAATTAGCAGCAGCATCATTATTAGCAACACTAAAATGGATATCACATGACACTAGGAGAAAGAAGGACAACATATGTTAACGTTGCCCATTTATTTCAAACGAATGTTAGAATGACCCTCCATCAATAATTGAAAGAGCGATAACACTTAGTGGGTTTGGGAAATCTATTTTCCTGCAATACTTTGTGAAGAGAAAGATTTTATGAATTTCAATCGTTGTTAGCACTGGCTGTTCGGTCAATGAATGCCGAATGTTAAGGAAACGGCTAATATTACCAGTTCCATTGAGATTATTAAAAGGCTAATAGAAATACTTATTTGGTCTGCTTGATAGCTGAGACGGTAATGTATGTAGAAATAGTCGCCAGTGTTCGAATTTTAGTAAAAGCTAGGATTATGAATGCTGATTTCCCAGAGAGGTTGGCTCAGTTTATTTGACATTTTGGTACAATACATTATTCTAACATCATGTTTCAGCAACTTGTCCTTGTGCCATACTATGTCATATTTATCAATAAGATGAAGAGAAGTAGATAAGGTAAAGAAAAACAATAATAATAAGATGTTCCTTAATCTTCTTGTTCTTTGCTATCGGGTGACGAAGATTAAGAATTGCGTGTATAGGTTCGGAAGTAAGTAAAAACATTTGGAAGTTGGAGAAGAAATGATAAACAAAACTTTTTTTCTCTCATTTTCTTAACCTCCCCACCCGAAGTGACGCACCTCAACCTGTCATGGCTCCAACACTCCCTTGAGAAGTTGAACAGAAAGACGCTTCAACAATTATTTTGCTTAAAAACAAAAGCAAAACGAAATAAAAAAAAAATGGCGGGTTGGGCTTCGAATAAAATTTAGATGTGTTTTCAAGACTTTTAGTGCGCTTAAAAAGTAGTTTAGTTCTCTGTATGTTTGTTCATTTGTATGTTTATTCATTAACATAAACTGATACGTTGGTCGAGTCGAACTGTCAAGAGAAAGGAAGCTTTTAAGGAAAACATTAGGGAACGCGAAAAACAAAACAAAACAAACAAAACATACAAAAACGAAGGTTAATGAAATTAAGAAGAAAGAAGAAAAACTGCCAGGGAGAAATTAAGATAGAAAACAATTAAAAACAGAAAAAATCCTTTAAACTTCTGAATATATAAGATGGTCCCTAGGTAAACAAAAAACAAAAAAAAAGCGACAAAATCAAAAACGAAAACAAAATAAAAAAGTCAAAGGCCGGTTTACTAAATGAATTGAAAAAATACAAAAAAATTGTTTTAATGAAAGATCAGGATTTAAACACTCATTTCATTCCAAGTATGACGTCAATCCTCTTTTTTTTGTGCATTCACAAAAAAAAAAAAAAAAAAAAAGGAAAGAGAAAGAAACTCGAATTTTATCTCATTGCGACACCACTGCCACCAGATTGTTTTTAAGGTGGCAGAGACAGGGGAAACTGAATTCATGCCTTTTATATGTTGTTGTACAAATATATTACTGATTGACTATGATCATTTTCTTTTACTGAGTTGCTGCCAACTGCGCCAGTTGATGTTTGTCGCGCTTAAACAGCTGGACAAACAAATCACGTCAGTAATTAGAAAAGGAGAGAGAGAGAGACAGTTGGAGAAGGAGAGAGAGAGAGGGAGAGAGTGAGCGGGAGAGAGAGAGAGTGAGCGGGAGAGAGAGAGAAAGAGAGAAAGAAATTGAAAGAGAGAGAGAGAGAGAGAGAGAGAGAGATGCCGTCTCTGACCTGAATAAGTACAGTAATTTTGGCCCCATTTTGAAAATTCTCGATTTATTCTACCTGGAACCCCCCCAAAAAGTTACCTTATGGCATCATTTTTATAACAAATCAAGAAGATTTGTAAATAGAATCAATTTATGAATACAATATCTTTAGAATATTGTTACAATATTGTATGGATAAACGGAGGATTAAATACGAACTTATTTTTTACAATTATTTGATCTGGATTTGTTATTAAAATTATTTAAAATGTGACATAGTTTCGATGAAATAAGTCATCATCAGGACTATTAATTTATATATTTTTGTATATGTATTACAGTATATTTACATTATTCGGACTGTTATCCTAATCTTCATTGCCATATTCACAACGTTTCGGCTGTTATACGCTCCGGCCATCGTCAGAATTACGAACCTAACTCTTTATTTCACCCACCGGAGTAGATTGTTCTAGTTTCCACATCTCTTCCGGATGTTTCAGTTATTTCCCTTTAACTCCAAATTTTTCGGTTCGAAATTCCAATTACCTGAAGAAGGTCGGAGCATACAGAGACCGAAACGTTGTGAATACGGCATTGAAGATGACGACAACAGTTCGAATAATGTTAATAATGTAAACAATCAGAGATATAGACAAATATTACAGGATAATCCAAAGACATAATTGAATGTTCTAAATATATCTTCTGTGTACCGTGTTACTTCAGGACATAAGTAATCATGGTTCTCCACAACTTCTTATCTAGTGTAGCTCTTAGTAATGTGTATCTATTTTTCTAGGAAGCTGGTCAGGTAGATCTCCCTTTTGCCTTTGATATGTAATGTCAGTGTCAAAATCTCCAACCTTTTCTTTCTGAGCGGTGTCTCTTTCTTAGTCTGAGTATGCATCATTTTTCTTTCTATTTTCCTTACGCGCTTGGTCCATAGTATTCTCAGCATCTTTCTGCAGCTATACGTTTCTGAGACATCTAATCTTCTCTTCATCTGTGAGGAGATGCTCAAGTATTCAAAAGTCATATCAACTTCAACGGGTTATTTAATGCCGACAAGATTTTTTTGCTGTTAATATAATTTAAAAAAAAATGTATTGCTGGTAATAATTTTTCAAAAAAAAAAAAGGATTGCTGGTATTAAAACCTATTTTCATACTTTCATAGTGTTTTCACCTCTTTTGGGGGGATAACTATTTGCACAAAGCTGGGACCCTAACAGGTGCTACCACAACGGGTCAGGGTGGAATTGGGAACACCAGCAATTAAGAGGTGGTTCCATGCTTCTCAAAACATTCTGATCAAAGGCCATGCTGTCGGATGTATTTATCGTCATACCAGGAAACTTGGCATCCCAGAAAACATGCTAAAGGTGATCATCTCATTTCATGAAGGAATGAAAGCTAATATAGTGTCCGATGGTATGATGTCAGAATCCTTTGATGTCATGAACGGCACTAAGCAAGGGTGTGTCATGACCTCTGTCTTTTTTGCCCTTTTCTTCTCAGTGATGCTGAAATATGCATTCGCAGACACAGAGAGCAGCGTCAAGTTTCAGTTTCGAACAATTGGCGGACTTTTCAATCATCAACACTTCAAACCCAAGACCCAAATTCGTACACAAATTATTCGTGATTCGTTGTTTGCTGCTGCTGCTGCTGCTCTTGTTGCGACATCCTTTGAGGGGGGCCCAACATCTAATAAATTCGTTTCTCTGCTGCATGTAAAGCCTTTGATCTTACAATTAGCATAAAGAAAACTGAAGTAGTGCACCAACCTTGTCCTACTTCGAAGCAACTCCGTGATGTGAAACAAAAACCACTAGTCTACAAATTTCCAGAGGGACCATTGAAAGTAGAAGACAAAGCCCTGAACTGTGTAAAATCTTTCATCTATTTTGGCAGTGGATCTCATCCCACAATCCTCACTCTTGTTGCATATGCGGCCTCTGCAAATCATTAGCGGGTCTTAAGTGCCACGTAAGATTATCGCAGAAAATTCATAACTGAATCAATTGGTTAAGTTGTCAGATCCTCATACGTCGAAACCGACGGAGAGTCCATTATATATATATATATATATATATATATATATATATATATATATATAATATAAACTTGCTATCACGAACAGTCAGTTAAAAGCAGTGCCTAATTTGAAGCAGTCAGAGTTAACGTAATAGTAGGAAAAAAAAATAAGAAAGTGTTAGCGCTACTGCCAGTTTCACACTCATGCGATAATGTTTTTGTTATTTCTCGTAAACTTTGTTTCGCCATCCTTTACTCAAGGTCGATAAGTAAGTTATCCGCTGTTTTCATCTGTCCCTCCTTCCTTCAATCTGTCCTGTGAGTATCAGATTTTCCAAGCCCTCTTTCCCCATTATGTGCTCTAAAAATCTGAACCCAATGTTAAATATAAGTTTCTATTTTGTTTCCGTTTTCTCTAAAAATTCGTTGTTACTCACATGTACGGTCCATGGTATCCTCAGCATCCTTCTGTAGAACCACATTTCTGTTGCTTCAAGTCTCTTCTTCTTCTGTGAGGAGATTGTCCAGCATTCACTGCTATATAGGAGGACAGATATCCCGTAACAGTTCAGTACTCTTTTCTTTGTTTCTAAAGTTGTTTTTTCTGTTTCTTAATACACTGCTTATTTTTTGAAAGGCATCTTTGGCCATCCCAATGTGTCTACGGATTTCCTTTTCGAACTTTCTGTCCTCTATTAAAACACTTCACAGATATTTAAATGTTTGTACTTGTTTGATTTTGGTATCTCTGATTTGTAATTTGCGTTTTGGGTTCATCCTTTCTCTAACTACAATGCATTCTGTCTTCTTGCAGTTGAGGTTAATCCCTTCTTCTCGCTTTCCTTCACGACTTTCTGTAAGAGTTTCTGTAGTTTTCTTCCCGTATCTGTAATCAACACTGTGTCATCTGCATATCTTATGTTGTTAAGGTTGTAGTTGCCAATTATGAATCCTGGTAGGACTCCTAATTTTCTCACTGTACAAATTGAATAAGTCCAGTGAGAAGACGCCTGCTTATCTTACATCCATTTTTATTTTTATATATCTCCTGAACTCATTTGCTACCCGTAATCAGGTGGTTTGCTGCGAGCAAAGAAAACTGACATTAGCGATTTTTTCTTTCTCTGCCGTGTCCTTTCAATATCTGGGCGATCATGGCTCGCTAAAACTGTTTATCCTATATAACCCTAGCAGTTTTTCTCTTGTTGCAAAGGGCCCCTACCACGTTACGTCATTCCTTCACACAAACTTCTCTGGTAGGGAGCTTATTACTTTCCGCTATCTATTTGGCCTTCAATATGTCCTGGGAAATCGTGAATGGAATTTTGAAAATTTATATTGGAAAGTTCATATTAAATACGTTATCAAATTTGAATAATTTCTATAATTTCTATAATTTCCAACTTTGTACCCAAAAAGATCGCAACGTTTTAGGATTTCATAATTCTACTGTTACCAGTATAACGGGTTCCAAAGCGAAGACACTTTGTCGCCCATCCAGAGTTACCATTATTTCTTCAGGATAATAATTGTGAAAAGGCAATATTTATTATTATATTTAGTTATTAATAATATCCGGCGTTCTGCAGACCAGAACATTTTCCTTTGGTCGTTAACGATGCGTAGTTTTTTTCTTTTTATGAGAGATTTTCATGCATCGTAATATAGCATTAATTGTCACAATTAAATATGATTCATAGTGTTAAACATTATTAGTCATGGTTTACTTCAAATATGACATGTTATAACGATACATTCTTGTGTCCCCTTTTGTAGAATAGTGGACGCTGGTTCAAAATTTATCGGAAAGCACATTTTATTTTATTAAGTCTCCCGAATGAGTAGACCGGTAGATGTAATTCTCATAGTTTAAAGAACAAGACGTTCATCCAAACATGGGTATTCACAAAATAACGTTTGGAGTAGAAGGAAATAATGTTGGTTGAAAAAAACTCAATTATATATATATATATATATATATATATATATATATATATATATATATATATATATATATATATAAAAAAAGGTGTGTGGGTCGGTGTTTACAATAATTCTACGAAAGTACACGGGCCTTAACACGGAATGTTTCCGTTCTGCGCAAGGAAATTTAAGTGTTGAAGTAAGGAACATCATCGGATTTCGAATCGGATTTTTAACAACCAACAGCGCGTTAATCTTTTTTCATTCGTCTTAATTCTTTCTGGTTTTGACAAGCCCCGGTTCCCACTTCGTGATTTTGGAAGCGGTCCAGATAATTAGGATTCCTTTACAGATATTTTCTCGCCTTAAGTGTTTGGGGAATTTACGAAATTGAATATAAAAACTGCTGATCAAAGTGAAAAAAAGAAAACCCTGGAATGAATGCAGGGACAGACAGATAGATAGATAGATAGATAGATAGATAGAGAGAGAGAGAGAGAGAGAGAGAGAGAGAGAGAGAGTTGAGGTGAGAAACAGAAACATAGACACTGATACAGACAGAGAGAGTTATGAAATAAATAAAAACATTCAATTATATTTATGTAAAATTCTAACCAACCTGGTTTTCACTTGGTCAAAAATATAGGGTATGAATGAAGAAAAAATATAGGGGTTGAATGAAGAAAAATATAGGGGTTGAATGAAGAAAAATATAGGGGTTGAATGAAAAAATATAGGAGTTGAATGAAGAAAAATATAGGGGTTGAATGAAAAAACATAGGTGTTGAATGAAGAAAAAATATAGGGGTTGAATGAAGAAAAAGGAATATAGGTGTTGAATGAAGAAAAAGCTATTTACAAAGAGCAAAGATCGATCTATGGTAAAAAGATTTCTTAAAATGTCTGTGGTGAATATAATAAGTATAAGGATAATAAATACGAGAACAATCAAATTGTAGGCATCAAGCCTGTTTCCTATTCTTCAGAGAGCAATGGGGAGGTGCTATTTGTGAAATGATCCCAAGTCTCAAGACAACGGAAAATTTTCATTTGCTTCAAAAGCTGAGAGTTTCTGTGATGAAATTTTTAACTTCGGGTAACTTCATGAATCACTTTTCGATACCGATTTTTTGAAATTCCTAGATTTAAAAATATAAAAGCTTTTAATTTTTTCTCCTTCCAGCAATGGCAACTGAATTAAGAGAAGAGAAGTTCTATTTAATTTGAAATCATTTAAATCAAATAAAAGCATCGCTTTGATGTTGAGGGCTTCATATTACTCGAGTGTCTCCGTGAGGGCAAAGTAATTAAATCGAGAAGAGCCTGGCCCGTCTATTGGAAGATGTATCCATCTTTTGGAAAGACACACACAGCAGACAACTAACTATTCAGATTTGTACCGTAAGAGATAAATGGGGATTACCAGCCTATATTAAGTTTCTGTTTTATTTTTTGAACAGAGTTTGTGCAACTGACGAATGAAGAAGGAAAAATGAAATAGGGAGATCAGTTAATAAACTTTTAAGTAAAGATACTATACAACGATCTTAAAATTGGAGAGAGAGCTTTGTTAACAGACTATTTTCCCAAGTTACTGTATCGAAGTTTGATTCTATCTACACCGTTGTGCAAATTAATTGAAACAAAACGAATAATTTCATTATTATTTACTTTTTTTATCGTGTTTTTCCAATGTAGCATGACTCCACATGTTAGTATTTCGTATATTCATTCGACTAAGTCGTTCCTTCCAGATTGATCACAATTTCTGGATTGGATTTAAATCAGGAGAGAGATTAGCACATTATCAATACATTTCTTTCTCAGTGAATTCTGTTCTGTCATGATCAGACTGGCATCTTTTAAATAAAAAGATTTGATAGTCATGTGTCATCAGAACTTGTTGATAGATTAAACAGGATAAAACATACAATCAATTTCACCTACGAAACAGAAAAAATAAACTTTACCATGTCTCGATAATGTTAATAGGATATTTAACTGAAGGCTTATCGAAAAGCAAAAAAAAAAAAAATTAATAATAATGACGTCATAAATTTTACTCCTACCACATTTCAATTCCGAAGTGATCATAGGCTTTTCTTTAAGTCTTTAGAATATGTGGCCTCTGATTCCTACCCGAAGAAGAGAAATACATCGAAAATATATGCAATCCCCTCAGATATCCGAATTATTTCCTGCACAATGCCAAACGCAAAATCTACAAAATCCACAGAAGAAAAACGCAAAAACTACAAAACTTCCCAAATAATAATAATGCCGACAACTCTTACAAAATCAAACACATAATCCTAGCGACCATCTTCATAACAGCAAAAACTTGTCCAACCTTGATATAAAATTCATCAGCATAAACTCTAAAACAATAAGAGATATAGTCAAACAAGATAGAAACAACAGCAGAATAGAGGCGGGAATATACAATATAGACTGCAAAAAATATGGATATACTTCGCCGAAACATCCAGAAACTTCAAAAAATATTATATGAACACCGTAGAGATATTCTGTATAACAACAATCTAAACGCACTGGTGGTTAACCGTGGTACATATGACAACAGTTCCGATTTGAAAAGGAGAAAATAAAATTCACTTAGAAGGAAATGCATTTAGAGGGGGCTAATGTCGCAGTTGTCAACAGTAAACCTAAGAGCAAGGCGATACCTCATTTCACTGATCTTCGCAAAGACGATTTTTAACACCATACAGAAAGAAGGACAGGGACCTACTTGGAGTCGGTTGATTTAAAATCTACAGACCCCAACGGGTCTAATATATATATATATATATATATATATATATATATATATATACACATACATATGTGTGTGTATGTGTGTGTCCATGTGTGTATATGCAGGCAAACCATCCAGGCATCTTAATGCCAAGCATAATGTCAGACAAAAAAGCGCACCGCAAACTAGAAAAATAACACTAATATATATTATATCAGTGGTATGTATGGATATGTGTGTACAGCTATACACAAAAAAGCTTTTGTGATATGTATATGCGTGTGTGCGTATGTATGTATGTATGTATGTATGCACAGGTATATATCGATGGGAATCAAATGATTTGTTGTAGGTCTTGAAGATTGAGAGCTGCCCTTTTTTGTTTGATATTCTTTAATTAATAATAATTATGCTCTGTTTTTTGACATAGAGCTTTCACTGGATCTATATCCTCCTGGAAATTCCATACGAATTACCATATTGTATCATTACTAAAAAAAAATACCTGATTTAAATTCTCAGCATAGCAAACGGCTCTAATGGAGAGATATAAATAAAACAAACAAATAGACAGGCTGACAGACACTCTTCATGTCTGTAAATTAGGAGGTGATAAGCTCGGGTAATTAATTTGATTTATGATACTCACTTATTCTCAGAGATCTCAACACATTTTCTTCACACTCAGACATAATTTCATTTAAAAAAAAACACGCTAATCAGGGCATACGCTTCTCCGGCGAAACGCGTCTTTAATAAAGTTTTTCACTTTGTTTCATTATATTTACTTTTGCTTCGTATATTATTATACATCCGACAAGCAGACACACACACATATATATATATATAAATGTAATAGGCGCCCCGACGAAAATTTTTCCTCCTACGTCCATAAAGTACCGTTATACACAACCATATATAAATGCAACATTTAAAAATTAATCAGTTTGTATGACGATCACAAATAGCGTGAAACCCAGGGTCACACACATCAATCCAACTAAATATATTAGCTCTATCACTGATATTGAGCGCTTTCCAATAAGTACCACGCATATATAATATATAAATAATATATATAAAAAATTGCATATATATATATGTATATTATATTTATATACATACACGTTTCACACACACACACACACACACACACACACACACACACACACATATATATATATATATATATATATATCTGTGTGTTTATGTTTTTCTGTGCACGTATCTCTGTATGTGTGTGCATGTGTGTTATATTATGCGTACACATATATAAAATAAAATAATACATGCACATACAATACATTCTAGATAAAACAAACTATGTTTTTGTATCCCAAGTAAAAGAGCAAGATAAATAGACAAATGGTGGACTTGTTTTGTGTAGAGCAAAATACTTATTCAATAAATAATTCTTATTGCTAATTCAATTCGTTAATTTCGCCGTAGCAAAGCTCAAGGCATTACAGATAACTTCTTATCATCCAATTTCTAGAATCAATGTTGTAGGCATAAAGCATAACCAATGTTTTGTTATGTTTTATATTAAAATCTGTAAAAGTCTTATTCTCTGGCAAAGTATTGGTCAGTCACGCATTTCACAGAGCAAAATTAATGAAATACATAAAGCTTGTCACTCAATACATTTTGTTGAGAAACTACATAAATTAATGAATGCTTTTGATTATTATATATACATTTCACCAAAACGTTTATATAACTGCAGCTGTTAGAATGCTTTGTTAATACGAGAGTTGATTTTTGGTGAAAGACGCGATTGAGTTAATTTTAGACGGTAAGAAACATTCATGACATTTCTTCTACAATGTTTTAGCATTCTGTTGGCATTTTTTACTTTATTCCATCTAGCAAGATGTCTGCCAACAGCCTATTGACAAGGTATGTATTTAGTTTACGTGTAGAATTTTGGTCGTTTGCTGAAACTTGTCTACCGAATCGAAATCACGAATCCCTTCAACAAAAATTCACGTAAAATTCCCGAAACACTCCACGGCCGAGTGTTTATGTTACCTGTACTTTTCAGTTTTTATCGCAAAAAAAGTATTTTCGAAAAATTCCATTGAAAACTACTTTTAAAACAACATTTTTAAATGAGCACTGCCATACGCATATTTCGCATATACATTTTTTTTAAAATCAAGCCTTAAATAGATTTACATATAAAGTCCCGGTAATGTTACATATACATAATTAGTTTATAATAAGTTTGGACATCGGGCAGCTAGTTTTTGTTTTTCAGAAATGGTCAAAACATGTTGCTATTAGACGTAAATCTCAAAGACATTAGAGTGATAATTTGCTATCAAATAATGTTAATATTCTGTCAAAGTGAACCTGTACAGTATATCCTCTCGAAGGCTAGAATTTCCGAAGTAATTGGTGAAAGACAAGTTAATGATTGAAATTGAGTAACATTTCTCCAAAACAAGAACTAATACAGAAATAAAAAAAAAACAAAACAATTATGTGTTGAGAGGATTCTTCCAGCATATACAAAATCACTTGACACCTTTTACGAAACAATCACATTAAAAATGCCACATTTATTTCAAATGTAAATATATGAATTAAATTTCTGTTTCGTTTAATTTTTTGTGAAATTATTGTCAGCTAGGAGACCATTTCTTAATTATATTTCATCTAAAAACATGAAAGCTTTTTGCAAATTAACCAAAAAGTATTTGTTTGCTAAAACAACAATATAGTTTGTGCGCACACAGCTACTTTTATCTGCCCTGTCCTTTTACGACGTGGGCGATTATGGCTCTCTACTACTTCTTATTCTTTGTGGCTCTTAGAAATGTTTGTCTGCAAACTATTCTTCATACTCCCTTTTCTGCCAACAACATACATAAGCTTGTTAGGTAGGCTTGTCCTCATTATGCCCTATGAATGACAAAATTTCTAAGCCGTCTTTCCTCATTATATGACTCAAAAATTTCAACTATCTTTTTCTGATTCTAAGTATGTGTTTTTTGTTTTCATAAAAAACGTCCTCATTGCCTACATGTTCCGTTCATGGTATTCTTAGCAGTCTTCTGTAGAAGCAGATTTTCGTTGCCTATCCTATTCATCTGAGAAGAAATTATCAAGTATTCACTGTCAGCACTCTTCTTCTTTTGCTCCTAACGAAATTTTCCTGTTTCTTAATATTTGCTCAGATTTTAGAAGGCTATTTCAGTACGCCTTCTTAATTCAGTGACACATTTTCTGGCATTCGTTAAAACATTTCCAAGATAATTAAATTACTGCATTTCCTTGATTTTGATGTCCCTAATTTTTTGCTCGCATTTTGCGCTCTAACCTTTGCTGGCAAGAATATATTTTGTCTTCATACAATTGATAGCCCTTTCTTGTCATTTCAAATGTGATTTTTAACGAAGGGTGCTGAAAATTCCATAGACTGTAATGCAACAATTTTAAAGAAAATGGTAATAAAAAGGTAGTTATATTTAGAAAGTGACTGTTCAAATTTCTAGGATGCTTAATGAGGAAATACGGCTGGGAGAAATAGACACACATTGGTATATTAAAGTCAGGAGAGACAGAGTAATGATGCAAGTAAGCTACCTAACAAGCTTGTGCTAAAGGATGGCAAAACAGCAACTGGGATGTGTACTGAAAAGACAAACGTTACTAAGAGTTGCAAAAGAGAGGAAGTTGTGAAGAGCTATAAAATCCTATGTCTTGAAAGGTCATGGTACATAGAAGAAATGAGATGAACTTCTAAAGTGTTCTAATCCATGCTTAATAGTCAAAACAATTTTGTTATTAAAGCTCATTTTTCAATGGATAGTAACAATAAAACATTTGCAAATTTATTTACATTACTCGGGCTGTTATCCTCAGCTTCACTGCCATATTCACAACGCTCCAGCCTCCTTCAGGTGATTGGGATGTCTACCCCGGTCGACGAAATAAAGAGTTCGGTTCGAAATTCAAATCACCTGGAGAAGACCGGAGCACACAACGACCGAAACGTTGTGAATATGGCAATAAAGATGAGGATAACAGTACAAATAATGTAAATAGTCATAATATCTCATCTCATACATATAGACAGAGCTGTAAATTTAATGTTTTAATGCAATTCTAAATTTAATCCATAGATTTATTTCCACAAAGATTGGTTTAGAAAATACACCAGGTGTGTTTTTTATTCATGTTATAACGGATCGTGTAGCTTACGTGAGACATTGAACGATAACAATTGAAACTGTTATTGATGATGATGACGATGACGATGATGATGATGATGATGATGACGATGATGATGATGATGATGATGATGATGATGATGATACGAAACCCTTTTATTTTGATGAGTTTTTTTATGAATCTTATCTTCTTGCAAATCGTTAGACTTTGTGCAATTCTAAGCAAAGGAGTTTAGCAGACATTTCAACCGGCGCGATATTTCATTACTTATTTTTATTCTCATTAAAAATTACTTTTCTCTTTTCATCTTTCGTTTGACCTTACTTTGTTCGTTTCTTTTCTTTTCTTTTTATTTCTTCTCTTTCCTTTCTTTCTTTCTTTCTTTCTTTCTTTCTTTCTTTCTTTCTTTTGATTTTCTCGAATTACTTTTTGACGTTTTGAAAATATTTTCAAAGAGGGTCGAGCGTGTGCAAATGCACGCACGCACACACATACAGACTCATATACACAAAACATGTCTGTCTATTCCTTTTGCGCTTTCATGAACAACCACATACAACTACACTTAAACATACAATAATGCACACATGGCATTGGATTAATAAGTCTGTGGGGATTAAGTGCATTGACAATAAGATTCAGTTCAAAAGTGATTTTTGTCATTAAAAAAAGTTTTCCTTATTTCAGTAGGCTATTGATATATTAATGTACTGATACGTTCTTCTCTCAAGTTGATACAAAGTCGTTTCGCACTCCTGAGCGTTAAAACTGTGGCAATGCATACCATTTTTAGCACCATGAATTTTATTCCAGTTCTGTCAGAAATGGCTAAGACTGAAGAACTCATCTTAAGTGAAAAGCAATGAAATGAGAAGTCAAAATAAAAGAATCTGCATCTAATTTTAAAAAATGATTATAACAACAGTCATCTAAAGTGTTAGTGTATTGGAACATAAGCCGCAAGGCCTTTGACCATAATGGGAATTTTGTGCAGCTTATTCTGAAATGGTTAACACAAATAAAAAAAAAAAAAAAAAAAAGCAAACAAACAAGCAAAATAAATAAATAAATAAAATGCCTGGTAGTCAAATTTTTTTTAAATTTTACAATTTTATTATTTTCAAATATGTACGTAATTAGAAAAAATAAATTTGGGCATGATAAATTCCTATAAAACTATGGCCTTTAACAATGGCCATTGATCGAAAGAATCCATGTTGTTTAGGCCGAAAAACAAAGTCCACTTGAATAAATTACTTCGCAGTCGCACTGAAAGGATAACATGAGTTTAATGTTTGTTTTAATGAAATGTTATTGTACAGATTACGTAACATTACTGAGTTTTCAACTCCAGACTTTGTCAATTAATATCCGTGAGTTTAATTTTCAGACCAGCTAGGTTAATTCGTAAACTAAAAAAAAGACAAAGAAAAAAAGTCATAAGGGAATATAGCATCTCTGGTGAGACTTTCATTTGCTAAATAAAATAAGGCAAAAATGTGAAGGAATTGATTTGCTTTTTATTTTTCCTTTGTTTGATTTTATTTTAAACGCGAAGTCGCCATTCTCAGGGTTGGGGAGGTACTGGTCACTTGCTGGCTTGAACCCCCCACCCCACTATCCTATCCAACCGCTGTGCAGTGTTTGGAAATGTGGATATATTCTGTTAAAGTCAGCTTTCAACATTTCACTAATTGACCAAAATGACTCGAGTAAGCAAGATTTGACACAAGGCTTCAATTGTAAGTAGTAAGAATCGCTTTTCCACAATGCTGTCTTGACGTATTTTATTTTGCTTTTATTTACTTATTCCTATATTATTTTGTCTGTATAATTTTAATTTTCAGCCCAGTTAGATTGATTTGTAAACTAAAAAAAATAATTCATATAAGCGCATAGAGTGTATAAAATCTGGTTTACTTTTCAGCAAGCACTGCGAGTAAGTAATAACTCCATAATGGCATATTGTTGTAATAGGGGACAATGGAACTTTAACTAAGTTAAAAATTAATTAAAACAAAAAAATAAAAAAAATTAGCCCATTCCCTCAGCATAATGGTAAGTATTTCAGTCGAATTGTCGACGACTAAACCGACTATCCAACTCCAAGTTCTTCCGAGGGAGGCGGCTCGTTAGCAAGCCAGTAGGACGAAAAACAAGACCGAACAAAAGACAGAGAAACTCTTTGTGTCAACGGCCAGCTAACTAGAGGTGGTGTCTCCATTAACCACATTGGAGAAAGCAACGGGAAACAACTCCACTATCAATCTCAAGACATATCATGGCTAACAACATACTCAATATGAAACCTAACGGCATGAAGGGGGTTAAATCTATGGGAATTAAGTCCTCACCCTGTAAGGACGGCCATACGCAATAAATGGCACCTGATCCAGCGACTGCTAGCATAAACGGCGTAAAGGGGAAAAAATTCCTCGTAACCTGTCCCTTGCCCGGAAGGGAACGACATGAGCGACAGGTGTCACTAGACGTTATCTTGCGACTGCCCACATCAAACAAAAACTAACTCTCGGGACATGCAACGTTCGGACATTAAACAACTACGGCCAGCTAGATAATGTGAAACAAGAAATGAACAGGCTAAAAATCGACATCTGAAACCAGATGGCCAAACAACGAAGATTTTGTCAGCGATAAGCACAGGATTATTTACGCAGACACAGAGAAAAACAACAAAGGTGTAGGTTTAATTCTAGATAAAACATTTAAGAAATGCGTTCTGGAATACTCCCAACTATCCGAAAGAATTCTGGTAGTCAAGCTGAAAGGAAAGCCTTTCAACATAGCTATCATAATAGTGTACACATCGACAGCACAAAGTAAAGAAGAAGGAATCGAATCTTTGTACTCCATGAAGGACAGTACCAAGGCTCTCTGCAAATCACAAGTCATAATTATCATGGGAAACCTAAACACCAAATTAGGCAGGGAGAGGGTAAGGAGATATAGCAGAAAAATTTGCATCCAATGGTGCATAGCCAATGACCAGGTAATAGCCAACACATAGTTCCAAGAAGATCCGAGACGATTATAATCATGGAGGAGCCCAGAAGGGGAAACTAAAAAACAAATTGACTACATAACTATCAACAAAAGATTCAGGAACACAATGGTTCACTGCAAAATCTATTCAAGTGCCGACTGCGGAAGCGACCATCGCCCTGTTATATGGAAAGTAAGAGTGAAACTGCGGAAATTGAAGAAGACTAGCACAACACCCAAATTACAATACAAAAAACTCCTGAGCGACCCGAAGCTGAAAGAAAAATATAAGGACGATGTGAAAAGAAGATACGAGGGACACAAAGGAAAGTCGAAATGGAACTCAAAATGGGACGCACTAAGAGATGTTTTAGTGACATCAGCAAACGATATCACGCCAAAGATGAAGAAAAAACGAATGAATGACTGGTGAGATTCTCGACATGATGCAAAGAAGACAGAAAACTGAGCCAAGATACGGAACGGATTCCAGAAAATTATGCAATGAAATAAGGACCAAATTCAGGCAACAAAAATGTGCAGAAATAGAGAAATTGAGTACCACCAACAAAGAAGATATGCATAAACAAATAAGGCAGCTAACAGGACAGAAGACATGCTCGTCAACAGGGAGTTTAAAATCAAAGGATGGAATGCACATATTAGAGAAAGAAAAAATTCTTCAACGCTGGAGCGAGTATATTGGAGAATTCTTCCACGCCGATAAAGAACAACCAGCAATACACAGAACTACCGACAGACCGGAAATTTTGAAAATATAAGCTGCAAATTGAACAGAAGCAAGGCGGCAGGGCCAGACGGAATTGTAACGTAAATGCAGACAGCCTTAGATGACTTTGGCATAGACAAGATCACAGAAATATTAAATTGAAATCTACTACAGTGTGGATATACTGGAAGATCTCAGCCGATCTATCCTCATAGCGATGCCTAAGAAACCAGGCTCAAATAAATGCTAACTCCACCGAACAATCAGCCTAATGAGCCACGTAAAAAAATTCATCATCGGTATTCTGATGAATAGAGATCGCGGCAGAGATAGGACAAGAACAGTGCGGGAACAAGGAACACGATATTCATGCTCAGAATGTTATCCTGTTCAACCTATACAGCGAGACAATTCTAAGGGAATTTGAAATCCTACCGGGATGCAACATTGGCTGCCATAACCTTAAGAACATAAAATACGCAGTTGACACAGTACTGATAGTAGACACGGAAAATAAATTACACTGCAAACCGTAGTGAAGGACAGCGATAAGAAGGGACTAAGCATAAACTACAAGAAAACAGAATGCATGTCGTCAGTAAAAAGATGATAAAAAGTAAATGCGATTTGCAGATCGGGGACACTAAAATCATATAGTTGTGGAAGTTTAAATACCTGTGAATTGTTTTGACAGAGGGCGGTAAATGCGATACTGAGATCCGTAGACGTATTAGGATGGCCAAGGACGCATTCCAAAAGCTGGGCAGAATATTGCAAGACAGGAGGATTTCTTTGGTAACAAAGAAAAGAGTATTGAGTTGTTACGTGACATCTGTTCTCCTTTAAGACAGCGAATGTTGGACGGTCTCCTTAAAGATGAATAAGAGACACGAAGCGACGGAGATGTGGTTCTACAGAAGGATGCTGAGGATATCATGGACCGAGCATGTGAGCAACGATGAGGTCTTGGAGTGGGTGCAAACAAGGCGGAGGCTTATACTTAACACCCGGAAGACACACCTGAAGTTTCTGGGGCACGTAATGAGAAAGGAGGGCCTGGAAAATCCGATACTCACAGGTCGAATAGAGGGAAAGAAAGACAAGGGAAAACAATGCATAACATACCTGGAGGGCTTAAGCAAGTGGATGACAGAACGTGGGCTGGAGGACGAAACTTATTGAGAACCACAACGGAGAAGTGGAGAGCCATGATCACCTACGTCCTGAAAGGATACTGCACATAAAAAGAAAGTGTGGCTCTGTAGCATTAAGACTTTCTCCAAACGTGAATTATACATTCTCGTGCAGATGTAAAAACTTGACTTCTTTTTTCGGATCGGATATTTATATATATATATATATATATATATATATATATATATATAGGGTCTATGAAAAATAATTTTTTGCAAAGCTTGGGAGTGTTTTTTCCTCACAACAAAACAAGGACAAATGTCCATATAAACATAATTCGTTTTTCATTTATTTATTTTGAATGTTTACGGCAGATGCCGCTGTGTTGCTATATAGACTAAATTACATTTGTCATTCGTGTACATTTGTGTATAGTCTAACTTCAGTGTTTAACGTGTGTATTGAGTTAATTGAGGAGTGTTCTGTTTAACAGTAGCAAGTTATTCATATCGTGAGCAGGTATCACATCTACCTGCTCACGATATGAATAACTTGCCACTGTTAAACAGAACACTTCTCAATTAACTCAATACATATGGCTGCACGAATGGTAATGGACGCGAGGCAGCGTTTCTAGACCGAAGAAAGCCGAATCATCCAACCTTTGCTACTGTTTATTGTCGTGTTGTAGAGACAGGAATCGTGGCATCACATACTATGGATTGAGAAAGACCGAGATCCACTCGTACGCCTGACCACGAAGAATACATTCTGCAGGTTGTTGAAGACGATCCAGGTATCTGCACACAAGTGGCTCTAACATGTCGTACATCTCATACTTGAAAAAGCATGGTGTGTAAATCAAGAGCAGCTCCTGTATTTATATCATTTACAGGATCTTTCGCCCTTTGATCCCTCCCCACGGGAAAACCTTCGCCGATGGTTTATTGCACAAATTGCCGATCAGTGGATTACCTCTTCAGTCATGTTTACAGATAAGGCGATATTTGAAAGATATTAAATAACAAATTTACACAACCAACATTTGTGGGCGAATCTAAATCCCCAGCGACACCAGCATCAGTTTACAATTAATGTGTTGGCTGGAATTGTAGATGACTCTCTGGTAGGTCCATATGTTCTCCCAGTATATCTTACAGGAGCTGTCTACAAGGACTTTAGTTTAGTGCATCTCATATATATATATATAAATATATATATGAAATGGACTAAACAATTTCGATCGGAATTTGAACCTCGTAATTTCATCTTCCGCGCAAAAAAACAAAAAAAAACAAAACGTATTTATCTATCTGTCTAAGCCTTTTCTTAGTTTCTAGTTCGTAATTTAAAACTTTTTATAAGTACGAGGAGAAGTCAAAAAATATCTGCACTTTCGCCATAACATATGTAACGGTTAGCGCAGATAATTTTTGACTTTCCCTCGTATATAACTATTTCAGTATTTATATTTATCTATCGATTTATCTGATTCTTTTCATATATATTTATATCTATTCGTATATATATATATATATATATATATATATATATATATATATATATTATACAATCATACACATATATGTGCGTGTGTGTGTGTGTCCATAATATATATATATACACGTGTACTATTATTTTATCACCAGCTGAATTTGCTTTCACCGACATACACGCATTCCTTTTACTGCCCCTGCCCTTCCTCCTCCTGCTACTTTTTCCCATCATAATTTCACTCTCGTCGTCACTAATTCTCTCTTCTTACCTCATTACTTGCCTCCCCTCCCGACCTACCTATATGCCTTCCTGAGTAATTGTAGCTGCTGGTGGAACATACTATGTCGGGTCGTATTGATAAGAAACGTACATAAAATAAAGACACATTTATCAAATTAACCACTAAAATTTGTCGGGCTGGCTAAAACGTTAAGGGGGAAATCGTAGCGCCTCCTAAATTTTTCTATTGACACAGAACTGTCTAATCTGTAATCCAATTACATCTATTGAAATATTGTTTGCGCCGTACATCGGGTCTCGACTGCAGCAGGGCGAAGTTGTTAGTGGTTGTCAGAAAGGTACATAATCTGTGGCATTTGTTTAATACTCGCTAAAGTTATGAGCATTTGAAAACGGTTGGAATTGAATAAACACAACATTTTCGAAATATAAATTTAAAATTATGCCACTTTTTTCCTTTTATTTGATTTTTCATGCAGAACTTGAATGTCCAAAGCTTCAGCAGTGTCAAAAAGAAGAGCATTTTTCTTTACACTTTAAATAAAATCTAATTAAGTTGTCAAGAGCCTTGTGGTTGACACAATCGTATTTCCCCACAGATGTCAGTTTTCGCTGTTCAAATTCTAGTAAATGCCAAGGTTTCGAATATCAATTTTCAAAGTAAGCAGGAAATCCCTATTTGGGAGATTGGCGTAACATAAACTTTTCGACATTTCTTCCAACATATACGATAATAAACTTAGTAAATATTTGTATAATTTACTCATGATACATTAAACTAGTAAAAGAGAGAAAAATAATTCTCAAACTAGAAAGCCTCTTCTCTTGGTTTGCTATTCAAACAAAGATTAAGAGATTAACATAATCGAACTCAGTGACATTAAGTTACCTAATCGGTAATTTTCGATTTTCTGGTTTCCGATAAGTAGACAGGGCTTTGACCTGAAGATTATTTGAACTAAAATCAGTTACGAAAGTCCTATGTCTACACAAATATTCATTGGTTAGTCCGACAAAATTAAACATAATGCAGGAATGATGATCAAATATTTTGCGCCTGAGGATTGAATATAACTTTAATTACACTTCTGGGACATAGATGCTTTTCTTTTGGTGTTCAGGCTGAATGTACGCGATAAGCATTGGATATAAATCATATATTTTGTAAACGATAAAAATAATGGAGGAATACAGAGTCTATGATTATTTCTTAATCATTAACATCTTGTTGCAGTTAATTTAATGGTTATAGAAATCGCTTAAAGATTATAAAGTCTGCCATTTATAACAGTCAACTTCCAGGCGTCATTATTATGATGCTGTCCAAAAGGCGTGCAATGAGAAATTAAAGATCTGTATTTATTAGTAGAAATATACTTATAGTGAAATTCCCAGATCACTTCTGTGGATAAGACAAATTGGTATAAGAAAAACAATAGCAAAAAATCTTAATTTTGGTGACGCGTTTAGTCTTCCGACTTTATCAAGGTAAAATTAAAATGAGAGAGACACTTTTGCGTAAGCCTCTTTCTGGCTAATGTTAATAGCCTTTATACTAACAGTTTTATAGGGTTACCTTGGGGCAGTGTAATGGTTCGAAAGCTTGTCTCGCTAGAACACTTACGAGTGAGTTCGATCCTCACTGGGTGTCCCCTACTTTCGGCCACATTTAAGCTACGCTTGGAGAATCACTATACTAACAGTTTTATTTTTATTTTTCCCATGTCAACAGAACAAAAAAAAAAACTGTTAGTATAAAGGAAGTTAACATTAGCCAGAAAGAGGCTTACGCAAAAGCGTCTCTATTTTTAAATATTGGATATAATGTAAATATGAAAGCAAAAACATTTCCCTTTAGTTTTGCCTTGAATAAACACGAGCGCGCAGCAAATGCAGCCGGTTTGCTGGGTCGGCATCGCTCAACATTCGCTCATAAACGATGTTTCCTTTTATCGCATTGTCACAGGCGATGAAAAATGGTGTCTTTACGTCAATATGAAGCAGCGTAAAGAATGACTCAGCCCCAATAAGCAAGCGACACCTCGAGCAAAACAAGACCCTCATCCTCGAAAGACCATATTGTGTGTATGGTGAGATTGGGAAAGCATAATTCATTATGAATTGCTTGAGCGAAACCAAACGGTAAATGCCGAGTTCTATGTTCAACAACTGAACCCCCTCCGGGCAGCAATTCAGCAAAAAAGACTGAATCGGCGACAGTGTTCTTCTTCAACACGACAACGCCTGTCCTCACATCGTCAATATGAACAAAACCGTTACCCAAGAATGTGGGTGCCTCACCCTTCGTACTCGCCAGGTTTGGCACCATCAGATTTTCATCTTTTTCGATCTCTTTTTCATGTCTTACGTGGTGTAACGTTCAATACTAATGTTGAATTGAGCGTTTGATTGGACGAATTTCTCAGCTCAAAACCAGAAGCTTTTTATCGTCAAGGAATAGAAAAACTTTGTAACCGATAGTAAAAAGTTATCAACAACAACAGAGATTATATTCTTGACTAATTTTATGTAATTTAACATTGTAAGACCATGACAATAAAACATTTTGAAAAACGCTCACGACTTATTTCCCAACCCAATACAAATATTCAAGTAATCTCTAAACTTTACCGGGAACAGAAAGATAGCATGCGAATAGAACGTGTTTAGTAAAGACATAAAAATAAAGAAGAAAATAAAGAATGAGTATGATATGGATGATTTTTTTTATGATTGTTACTAACCTCTACAGATAGACGATTCTAAGAGGACTAAATTTCTTAGACAATGTAAAGAAAGAGCAACAAAGAGAAAGGAATGGTTATTGGCTATAAGAAGGTTGAATGCAAATGGTTTTAAGCAAAAGAGACAAGTTTAGAGTTACATATCGGGAATGTAAAAATCAAGCGGAGATGGTAGTAAGAAACGATAGAATGTGTAACACAAAAAACGAAACGAATAGGAATATCGAATAATACATTTGAGAAACAAAATAAAATATTAAGAGACATGACATTGTCATTATAAACAAAGAAATGTGTTCTTAACTGCTATATATTATCTAATAGCTTATATCCCAGTGAATGCTCGACAATTTCCTTTCCGATGAAGAGAAAACTCCAAGCGGAAGAAATGTGGAAATGAAGAACGATAGAGAAATTACTTCTAATAATCAAAATTGATATAACTGAAAGTTTTGGGATATATGATGAAGAAAGAAGGTTTTTTGATGTAAACACTCACAGAGTAAGCATACTGATGATAAAAGACATAGAAGAAAAGAGTGGATAAACTACTTAACGAGTCTACGTAAATAGATAACAGATCAAAAATAAAGATGAGTGGAAAAGGGCAAGAGTTACTTAGAGCAAAAAGCGACGCTAAGTTGTGGAAAGTCGTGATCTCCCACGTATTGTATGAAGCAGAAGATGATACATAAAAAGAAGAAAAATAAAATCTCTCGGTTATGATATTGTAAAATGGTAAAAGTTAGAAAAGAACTCGACGATCAGCACCCGAAAATTTCCAAAATATGTAGAGCCTTATATGGGCTTAAAATCATCAAGGAGTTCCTAGAAACAAAAATACATTTGATAGACGTTAATGCTAAAAAAATGTGGCTTTTTACTGGACCAAGTGAAATTTAGTAAAATCATCTACCAACCATTTTCGCTTTGAGGAATTTTGGCTTTCATGGAAATTAATTTGTCTTCTATGTCTCCCATTGCATAGGCAAGATTATTGCCAGAACGAGAAGAAAAATATATATGGGAAGTACATTTTTACTTGATATGGGGGGACATTTCTATTTTTGATCTAATTTAATTGGTTCATTTTAAGGAATTGGTATCTACACGTGTAAAGAAAAAAAAATAAGTGGTCTACACTTCAATCAAGAAGCACGAGATGTAAGCTAGTTTTTTTTTATGACAAACAATGAAGTTGTTAGAAAAAATATTCGTGGTTAATATTTGCAAAAATCTTTTTATCCTGACAAGAAATGTTGGATTTATTATTATTTATTTATTTATTTATTATTATTATTATTATTATTATCATTGTGGATTTATTATTTTTAAGATTGTTGTGGTCGCATGATTTGAAAAGTCTGCCACGTATGGTAAAGACAACCAGAGACTGTAAAAGAAAGAGAGAGGAAAAGAAGGAGAGAAGGGGAGAAAGAGAGAAAAGGACGAGTAAACGACCAACAAGACTCATTAGGTTATAAACACACACACACACACACACACACGTACGCACGCGCGCACACACATACTTAAACACAAACACAAGGATTTATGTTTTCTTTTGATATCTCACTAAGGATAGATTTCAAACTCAAATCTTTTCATATCAATCACAACCTTCGCTCTATTTATAAATTATTTATTTTTCCTATAACATCTCTGCATATTTGGTATTTCAACTCCTCAGCAGCATATAACCACATCAACAGATCTTTCCTCTTCTAATCCATTAAATGTCGCCATCTTAGCTCCGAATGCATCGATCTAATATAAAAAACTTAATCGGCAATATCTTACATCTGAAGACTTTCAACAGCAGCAACAACTAAAATGGATATCACGTGTAACTCACAGTAATACTAATGGCATAACCAAGATATTGACGTCCCACATTACTTTAAATACAATTTTAGAAAGAAGAATACCCCGTCAATAATGGAAAGGGTGACAACAGATACTAGATTTGATAAAAACTAAAAAAGAGAAAGATTTTATAAATTTCAGCCGACAGCAGCACTGGTCAAGATTTTCGTAATTATGTTCGGTCAATGAATGAGGAAAGTTTTCTTATAATATTACCATTTATAATTACAATTTAGACTACAATTTATGCCCAGCAATTAGAGGATCAATGACTCTTCAGTGCCACGGGCCTAGAAATCTATAACTAGGACTCAATATGCTACGTCCGCCAAGTCGAATCCCTTACATTCCCCCGTATTCCATTTGTAAGGAGGAAGTTCCACCCAGACAACTTTTTCCCAAGAACTACTAAATCTAAATTACGGAACATACTCTTGTGTGGGCGCTTCCAAAAACATTATAATTTAATCTCAAACATAAATCTCTATCTATCCTCCTTATCCATAAAATCTTCATTTCTCTCTACCTACTCTTAGATTCATATCATTCACCTTCTTTTGGTAACCTTCTACCATGAGTGGCTCTTGAGCCTTGTATTTGGTGAAACTTACTAAAACTATATTTAAATATATAAAACTATCATTACACCAAATAATGCATACTATTAGAAATTAATGCGACTTACTCTAAAAGCATTATCTGAATCCTTTCTTCTTGCCTACAATATCAAGAAGACCGTAGAAATAAGCAACTGGATCCAGAGAATAGCGAGCAGTGGCCGGGTCAACCAGAAGAAAAATCAGGACTTCTTTACCGCCTAAAAAAACCCCCAAACGACCCATTAACACCCATGCCCATGATATCTACTAAGCTAAAACAATGTCTGATGACTTAGATCTTAAATCATATACGAGGAGACCAAGGGACGATCTAACTGGATCAAGGAGCCAAATACCTCCCTTAAAAATCATAGGTTCACTCTTAAAATATTATCTGATGAGAAGATCTACAGAGGAGACATTATTGAAATTATGTTGTTCCGCGAGGTCCGCAGGAGATGTCAAGGGTACATTAAGGATCAAAATCCTGCCTTGGTAGTGATTTACTAAGCATAGCTTAGCTGTTGCATAAGACTGAATTTAAGAAGCACCCTGTGAGGATCGAACTCACTACTCAGTCGTAATTGATCTAGCAAGACAAGCTTACTAAGCATTACACCACATCGAGGTGCCCAAAACCCCGCTCTAGTAATAGCCTTAAAAGATGTGGATTGAAACATTAAAAAGTCATCACATTATTCTAGAAGCTTTTTATAATGGTGGATGATGGTGCCTATTATAAGCTCTTGGGGTGACATGTTCTGCTATAATTCAAGGTCAAATACTCAGAGGGTAAGGTGCAGACCCCAAACGGTACTTCCTGCCACAGCCTAGAAAGCACATAAGTTCTGCCAAGCTACGTTTGCTGATTTCTGACCAGCGGTCTTCTGAACTTCCGTAAACTCGGATCTGAACTCGCTCGATGACGTCATTTGGGTCATTTTGGAGTAGACCAATAAGACCTCGATCCCAAATCTATACACACAAAGCTGCGATCAAAGAGTCGTCGCCCATGATATCTGAGGGCTTACTGGTGAGGATTTGTGTAACTTTTCGCAGTCAGGTTGAGGCTGTAATTGAAAATAATATAAATCATATTAAGATATTAATAAGCCTATTTATGCATAACAAGAAAGTTTCAAAGGTCGCTGCAATGTTGCAAGTTTTACTTCTCCATCTTTATTTACTTCATCTATCTATCTATCTATCTATCTATCTATCTATCTATCTATATCTATCTATCTCAGTTTGCCCATTTCTATCTATCTATCTATCTTTGTTTTCTCTTATTTATTTATAAAATATTACTTCATGTTGCTATTTCTATTCATGCATAGTATTCACGTTTGAAGTGTTTTAATTTTCTCTTTATCTAACTGAATCTCTCTCTCTCTCTCTCTCCACTCACCTATGTGTGTGCACGTGTATGTGCGTTTTCTCGTCTAAGCCTTTTCTTCTCTCTCTCTCTCTCTCTGTATAAACCAAAACACTTTACCTCTCTTTTTGTCTCTTCTATACTTGGTAGGGTAAATGCTCCTTAGTGGTTAAAGTTATACAAAGGCTTGGCATTGAAGGCTGAGTTTCAGCTCTGGTCTCTGGAGATTGAAGCTGCCTAACCAACTGACAGCCAATACAATCAGCAGCTTAAAATTGTGATACATTTTATCTATATATCTAGTTTTTATAATATATATATATATATATATATATATATATATATATATATATATATATATATATATATATATATATGGAGTGTGTATGTATGTATGTATGAGTAAATATATTTTTTATATACGGTATATCCACACCTACACACTTTCCAATCAACCTTCAATCAATCACTGAATCATCTACGGAATTGTTTGCGGATTCTTTCTTTCTTTCTTTCTTTCTTTCTTTTCTTTTCTTTCTTTCTAGGTGTACGTAAGTATTCGTCGGAAACGATACAGGTATACATACATAACCATCTACAGTTAGGACGGCTTCTATGAAACAACAATAACCTTTTCTCGGCATCAAATTTTGACGACTGCTGCCATTCCAACTTATCTCTAAAACCGATTCATTTGGCTGCAATTCTTTCTTGAGAAATTTGAAATCCTCTATAGGCAGGATTTATCATCACCCTCCCTACTTCGTCTCTTCCATTTCACTTTTTGGGCAGCGCCTTATTTAAAATAAGGCTTCTCACACTACTCCCTTCTACCCAATGTCTCCCCTCATCTATCCATCAGGCAGCAGAAGAACAACCATTTTTCTTTGCTTGTCAGATTACGGACATAGACATATCAATAATAATAATAATAATAATAATAATAATAATAACAATAATAATACCTGTCTTCTGAATATAAAGTTTTCATCTTGGTTACTATAAACGGTGGAAATAGAGTGGTACGCACACCATTCTTTCTATCTATCTATCTATCTATCTATCTATCTATCTATCTATCTATCTATCGCAGACTGTTTATATCTATCTATCTATCGCAGACTGTTTATCTATCTATCTATCTATCTATCTATCTATCTATCTATCTATCTATCTATCTATCTATCTATCTATCGCAGACTGTTTATATCTATCTATCTATCTATCTATCGCAGACTGTTTATATCTATCTATCTATCTATCTATCTATCTATCGCAGACTGTTTATATCTATCTATCTATCTATCTATCTATCGCAGACTGTTTATATCTATCTATCTATCTATCTATCTATCTATCTATCGCAGACTGTTTATATCTATCTATCTATCTATCTATCTATCTATCTATCTATCTATCTATCTATCGCAGACTGTTTATATCTATCTATCTATCTATCTATCTATCTATCTATCTATCTATCTATCTATCTATCTATCGCAGACTGTTTATATCTATCTATCTATCTATCTATCTATCGCAGACTGTTTATATCTATCTATCTATCTATCTATCTATCTATCTATATCTATCGCAGACTGTTTATATCTATCTATCTATCTATCTATCTATCGCAGACTGTTTATATTCATTCATCTATCTATCTATCTATCTATCTATCTATCTATCTATCTGTCGCAGACTGTTCATATCTATCTATCTATCTATCTATCTATCTATCTATCTATCTTTATGACTGTTCATATCTATCTAGATATGAAGTCATAAAGCTATCTAGCTAGCTAGCTAGCTAGCTCGCTATCTTTATGACTTCATATCTATCTATCTATCTATCTATCTATCTATCTACATATAAAATTCTGTTCACATAAAAACTGCCCGGCTGCCTGTACAGCACCAGTAAGTGCAGGACTCTTCATGCCATCCTCTTCATTTACCAGATCAGGTGGGAAATGGGGTAGTACTCCCATATATGACTAGGCGCTGCCCAGTCTTCCTTTTCCAGTTTCGATAGATTGTAAAAGTGTCTCCCCGTCTTTGTGAGTAGTAAATTATTTTCCGCCCTACAACCCCCCCTTTCCCACAGACGAATGTTTTCAGACGAACAACATTCCACGCTTATAGCATTCAAGGCTAAAATCCACGATGTCACGGATATTTTAACTAAACACTCTCATTCCCTTTTGTATTATTCCAATCGAACAGCTTCTTCTCATGAAGTGTTACTATGTGGTTCCGACTTCAAAGAGGATGCTTCTCCGAGCATTACAATCTTGACTTGTTCAAGTCTAGGGTCAACCATTATCTACCCCACGCATCCGCATAAACTATATATATATATATATATATATATATATATATATATATATATATATATATATATATATAACAAAAGTTTTCTTTTGTTTGCTGTTTTAATTTTAAAATTTAAACAGCCCTTTCGAAAAAAATTTGGGAATTGAAGGAAAAGGGTCTAAATCCTCAAATAAATTGGAAAATTCTAGGTTTCTTCAACACACCCAATAGTTTTAGGGATAGGTGGAAACTATATTTAGAAGAAAAAATCAGGATAATAAAATATAAAGATAAATGCAAACTATTAAATCAACGGAGAGAAGTAATTACGAAATGTAGACATAGAAATAAATTCCAAATTACATCAGAATACATGTCATATATGTGGTGGTGTATGCGTAAATATAGTGGCATATATGCATGAACATGTAAATGTACATATATGTATGAAGATATATATAAGTGTGTTGGGCAGCATAATTTATTCCATTGTGTTCTCTGGTATTACCCACAATCTATAAATCTATAACTCAATTAATTTACATTAATCTTAATGGGCTTATGTTTAAATCCCACATCGCTTATTAATAATATTGGGCACATGTAGTACAAAAACTATTTTCTGTGAATCCCAGAAAAACATACTCATAGGCTTTTATAAGAAACACCACATAGTAGGAACTGATGTTAAACTTCAAACAACAAAAGGTCCTGGCCATAAATAAACTCAAACCCCACACCGCTTCCCCCGGTATAAGATATCTAGCGGTCACACCAATCGCTAACACAAACCCACTCTCATTAAAAATGTGTCTGTCAGAGGAGGACTGGCATTGAAAATAGATTTAAAACAATGCTCCGAGACAGATACTTAGGGGATGATGAATGCCGTGTACAGAACGGCTTGAAATAGACTCTCTGTGTTGAGGTAATTTTTGTTTTTTTTTGCTGTAAAAATACATATGCCCTGTTATAATAAATACATCGTGGATCAGTTTTAATAATTAATATTACTAGGGTCCACCCGGATTATATACCAACGGATCGATTACCTGTTCTCTCTCTCTCTCTCTCTCTCTCTCTCTCTCTCTCTCTCTATATATATATATATATATATATATATATATATATATATATATATATATATATATATATAGCCGCAATTCATTTCAGGATATTGTTGTTCATTTTATTTAACAATTACAAAATATGAAACAAATTATCTGTGAGACTTGATTGTGTTTGAAATAAACTAGCTTACGTTTTTATGTCTGCGTACATTCTGAAACTTTATTCGTTTTTCTTCTGTTAAGCATTTATTTACTATGAAGTTGGTAAAATCGAATATTGTGAGAAGCTTGGATCTGGGTTTACGAAAATAACCTCAAGGTTGAGTGCTTTGTTTCAATAAAGTCAAAAAATGAAATATCGATCGCTCGTCTTCCTGAAGCAATCAGGATTAAACGCCAAGCAAACAAATGTGAATTTACAATCAGCTCTAATTGGATTTACTTTCCATCCTTATCCTAAAGTCGTTTTTACACTTTGCTTGCCACATTTGGAATTATGGAGAAAAAACAAAGACAATCGGACAAGTAACACACCCGACCGCCGATAAAAACGTGGTTGGAAAGTTTACAAAACTTGTTCAAAGATTTACACTGGTTTATAACCCTTTCATTGTCATCTTTTAAATGTTCGCTGGTTGATGAGTCGTGAATGAGAAATATTAAAAGCCTGAAATGTTTAGTAATTCATTAATTAAAAATAAAATACGTTTTTTTTTTTAAGTATTCAATATACATTTTATTTAAAACACATTTTTCTTCCAATGTATTATGATGTCTTTAGGTTAATTACATAAATCAACCCCTTCACTATCATCGACTTCCTTCCCCAGAACTTCTCACCGACTCACAGGGAGACTCTCGGGCCCTGTTTGACGACCCACGATTTAGATGAATACCAGCCTTTGCGTAGTAGACGTTGTGGTTCATTTAACTTGGACATTATCATTTACAACCCCCATTATAATGTATTCACATTCCATTAGAACTCGTATTTTTAAAATAATATTTTCATTATGTTTAAGTAGAAAATGGCAGACATAAATGAAGTCCATCAGTTTTGAATTTCGTTTAATTGAATTTGAAGCCACCACTTTAAGCCGTCCTGGGTATGACGTTAAACTGCGTCCAACAGCAAGGCCTCTGATCAGAAGGTTTTACGGAGCATGGAACCACCTCTTAATTGCTGGTGATCCCAGGTCCACCCTGACCCAGGGTAGTAGCACCTGTTAGGGTCCCAGCTATGGACAAATAGTTAACCCCTTAAATGAGGTAAAAAGCATTATAAAAGTGTAAAAATAGGTTTTAATATCAGAAATAATTTTTTGAAGAACAAAAAACCTATTATCAGCAATATATTTTTGGAAAAAAATATTACCAGCAATACATTTTTGAAAAAAAAATATTACCAGCAACACATGTTTTAAAATAATATTACCAGCTATACATTTTTGAGGAAAAAAAATATTACCAGAAATAG
>CAHIKZ030001313.1:1145000-1202500 GCA_903632075.3 Acanthosepion pharaonis
TTTATGTGACAAGTTCTAGTGGATATTTTATTATGATCACATGAGTCTTTTTTTTTAAGTTGAGACAGCCTACTGATAGCATTGTGTTATGGTGGATAAATTATTGGTTATTAACAGGGACCTTTAGAACAATGTTTCCTTATTGACATTGCTATTTCCAGGCGTGAATCATAAATTACAGTGAAGCCTCCAGCTAGGATTGAACTCATTAAAAAAGCAATTTTTCTTAGAAATTAGATTGTTAACCATAGTTTTACAGAAGTACGGTATGGCGAAAAGGTTATCAAATGTATACTTCAGTTTGTTTACATTTACTTTACACTTTTGAAAAAGCCTGAATTCATTTTTTCCTGTTTCATCGTCAGATTGTTTGACGGAATGACTCATCACAAATATGCAATAATGTCAGACTTAGTCATTGAATACTTATATTATTTACATTATTCGAACCGTTATCCTCATCTTCATTGCCACTTTAACAACGTTTCAGCCATTGTACGGTCCGGCCTTCTTCAGGTGATTGGAATTTCGAACCGAACCTTTTATTTCGGCGACCACAGTAGATTTTTCTAGTTCCACAGATGCCCACAAAGTCAAAGCGTTGGTTAGATCCAGTGACTACACTCAAAGAGTTGTGAGTTAAATATCAGGCTACAACAGTAGTGAACCAACAACTTGGAGAGTTGAGTTAAAGGGAAATAACTGAGACATCCAGAAGAGGTATGACACGTGGAACAAGAACAATCTAACCCGGTAGAGGAAATAAACACCGGAGTGTACAACGGCCGAAATGTTGTGAATATGAGAATGAAGATGAGGATAACAGTCCGAATAATGTAAATAATGCAAATAATCATAATACGTAAGATCAGAGATATAGACAGATTTTAGCCACTGAACGAGCAGCATTTACACAAGATTCAGTCTCTCCTACACACAGATAAACAGATTTTGGCAATTAGCTGAAAACGCACACATCTCCCATTTAATTTAGTGTTATTAGACTCTGCATATGAATTGTAGAGAAATCGCCACATTACACTTATTTCTGTAACTTTATACGAGGCAGAGTTGCCAGTTCGCGCGTGAACCAGTTTGGAATTGAGTTGTCCTTCTCCTAGACTGGTTGACAACCAAGAGAAAAGAAGCCAGTCTGCCCTGATATTTCACTCATGGTTATAGGCGATAAAAATTGCTTTCTGTCTTTGCGAAGCATATTTGTGTGAAAATCGACCTTCATTTGAACACGGAACGCAGGTAAACCTTCGATAACTGCCGCCCATACATGACATTACCTCAACAAATATAAACGTACTCTATTATATCATGACATATCTATCTATCTATCTATCTCATTTTGTTCATTATCTATCTATCTATCTATCTAATTTTGTTCATTATCTATCTATCTATCTATCTATCTATCTATCTATCTATCTATCTATCTATCTATCTATCTATCTATCTATCTATCTCATTTTGTTCATTATCTATCTATCTATCTATCTATCTATCTATCTATCTAATGCTTGCATGTGTGCGTACATATGCGTCTGTGTATCTGAGAAGTGTATATATTAAGATTGATGTTTATCACTGGATGCTGAGATCCAATTATGAAAATTTATAATGAAATAAATGAAAGAAGAATCTATTACGATCCCAAGAAATGCATAAACACGAAAATAGTCTATCAGAAAATGACACAAGCTGAAATACAATAGAATTTGTAAGACATAACAAAACAAAGAGATATTTTCGCAACTTATCTGAAAGTACTTTTGACGCAAGTGGATTTAGACAGCCTGCCTACTCACCTCGGCATACGTAAGGAGAGAATTGAACAAATAAATAAACCAACACATGTATAGCATTTTTGGATTTTCTTATCAAAGCAAAATTTGATGAAGACAGACACCACCGACGCAAAAAGTAAATTGTATGGCTTTGTTCTTACCCCATCGTGCTTTCTCTCTAAGCTGCGATGTATACATATACATACATGTATACACACACACAGACACACACACACACACACATATATATATATATGTATAAAACATCTGTCATTTTCCATTTCTTCATATCTATCTATCTTAGTCGATTCAGATCTGTCTATCTATCTATCTATCTATGTTAGTCGATTCAGATCTGTCTGTCTGTCTATCTATCAATCTATCTTAGTCGATTCAGATCTATCTGTCTGTCTGTCTATCTATCTATATATCTATCTTAGTCGATTCAGATCTGTCTGTCTGTCTGTCTGTCTATCTATATATCTATCTATCTTAGTCGATTCAGATCTATCTGTCTGTCTATCTATATATCTTAGTCGATTCAGATCTATCTATCTATCTATCTATCTATCTATCTATCTATCTATCTATCTATCTATCTATCTATTTCAGACTTCATATCTACCAATTTATTTATTGTATGTTTGTACTGGAGGGACGAGAGTTACGTAATTACCATTCAAATAACAAACTTTACAAAATTAAACCCATTCTAAGAGAATAGCATCATGGTCTCAGACTTTCTCAGAAAAAAAGAACACGTTATATCAAGGATTAGAATAGGACGCGTCTATATCACATTCTCCTATGTATGTATGTCCGTCTCTTACTGTCCTTTATTTTACGAAGACGAAACTTATTTTGAAAATCATCAAGATACACTAGTTTACTGCTGATCGTGAATAATCACATCAGACTTGAATGTTTCGAAAGATTTTAAATCACGAATTTTGTAGAGTTAATCAATGACAGAAACAGACGTGAAGTCTGTTGTTTATTAATTCTCAATGAATTTATTTGAACAGTAACGAATTTTTAATTCGGTTTAGAAAAATAAAGATGAGCAAAAGCAAGCCACCAAAAGCAATTTCAATGAAATCAAATATTCTTACTGATGTGTTTTGGTGAGGAAAATTTTCTCTTTCTCACGTTGAAATACCGGTTCTGATACGGTTGCCTAAGATAAGCAACGCCGAGACTAGTCAGTACGTAGATGGGTAACCGCTTGGGAATATCAGGTGTTGTAAGCCTATACAGCTTATTAATTCATATGGATAAATTATCATCTAAATTACAGAAACATGAAAATAACACTGACATCTCATTCCAACTGCATTTGAAATATAAAAGAGTAAATGTATTCAATAAAAACGCCATTGGCTTCAACCACGGCCTCCAGACGACTTCGGAATCTCCTGCAACTCGTCTGGACTGTCTCCTTGGTGAATGCTGTCATAATCCGTGCCTTCATTTTTGGTGTTACAAGGAGTTTTGTTGGTCTCTCACTCAACTGCGCCAATAATCAATGGGGTGCAGTCTGGGGAATTAGGTGGCCAGATGTAAGGGGATGATGCAGTCGCAGAAATTGTCGGACAGTCGTAACTGGGATCTCCTGCTTGTGTGGCATGGTGCAAAGTCTTGTTGCCAGATATATGGTCTTCCATCAGCCACTCTCTTGACCCAGGGCAGCATTACCTCCTCAAGGCACAGGATGTAGGCGTCCATGTTGAGACTGATACCCACATCAACAAATTCGAGAGTTCTTTTACTCGCCAGAGTGAGTTTTCCGAACTGCAGTACTTTCTTAATCATCGTTGGACTCATCCAACTCTTTCTGAATTATTTCCTCAGGTTGATACACAAACACTCTGAAATATTCGTATTAGAGCTTCTGGTGCGAATGTACATCGCACCGTTTCCAAATTTCAGCCAGAGTGAATTGCGTCATGGTGCTCTTTTTCTTACAGACTGTACCCAACTGATTCTACTGTGCAATCGAAGGAAAAAAAATCAAAAAACAAACCAACAAAACAAATGCGTGAAATGAAAAATATAAAATGGCGACAATTTACCCATCGCACGCTGTATGTAATCGTGGTTTAATAATTACCGGCTCACAATTGGAAGTCAGAGAGCCGAGTTCTATTTCGTTTATTCACGTCTATTACACGCAAATACCTTTGAAAATCCATCTCTTCTCACTACAGCTACGGGTTAATTAGAGCTTTTGTATAAGTAAATAATTATTATTTACAAAAACCCTTTCCGACTTTAGAATAAGCTGCGCAAGTTTGATTAATCGTAAAAAGACAAATCGATCTTTCTCACAAATGAATTTTCAAGATTCAAGCCGTAGAGTAACAAATTTATCTCATATGAAAATATATATAAAGAAAATTCTGTTAACTCAACACACGTAAGCGCGTGTGCATGCACATCTATCTATCTATCTATCTATCTATCTATCTATCTATCTATCTATCTATCTATAACACGCTGCTCATATCTATCTATCTATCTATAACACGCTGCTCATATCTATCTATCTATCTATCTATCTATCTATCTATAATACGCAGCTCATATCTATCTATCTATCTATAATACGCAGCTCATATCTATCTATCTATCTATAATACGCATCTCATATCTATCTATCTATAATACGCAGCTCATATCTATCTATCTATCTATAATACGCAGCTCATATCTATCTATCTATCTATCTATCTATCTATCTATCTCAGTCTGTTCATATCTATCTATCTATCTATCTATCTAGTTTAAAAGTAGCAAAGATTAATATACAGTTTAAAACAAAATCACAAGAGTAGTTATCATTATCTTTATTGTCTTGGGAGCTAACTCGTATGGCTTCTATGTTTCTCTTCAATATTACCTTAAGTTCTCAAGAGACCTGTTGCCATTATCCAATTATTTATTTGGTATAGTATCCTTATTTTGTTGTTTATTTCCCCAATAAAATGTTTCAGATTCACTCACCATTGTTTCACGTTTGTTTTCCGATTTTAAGTTTCATTTACCGGTTCCTTAATTTGTTTTACTTTTTCCCAAACAGAAATGGACAAAACATTTAACTCAAAAAGAGAATAATGATATAGTTGTCGATGGCCTACACTACTTCAAGCAAAAATTAACAAGTAAATCCCTATTAGTTCAGGTTACTGGGCTTCAGTAATCTATTTTCCTGAAAATATTGTTTTCAGAGAAAGATTTTATAAATTTCAACCGGAAGTAGTACTGACTACTCGATTAATGAATGTCGAATGTTTCCTTATAAGGAAAAGGTTAATATAACCATTACCATTAACATTACGTCATCATATAATTAGAAAAAAATGAATCAGGCCAATCGAAAAATAACCTTTATCGGCATAAATTTCTCAACAATAAAAGGTTTTAAATACAAACTAAAATATGAGCTTAGATTTGATCTTGTTGATTTTCAGGAAGAAAAAAAACGTACAAATCTAATAGATTTATCCTTTAAAACGATCGTACGAAAATAAATGAAATCACATTCGAATCGCATTAAGGATTGTTATTCTGAAAGATTACAGTTACGATTAGAGGCAAATATATTCAACTAGACATTCAGGGCACTAGACATCGGACAGGAAACAAAGTGTATTATCTGTTCTTCATCGTCAGTCATGTTCTTATCCTTGAATGTGACTCTGTAACGTTTAAACGCGCCGAAGCCATTAAGAGGCGGGCCTGGTCCTAGTGATTCAGTAGCAGCAGCAGATCGCCTATTGTTCAAGCGAAAAGTATCAAACTATTCTGATGCCAGCTTGACATTTATCAAGGATTTTGGACAGTTTTTGTTATTCCCCCTATGTCACAGTCAACCCTCATTGGGGAAATGGTTAAATATCGAGGATTGTCTAGTAAGAATCTAAAGAGCCTGCTAGACGATTAAATAAATTGACTGCTTGATTGATTGATCTGTTTTAACGGCATATCAACTCTGTTGGTTATTTAATGCCGAAAAGCTTTTTTTAATTTTTTTAAAAAAATATGGCTTGTATCCTTTCGGTGATCAGTTCCATGACTCTGCAGTTATGCGTCTACAAAGAAGTTATTTAGTGATAGATTTTGGATATAGACCAACCTCCTTCAGGTACGCTAGGGTACTCTCCTTTTTTATTTTCTTGAAACTAGTTCTTTCATAAAATCATTGTCGTTTAAGAGTAAAGTCACTAAAAGTCGTTAGATTAGGTTTGGGGGTATAAGCCTCCTGACATTAAGAGTGATATAGGTGACTGTATGATGTCGATTAGTCATTGTTAAAATTATTTTAGTCAGCATATAGAATATTTTTTCCTATTTTATACGCTTCGTTCGCAATTATGTTATCAATATTGCACAACTGTCATCTTCTATTTTGGATTACCTGAGCATATACCGAATAAATATTACCTGTGTTAACGTAGAGAGTACTTAAAAAATATTTTTCTATACTTATTAGAAGTTATTTTCATCAAAATTTCGATCATTTGTCTTTTTGCAGCATGAAAGACATGACAAAAGACAACTGTTATTTTATGGTATTTTTAAGTCTTTAATTACCATATATCGAAATGCATCTTCTTTGCTTTTCATTAGTAATGTTTTCAATAAATATTTTGCATGACCTCACCATAGTTATCGTATTCCAGGAGCCGAAAATGTTTGCGTGAACCAGACTCCATTTCACTCTGTGAAACGTAAAACAAAAATATATATTAAAAATATTTATGTATAAACGTTTTTATAGTTTTTACTTTTAGGCGAAAATCATATTAAGTACGTGTGCACTTATGATCCAAAGTAATTTATTATCATTATTAATCATGTTATTTCCTGCAGCCATTGGGCTAATAGTTTTAATTTAAGATATTCCTTCCAGACGTGTGCCATTGTAATTTTTTTGTTTTGTTTTGTTCTTTTTATAGAAAACATTAATCCATTTTGGGGATGGAATTTTACGATGATAGAATTAAAGACAAATACAGTTTTTCTGCTCTCTTTCTCCGTCCGAGTAACAACATTGAATCAAACTTACCGGAACTGAGACAAAGTCTAATTAGTTTTGAATTCCGTCATTTCCCAAGAGCATTATCAAGAATTGAAAACGGTAAGGAGAAATACATTCTTACCTCCATAGAATCCTGCTTATATATCTATGAAGAGTCCTAGGCTGTTCGTATGGCTTAGTAATGGATATGAAGAATAACAAGAAATATATAGTAAAAGTAAATCTGCCTTTTATAAACTCATGTCATCAAATCAATCCTCGAAGACCCCGGGGACATCTTATTGAGATGTGATTCTCAGCAAGCAAATTTTACTAGATAGCTACTACTGCATTCAGTCCTGTTTTCAGTTGGTTCCAGACACTTGTAATGGTCTGTTAGACTGAGCTTATATAATGAATTTTAGTTTCGTTTAGTTATTCGAAACTGTGGACTTGTACGGAATGAAACTTAATAAAGCGATAGTAAAGTTTCCTTAAACTACAATCTTCCATGAATCTCTCACGTACATTCATACCTGCTCAAAGCGTATCCAAATGTAAACAAATGACGTCACATATTATGAAATGGACAAAGTCTGACAATTATTTTAAGACATTTTTATGTTTATACATTTTTTTATAGATAGAAATATTTAAGTAAATGCTCTGTTTTATAATAAACAGTATTAATAACATTTACCGGCTTGAATGTCCGAGAAATTTTCATAGAAAATCATAGAAGATTGTAGTTTAAAACCAGTAAAATCGACCTTGCAAATCGAACGATCCTCTGTGGCTCAATCGGTTAAGGCACATCAGGCTATATGACGGTTCCGTACAGGATACAGGTTCAATTCCTGTCGAAGGACGAATATTTTCTATGAAAATTTCTCGGACATTCAGGCCGGTAAATATTGTTAATACTATCTATTATAAACAGAGCATTTACTTAAATATTTGTATCTATAAAAAGAATGAATAAAACACAAAAATGTCTTAAAATAATTGTCGGACTTTGTCCATTTCATAATGTGTAATCTCGTATTGTATTTTTACTCTGAGTTTTATCCTTTTTGATTAGTACATATAAGGCTTGATGATGTCATTTGATGATGTCATTTGATGATGTCATTAGTACATATAAGGCTTGATGATGTCATTCTCAGAATGGTCCTCTAAAAAGCAAACTGAATCCTATCTAGTTGTTCCCCTTGTTAATCTAGTTTGGTAAAATAATGGTGCCATCATTAGAACATTTTTGAGTAATATAGTCACGTGTTGTTAGTTGTTAGAGATGTCGGTAAATCTTAGTTTTTACGGGTAATTTTTTTTTTAATTTTGGACATAATACCAAATCATAAAATAATGTGGATCGTCCATTTTTGTAAGGGATTTCTTAGTCAGGGTATTGCTTACTTTTAATGCATCGAGCTCATGAAAATTGTGATGGCAGAGAAATCACTTCTCAGGACAGATTTCAAAATGTCTACATAAACATCCCCATAATCTTTGTATTTTTGTCTCTTCACTTTTTGTGTCGTCGAGTAAATGTTATTGCCCTTCCTTGAACTGCACGTAGAAACACTAAAATACTTGATTTCTTAATAGCTTGAAGGGAAATGAAGATTATTAAGAGATGGAAACAGAACATAGATTAGTCTGAATGATTAAAAAGGACTTTGATCAAATGATATATGTAGGTCTCATTGAGAACTATCCTTCTTCGAATCTGACGCTACAGAATCCCAAAGATGCAAACAATAGGCAAACTATAAAGAGGAAGATTTGTGTTAATCACACCTTTGCCATGCCGTTTATGGTCTTCGGTACCAAGTTGAAACTGACGCTTCGATTTTTGTCTACGCTGACAATCAATTTTTCTCTGTTTAGATCAATAACATACGCGGATATCCTACTACGAGCAAGTCTTATTCAGCACATGACTTTTCTGTTACCATCTCCTTTCAACTCACTCAAATTACGGGTGACACCAACAGATCGATTGCGTGAACACGAAAGTTTCCAAGCGCTTTCCGTTCATTTACGTTAGAGCCCTTGGACAACCGGAACAGAAGACTAAATTCATTTGTAGAATTTCAATTCGAATCCGTTGCCTTCCAGAACAGCCACAAGAAAGCTTTGGAGCACACTGTCGAATGGCTTGGACTGATCCAAAATCCTTCGTACAGCTTTCCTATCGTCTCCAATTTTAGAATTTCGCGTTGCAGGTTCCGTGGTTATCAAGTTTTCCTGAGAGTTATAATCTCCAGCTATTCAAATGTAATGTCAATCGACATCTCCACTTGCCTTGATCTATCCACCAGCCGTCGTCTCATCCTTTCTTCTATCACTCCTATCTGATCTTGCTCCAAATTTTCTGTAACCCCTTGCGTCCTAGTGGCTTCCCGCCTTGCTTGGGGTGAAACGCTTAAAAATAAAAAATAAAAAAAACAACCTCCCCCCAAAAAAACAGAAGTCTGCGCAGATCCGAGAAACTAAATCTGAATTCAGTTTATCAAGACCTAGGCCAATGTCGTAACGTTTTATTTGACTAATGGACACTTAACTTTCGCTCATCTATAGTTCTTTATTAACGTGCTGACAATCGTTAATAGAGGAATACAAATGAGCCATGGCCTCAAGTACAATTCAAATATAATCCTTCCAATCCTCGGTTGTAAACTATCAAATTCCTGTTCGCACGGAACAGGTACATTATAGGAAACCCATCGCCGATTCTGGCTTTTGTGCGTAGAGCACGTCTGTCCGGTGTGTTTACCTCTTTATTATAGTGGCTAGGTGCCCGACGGTCGCAATTCTTTCGCCAAATTCTGCGCCTATATTCACAACTTGGTAGACTATTCTCTTCAACTTACCATAACTAGTCATTATCTAGCAAGTTGTTTCGGTATATTACACGGAGAGCGAACCAGTCTTATCTTCAAGGACAGATTCTTATTTAATTTCCATCATCACACTCCAATAATTCTCTCTGAAAGACGCGTTTATCTTTCAACTATTATAACTCTACATTCGACCTGCGACCATTTTATCGTCCGAGTAGAGCCTAATTGGAAGGAAATTGGGCAAGTTTAGAATTATTGACTTTTCTAACAAATACTCTGTCGAAATAGGAGATGGTATTGGCTAAGAGTCAGTTATTCAGTCACGTCAGTCTCACCCATTTCCAATGATCCGTCCGATTTCAATGAGCGAAAACACAGATCTGTCAAGGTACAATTCCCTATCTAATGTCTAACTTTGGATCAAAGATGTTATTACGGTCACTAATTAGCATTAGTCGTTTCAAATTCATCGGAATAGGCTCTAACTGCCGACTAAAAGAGATACAACTCAACCTGATTGTTGGCCACATAAAACCAGAACAATATTAAACTATATGTTTTCATGGCAATGTCAGCAATGAACATTTAATCAATACATATTTTAAATAGTTTAATTAATCAATAATCAATTAATCAATATATATTTTATTAAATAGTGTTATTAATAACTACTTGTCTAAATTCAGAAGTCCTATTTAAGAAAAATCGTACCCCTACAGGAATCGAACCTGCATCGCTTTTTTTTTTTACATCAAAAACACTTTTTAAGCTAAGGCGTGCGTTTACCAGTTCGGCCATGGAGACTAGATTAAGAGGGAAAGGTTGGAATTAGTTATTCAAGGAAAGCAAGTTTGTTGTGTGTAAGCGGCTTAGAAATTGAAAATTTTCGAAGTTGTTTGTGTTTTTTTTAAGGTAAAATCTAATATTTTGTTTCCCGATTTCCAAATTAAATGGATCTCTCAACTGTTGGAGCAACACGATCTTCTTTCTATCTCGTCTCCTGAGGCTTTTTGTTGCTCTTAACAAACCTGTGTCAAACTTTCGATAATTAATAATTTCTTTCTATATCGAAATCACCGGAATCTATAATATTTTGCAATATGTCAAATGTTTTTTCTTTGTATCATGAATTTGCTGCATCATGCAATTTTGCTTTCACTGGCAGCAAATCGCTTGCTTACAGATAGAAAATTAATTCAGTAAAAATACAAAAATAGAAAGGTTGTGTCTTCTCACCAGACATTCAACCTATACTGAGAGAATTAGAAATCCTACCAGGATTCATTATTTGCGGCCACAATCTTAACAATATAAAATAGTGTTCATAGCAGACACAGAAAGGAAATTACAAGAACTCCTACAGAAAGTAGTGAAAGAAATCGAGAAGAAAGTCTTATACATCAACTCTGAGGAGACAGAATCCATGGTTGTTAGCTAAAAGAGGAGCCCAGTATGCAAATTGCAAATTTGTGATACCAAAATCAAGCAAATACATCAGAGGATGGAAAATAAAACAAGCTGAAGGCGCATTGGGATAGCCAAAGATACCTTCTACAAGCTAAGCAAAGTATTAAGAAACAAGGAAATTTCGTTATGTAATATCGTTCCTCTTTTATGACAGTAAATGCTGGACAATTTCGCTGATGAAGAATAAACTTGAGAGAAGAGATACGTGGTTTAATAGGAGGAGGCTTAGGATACCAAACACTGGATATGTGAACCAGTGATGAAGTTATAGAGAAGCGGAAACAAAAAGGCATCTTATAATGAACATCAGAAAGAGACAGTTGAAATTTCTGGGACATATTATGTGGAAAGAAGGCTTGGAAAATTTGATACTCACAGGACAGACTGAAGGCAAGAGGGACAGAGGAAATCGACACATAACCTACCTGCCAGAACTGGATTTGGGAGAGATAGTAAAATACAAAAATATATCAAGAGCTACAAATGACAGGGTATTGTGGAGAGCCATAATCCCATAACGATTCACAGCCTATAGAAGAAGAAGAAGATATTTCAGGGCTCACACGCAGAAGCATTTTAATAATTATTTATTTATGTTCGAACTATTGTCCTCATCTTCTGCCCTCCCTCAGCTGTATATCGATCTGCTTAACCTACAGGAATTCTGAACTGAATTCTTTATTCAATTTGCGGGGGATGGGGGAAGACTATTCTCGTTCCACTGTTCATATCGTTTAGTTCTTATTTATAGTAACGCTCAGTTATTTCTCGTCCGTTTAAACCAACTCTAAGTACACACTGCCCAACTTAGGAATTGAACTCATAAACGTTATGTTACCAAATTCATGAACCACCGCTTTAATACATTAGGCCATCGTCCTGTAATGATTTGTTCTGGCATTGGTTTGGTTTGGTTTGTTTTACGGCACATCAACCTCAATGGGTCATTTAATATCGACAAATTTTTTTTTTCCTGGTAATATTTTTGTTTTGTCAAAAATCTATTTCTGTTAATATTTTTTTCCTCAAAAATGTATAGCTGGTATTATTATTTTTTTCCAAAACGTAGAGCTGGTAATATTATATTTTCAAAAAACGTATAGCTGGTCATATTATTTTTTCAGAAACGTATAGCCGGCAACACTATTCTTTAAAAAAAAACAAACAAAAAAAACGCATAGCTGGTAATATTTTTTCAAAAACGTACAGCTGGCAACATTATTTTTTTTAAAAACCTATTATCAGAGGCCTTGCTGTTGGACGTAGTTTATCGTCATACTCAGGACGCGAATGTAGTTTATCGTCATACCCAGGGCGCGGATGTAGTTTATCGTCATACCCAGGAACTGTTTTGGCATTGGTAAACGCGAATAAAGATAAGATTTTACTGGACATCTTGTTATTAAGTAATGAACATATCTCTTCAAAATTATCACACATTAATAGAATAATTAGGAACGATTATCTATAACACATGAACATGAAATGTAGTTGTATGTAAGACAGAGAAACAAAACACAAAATACATGACCGGGGAAATCAGTTGAATGATATTATTCTATTAATAAATATAGAAGCTGCAAGCAAAAAAAAAAAAAAAAAAAAGAAGCCATTTAATGAATTTAAATCGGCTTTGAAGAGTTGCAACCAAATCAGTTCTTTTCTATCATCTTTAATATCTTCTTTTTTTCTTTTATCGACTTATCTTTCTCATTGTGACTATCGTCGCCGCATTATCTTTTTCGACACGATGCATGTGTTCGCTACTGAATCATGTGTCTTTATTGGTTGCCATTATGTGTTTGTGTGCAAGATCCCTTTTACAGTGCGCATGCCCAGGCCGTTTATCTTTTCCTGTCGACGACGTCAACCACACAACATTGCCCGGAGAACCGTTTCTTGTTTTATTTGATTTAGATCTCACTAATTCAATGTCGATTTTTTTTTTCTTTCTGATTTTTACCCTATTGTGTTTTCTTTTGGTTTTCGTTAACCGCTTCTTATCTAATTAACTTAGCGACAAGAGGTCCGGATTGTTTGTTTATGGGTACTTCATTTGTTTTTCTTTCAACTTTTCTTTCTCGCGATTCATTTTCCTTTGTTTTTTTTTCTCTTCTGTCTGTTTTCTTCTGAGCTCCATTTTGTCTTTTATCAAAAGTTACAATTCTTATCAGATACGGTATTTTGCGTCGTCATTTGCGGTTGACGAATCAGGGATAAACACGGCGACGTTATCAATAATACTCGCAATTGAAAGAACAGACTGCTATGCAGCTAAGACGTGGAAGAGTTACGTCATTGAAGATGGCGCACTCACCCGATTCGTTCACGAATCCATAGTAAAAAAAAAGCCCACAGCATCTATGCACGACGCTATGGAATTCGAGATACATGAAAACCGATATATATATATATATATATATATATATATATATATATATATATATATATATATATATATATTTTTCTGAGATGAGGTATTATGTACACTATTTACATTATTCGGACTATTGTCCTCATCTTTTGTCGCCATATTTATTACAACGTTTCGGTCGTTGTACGCTCCGGCCTTCTTCAGGTGGTTGGAATGTCGAACTGAACCCTTTATTTTCCTCACTGAGGTAGACCGTTCTAGTTCCACGTGCACTATTTAATGGACGTCAGTTATCAGTTATCTCCTGTTAATAAAGGCCGAAACGTTGTAATAAATATGGCGACAAAGATGAGGACAATAGTCCGAATAATGTAAATCGTATATATATATATATATATATATATATATATATAAATTCTTTTGTTCAAGTGACAGAATGTTTAGAGATTCACATTATTCTGATAATTTTTACAAATACTGCGTTTTATATATATATATATTTTTAGAGACGCGTCATTTTTAGCAAACAGAAATACAAACACCGTGTATATCTAGAAAATGGATAATTAATTTAAATTGGCTAAAATTGACGAATTTAGACAGTATAATAGAGTAGCGCTTGATTTATTTGAGGCGATGTCGAAATTCGTAACAAGTTTAAGCTTTGTTACTTGTATCTCTTTTCCATTTCTGTCATTGTCGTAACATTAAAGAAAGGCATTAATGCTACGAGGAATCCAGATGTTACTGTGAGTGAAAGAGAATGTAAGAATTTAATGAGGACAATAAAAGAATAGATTTCCGGAAGATTGACATTGCACTTAAATTTAGGAAGATCGTAGGTGGTAGGAAAGCAAGAATCGGGAAGATAGTTCCACAGACGAGATGTGCGAGAAAAGAAACTATTAGAATAGAACTTACGGTTACATGCAGTGACTTCAACATTAAAATGGTGAAACCTATTTGCCAATCTATAATACGTTTAAATTAATGCAATCGTGATACAAAAGAGGAGAGGTCATTTAGAATAATTACCATGAAAATATTTATAGGAGAGAAAGATGGAAGCCACATCACGGCGATTGGAAAGTTAAACTTAAAAACTCAAAAACGATGTATTTCCGGACATATGATTATATGTACTTTTGTGAGGATATTACCTCCGAAGTTTGTAAAAGTATTTTGATACACCCTGTGTATATGTACGAATACACATACTTTCACCGATACATACATACATATATATATATATATATATATATATATATATATATAACAATTCCGATAATATACGCATTTAGGCACATGCAACGATAACAGACGTAATTGTAGATATACATGTATCATAATATTTATTTAAAATTTAACGCCGGCATTAAGCTAAATGCGTTCATGAATATTTAACGCTAATATGCAAGTGAATACCACAGAAGGAGACGAGTAAATAAAAGCAAACATTTGATAACATTTCTTTGTCGCAGTTATGCTGTTTCTATGAAGAGAAATTACAAATATTGAAATAGTTAAAAAAAAAATACAAAGTGCTGCCCGCACTTCAGTCAAAATACGAGGCTCGAGGAGAGTGAAGAAATTGCTGAAATTCATCTTCAATGTGAATCGTTGAAGAAAATTCTCATGGCAAGACAACCATATCAAGATTGTAAATAAAATGCAAGCTACAGAATATGATTCGAAACCATTTATCTCCGATGGAGAGTAATCACTTCGGCTGGAGTGACGAGATTTTACAGGCTAAATGCGGAAGATTAAGTATTGATGTCATGGTTTCTAATAGCAACACTAAATGAAAAACAACAGAATTCATTTATATATTATTATTTTTGAATAATCTTATTAATAGGAGGACGACGCATACATTGTAGCACACATAGACACGCACACACGAATGAAAACGCACATATAGACACACATACACACACACACACATATATATTACAGACACATATAAGGATATATAATTATGTTTCGAATGTGCGTGCTCATACGAAAATATATATATATATATATATATATATATATATATATATATATATTTAGTTTTGTTGATGTGAGTTTGTTACCCTGGGTTTCATGTCCTTTGCGATCGTCAGACAATTGCAAAGGGCGTGAAGCCCAGGATCACAAACTCACATCAACGCAACTAAATATGTTAGGTCTATCACTGATATTGAGCGCTTTCCAATAAATTGGAGCCAAAACAGTACACATAGCTTGAACGTTTTATTTATAATGCCTCATTATTTCTTATTAATTTATAAACAGTTTATTTCGACGTTACTTCCGTTTGAGTAGATCTCGCCTTTTTTTTTTAAAGAGTATAAAATTACGTCTATCAAACTTGTAAAGCCTTATTGCAAAGAAGGCGTCTTTTCAGTAAGTTCGCCGAGATTCGAAGAAGAAATATGAATTTATTAAGTAGGACAACTGAATGTTGCCCGTATGTGAATGTCTTCCGTGGATGAGCAAGTCTAAAAGCATGCAGGTTTTACCAGCGGTTTCTCCTTCAAGGGGATCGCAGATTCAAACTCTGCCTGGAGGCACATTTTTTTAATTCATTCTCAAATGCACAGTCAGATGGATGTAAAGTAACGCTATTAAAAAAATAAATATGCTGTATGAGTATTTATACGTTTAGGAATAGAAGTACTTTTAGCATTCGATATTTGCAAAATTGTCATCGATTTCTCGCTTTATTTATTGCCAGTATACGTATTAAAATTTTTTTATTTTATTCGAAGAAAATAACAAGACATATGACTCCATGTTAAATCACTACAACACAACGCAAAAAGCCATTCAATATTCTCGCTTATAAAAAACATGAATTAAAATTTTGCAAATAATGCCAACATAAAAACGAGGAAAGTGCGTGCATTTTTGACGTAATTCTGCGTGAATATGTTTCCACTGAATGCAATTGTCCAATATCTAGATACATTACTCGATAAAAGTTCGTGATAACTTAAAATATTGTAATTTTTTTAATAATCGCTAGCTTATAAGAGAATGTTTCTTATTGGGCTTTCTACAAATTATTGCGAAAGCATCTGTTCTGGTGAGTATTAAAAGACATTGTTTGGATGTATTGATTTCTTCAATACGCCGTGTTTTTTCAGGATGTTAGTGATCATGGCTCTCCACCCTTTCTTGTCCTTTGTATCTCTTAATAAATTTTGCGTTTTGTTATCTTTCTTAAACTCTGTACTTGCATCCATTTACTGAAGCTCATTAAGTAGGTTATGCATTATTTTCTTCCATCTTTCCTGCCTTCACTATGCCCTGTGAAACTGTGAAACATTACATACCAATCGAATTTTGACTCAGGATCTCAAGCCGAAGGGTTAAAATTGTTCATGGACGCAGGGCTCAAATGGTTAAAACATTTAGCTGCGGATTACAGTACCAGAAATCTTCAAAATTTCAGCTTTTGTTTTGCTTGTTAAAAAATGACGATTTTTTTCTTCAATATCAATACCTTAGCTTGAAATAGTTTTTCTCTTTAAATTATGTACCTCCAAAAATTCGTATACCTAACGTTTAAATATATTTTTCATAAAGGAAAAATCCTAATCAAAGCTTTCCAACCGCTTCAATTGAAAGCTAAAAGATTAAATTTTCTAATTCCAGAAAAAAATACAGTGGAGTATTTCAAATAGAAATTTGAATGATTTTTAGTCGATTCTTCCGAAAAACCAATCGAAACGACTATTTTTAACTTTATTTTAGAGAAATGTAAACAAACTTATTTTACAATTGTGAAAATCCCGCTAAAATAAGATATACATTTCTGAAATGTTACTTTCGTAAAATTAGCAAATTTAAAGTCTGTTCTGAAACAAAAATCACTTACTTATAGAATAAAATTTTCTTGCCCTCGGAGTCTTGTTATTTTCACGTCTCCATCGATAATTTGATGGCTAAATGTGTTGACAAGTTTAGTACGCTGCATCAAAAGTGACATAACGGTGTTTTTATTTCTTATAACAATTTAAAATACTATAAAAATTCTTACGCTATTGAGTTACCTCTATCTCTTACATTATTTAATAGTTAAGATAATGATAAATAATTTTATTAATTATTATTATTACATTACGTTATTACATTTTTAATTTAATAACTGAGATAATAACTAATAAAATTGTTATTATATTAATAATTAAAATATCTCACTGAGTTAATTGTTTAAATTGATAAATGAGATAATTTAATAACTGAGAGTGTGATAAGACCTTTACATATCAATGGGCTTTCTCCAAGGAGGAGGCAAGCTTTGAAACACGTGACCTTTTAATCATAATGTCACTTATGAGATATCATACTAAAACTTAATAACCGACCCCGCACTCTCCTTGGAAGAATTTTAAAACATTTTTAAAATTAAAGAAAAATTAAAAAACTAAAAGAAAAATGCAAACAATTCTTGTAAAAGTTCTTTATTCATCGAAAATTTTTTTTCTTCAGATAATAATGTCCTTAATGTATATTATTTATAAAATCAAATAAAAGCCTATGTAATTTGATAATTAGATAGTTTATTGCAGTTTTTATTTTACACTTTGGAGCAGATTTTTTTAAAAGTTGCAGTAGTTGGGAAAAAAATATGATGATTTAATTTCTCCAAGGAGTCCTGCTTATAAGTAATATAAAACAATTTGCGTATTCTTGCAAATTTCATAAAATTTCATAAAATTTCATAAAATTAATTTAGGGTGGGGGTAACAGATGTAAAAAATATTTTTACCAAGATTTTCTAAAAATAAAAATTCCAAAAATATTCATTAAAATCAGACAATTATTTGATTTTTGCAAGAATTTCCAAATTAATTAAAAAAAAAAAAACGAGATTTTTTACCCAAATTTAGAACGTTTTAGAAAGACGGTCAAAAGTTTAAAAATATTTCAAAAATACTTTGTTCTTTCCTCTTAATAATAAACATTTTAATGATGAAACTTTTACCATTATGCTATACTGATTTTTTAGAGAATTATTGGAGGTACCTACTTTAAATGTAATTTCATTTACTTAAAGAAAATGATTTTTAAAACATTTTTCGATTTAAGAATATCATTTCGATTTTAATCAAAACACTTAAAAATTATACAACATAATGTAATTTATTCGATACTATTAAATTGTTATTTTAATTTCTGTTTTTTTAATAGCATATATTCTTTGTATGAACTACTTTAAGAACTGAAGATTTTCTTTGTAAACAAGACATTGCACAGTTATTCGGAGACGGAAACCCCATGATCAATTCTTGTATCTTTAATTTTACTCGAGTTCTTCAAACAACTATCGTAGAAGAAAGGTGAAATAGCCCAAGTTAAATATTTTGGATTGGCATATTATTACTATTGCAATAATATTGATTTATTGATAAGATTGATGTGAATATATTGATATTTATAATATTGTTACTATTGCAATAATGTTTTCGAAGTGCATTTTTATCTCTGTTGTTTTCAAAAACGACATTTGGCCAATCTGTTCATTAAATATATACGACATATAAAGTTTTATATTACATATTACAATATATTATAATATATTACAATATCTGTCTATATTTCTGAGATGAGGTATTATGTACATTGTTTAAATCATTCGGACTATTGTCCTCATCTTCGTCTGTCACAAATAAAAGTGTGTGGCACTCAGTGAGAGACAGATTTAGTAGTTTCATAATAGTAATGCTTGTTAGTCATTGCTCGGTGGTATGACGTTTACAATTATTTACTAAGTTCGGAATCAAATAGGACGCATTTGTAAATTAATCTGCGAGGCACAAGAGGCGTCCAAGTTTTTTTTACTATTTTCCTTTCAAAATGACAAAAAGCCACAAATATTGAGCAAATATTTGCTCAACATAAAAAAGTTAAGCACAAGATTGCAATTGGAAGCAGGCAATAGGGATCGAACTAAGGACAGAGTATTAATGTCCTACGAGATTTACATGCTAATCGTTGCGCAACGTCGAGACTTCCAGACAGATTGAACATAAGATTTGATGAGCAAAGTTTTCTACTTTCGTTAAATGACTTTTTGGTACGAGACGACTTTTTGATTTCTTTTAAATGGCTTGCGTGAGACACTTTTATCTGGCATCGATCATGTAGCTATTTAATGAGTTCAGGTCATTTGGTGGGCACAGTTTCTGAGTGCTACCCAGAAGAGGAAACCTGGAAATATATGGTTTGTTCAGCTTTTTCTTCTATGAATCTCGATAACTAATTATGGCATAAAAATGGTTCCTTGAAATTCACTGGCCAAAAAGAAAGTTTGGTTAGGAAACAAAAAAAGATGAGAAAGAAAGAGAAATGAGAAAAAAAAACGCCAATGATAATAAAAGAGAGAATGCGATATGAATAATGAAAAATTGATTTTCAGACAAATTGAGAAAGAGAAAAAGAAAAAGAGAGAATAAGAGAGATAGAGAAATTGAAAAACAATGAGAGTATAAGAAGAAAAGATATAAAGGGAGATTGGGAGGTTTCATAAATAAATCGACAGAAAGAGATTAGGGCGAGGCAAAAATCTGCCATATTTTGAACTTTAAACTGCATCATTTCCAAACAAAGTCACTGGACGAGACATAAATCCGTATGCTACACCCCTGCAACCAGGGAAGACACCTTAGCACCTACGGCTAAAGAACAGATTTAACAAAAAACATGTAATAGAAAATACGTCGAGTAACTAGAGTAAACTCACGATCACGAATTCCGTAACCCCTGAAGGTCGTAGGGGCACCACATGTACTGCAGCCGCAATAGAAGTGTTACGTAAGATAAACTGACGAAGACCAACCCTCTCCAACCGGGTTTGAATTCAGAGTTTTCCTTCTTCTAGACTGGTTGCCAGCCAAGGCAATAAAACAGTCTGTTTCCCTATAGCTAGGGGGAGAATAGTTGCATTCATATCTTTCACGTAAGTGAATGTAAATAACTCGACTGGAATTCGAACTCGGCTCTGCTAATTCCTCAGTCCCAGTCGCAATCCATTACTCTACCGTGCCTACAAACTTAACTGAATATGCCTAATAAAGAAAATATTGGATTGGCTTAAAAATTGGTTAGTTTCTTTTTGTCGTTAAACTTTAGATTTCATTAGATTTGTTCAAAATATCGGTATTCATTGCAAAGTGACAACTATCATATCAGCGTGAATTTAGGTTTTTAGATAATGAAAGAAAATAACCAAAACGTTGAATAAAAATTTATTTTTTATTTTAAGAAAGGTAAAAATATATTTATAAAATGAGACACTTAATAGAGAAGAGGGAGTAAATGATAAAATGTGGGAAAAACGGTTATCGAAGGTAAATTTTGCAGCTGACTGGTAACTTTAAAGACTCAGGTTTTCCAGAAGAAACTCTCTCTCTCTCTTTCTCTCTCTTTTGCGTTCCTTCTTTTAATTTGTCTGGTCATCGATTCTATAGAAAAGAGTTCCCCTACAGCCAGCCAAGTAAGTGGTACATTCTCGTTTCAGCAACGTAGGTATTCGCTGTTAACAAAAGACGTACCATTTCTACAGCCATTTTTTATTATTATTTAATTCCTATTTTATGGAATAAGTATTTCATAAAATGCCAGCATATTTTGTATTTTGTTTTCATTCTGTTGAATTTAGTTGAATACATATTGTGTGGTATAGATACCTCCTCCATAAATACACACATCGCTTCAATTCGTGTATAGTCAATAACACAGGTTGGAATGCAGATGGAAGGAAAGGAAGAATGATAAGAAAACTGCTTTATTATGACAATTCTGCTTACAGCATTGTTCCATGAAATAACAAGTTCTCCAGGTATGAGATGAGAAATGGTGTAATTTATATCTGTTACATTGCGTGCAAAAAAGGCGGAGAATGAGTCAAAGATGAATAAAGTATCTTTTAAATAAAAAAAGGACGAAAAAAATAAAGAAAAGAAAAATGAGAAGTACACAGGTTGTTGGAATGTATCTTATTTCTGAAACAACACGATATATTTCGATATACAGAGTGTTCATAAACTTTATTTGTATTTGCGATAGAACTAATTTGTAAAAAGGATTAGAAAGAAGTAAATCTATATTTTTTAAGGTTTTATTGAAATTTTATTTAAGTTTCCACATGCCCCCCCCATCATTAGCAATACAAAGGGTAATACGATTTTGCAGTTAACGGAAAAAAATTGCCAACTGATTTACAGTAATGCCTGAAATCACATTAGTTATTTTAGCTATACTTAAAACTAGGTACATTAAACTTTATAACATTTTTTACAGATTATTTCTATCGCAAATACAAATAAAGTTATAATTTTTTAAAGTGCACACGAACTTTATGGATACCCTGTATTTGATAATGCCAGTTGAGTGTCCGGGAATTAAAGTAAAAATACGACAACCGCCTAAACAGGATTAGGCAGTGACTTTTCATTGGTCAATTAATTAACAAATCAGCAACTTGCGAGAAGGCGAGATTTCCTGTTTAAGCAAAAGGAAGTCGTCTCTTCACAAATTTTCAGTGAGGTTTTGGCATGATAAAATCATAAGGTGTGGAAAAGAAGCTGAGGTAGGGAAGTTTTCTCACTCACAGAAATTCTACTTTGCCACGGAAAATTAGTCGGTAACATTTCCCTGCTGGGGACATTAAAAGTAGCAAATACAGACACCATTGCGTTGTGCAATTTATTATCACAAAAAAACCCAAAAAACTTTCGCCTAGAGAAAAGAAAGAAGAAATAAAAAAGACCTTCGTAGAATGTAAGAATGACGGAGCTGCCGTATCTTAAAATATTTGTTAACTAGTTAAAGGGCGGTTCCAATAGATTAAGAGTTTTGAATTGAATTCCAAAGCCAAAGATGGCTTCGATTAAAAATCGTTGTGATAAAGTAAAGTAAAAAATAAAGCGCGTCACAACAAAGAATTAACAAACGTATAATGTTTATTTTAAATACATTTACTCAGTTACTAAATTACGTCTTGTCTGACCATACGAACACCCACATATTGAAGCTTTCTGTTAGTATTACTAGCGGAATTTTATCAATCGTTCAATTGCTATGTCTGTTGTGTAGCTTACGGAACATGGTATTCCCAAGCAGTCAACCATCTGAGAACTGACTAGGCTCAACTTGCTCAACTTTGGTGATCAGGCGAGAACCGTAGTTTTAACTAGTAGACGCAGTTACTATCACATTGGCATCGATATCCAGTTATTTAGTGCAATGAAATAGTCACTGGTGTAAGTTTAGAAGAGGAAGACACAATTTATACTACACCTACACTCTGATCATATCCAGATTATTAGACACTTAGATTCTAAGCAGAGCGCGCGGTTTCGTTCCTGCTATTGTTAGAACTGCAGAACCATAAGCAAATAATTCTTTCGTAATGAAATAATAATATTGAAACGAAGAGACAGACAGACAGACAGACAACTAGCTAGAGACACAGATAAATACATAGATAGATAGATGGATAGATAGAAGAGTAAAATGTAGTTGTAGTAATAGAGACGTGTAGTAGTAGTGCCAATTGTAGTATTAGAAGGATTGTCAAGAGGAGGATTTGCGGAGGTGTGTGTAGAAAATCTTCAAATATATTTTCCGATCTGTATTAATGCTACTGACAATGTGAATTGGGCTGAGATAATGTGGTAAGCTTCTGAGAATATGGGGTGTAAACTGATGAGGCTTTTGTGTTGTCCCGTTGCGCCGTACGAGGTTTATCGTTACTCCACTTCTGAAGAATGATGGCGTTTTGTCAACATCGCCGCAGACGACTGGTGAACAGTAGGGAGGAGAAGGAAATCGTGGGTTACAGGGAAGAGGTGGGAGAGTAATGAGCGATATCCAGGGTGTTGTTTTGTGAGGTCGAACTGGATGGCAGGAAGTAGAACCTTGGGGTAGTTGGTTCCTTGTGTGGGGTGGACGATAGCCCCAGCTATGACTTTGATGACATAATGTGATTTTTATTGATTCAGCGGGTAAAGGAATCGAAAATAAAAAGAAGGAACAACAAAGACGTAAACTCTTTCCAATGATTCATTGCGTATGCAGACTGAAATGACAGACCAGATTTTGAATCTGAAAAGTGAGGTAAGTGATTATGGGTTGCAGATATTAACAGTTGATTTTTTTAAAGAAAAGGTAAAGAAAGGGAAAGAGAGGGAGAGAGAGAGAACTCGTTTGTAGACGGGCCTGTTTACATAGACTTCAACGCTTGCATGAGTAACTCACTGCAAAATTCAATACCAACCATATCGAGACAGATGCATGCATATTAGTTAAACGTAAATTGCCACCCACAGTCTTTTTTTTGTGGAGTAGAGGTAAAAAGGATAAAGAAGAAGAAGAAACAGGCAGGATGTACTTGGAATATTTTCTGTATAGAGAAAAGCAAAAGCTAGTCTGAGCTGCATAATACCGTTTCGTATTACAATGCTGCATGTAGACACCTGCGTAGGAGTATAGATATTTTTTATGCACATGCATGCATACCTGCTTCTGTTTTACATCCGTTATATATATATATATATATATATATATGTGTGTGTGTGTGTAAATGTTCAGTGTACTTTTTGAAAGCTCGATATTATATCATCATCTTTTACGTACAAAGAATTTCAGGACGTGTGCGATTATGGCTCTCTACTACTTCCTGTCTTTTGTTGCTCTAAGTATCTCTCGACTCGTTACTATCCCTTTATATAGTAGTTCTGCGTGCTATTTTCACGTAGCTGAACCCTATCTCCTCATTAAGGGGGTGGGGGTGAAAAATATTTACTAGTTTTTTTCTACTTTTTAGTCCGTGGTTATGCTCACTTTGGGCTAAAATCTTAAAACCAATTAAAATAAGGAAAATATACATTTTGCGTTGTTAAACTCAACGACTGATTTAAGCAGAGCTTCGATAAATGAAAATAAGTAAACGAAAAATAAAACTTAAAATCTTTTCTTTTAGAATTTAATAGGGACAATTTGAATACTGTGAAATTAGGAGAAATATTCGCTGATTAAGCAAATATTTAAAGGAAGCTTTAATTGGTAAACACTTAACAATATTTAGTCATTTGTGCTGAAGGATTAGAACAGACAACATATTCCATTGATATCTTTTGCGATTTATTTGGTAAAATCATGGCAAAGGCTAAAAAATTGACAGTTTGAATGTCGTGCTGCAAAAGGAAGGTCTCTCTCCACGTGCCATCTCTGGTAAGATTGGACGTCTTAGAACAGCTGTTCCACATTTCTTCAAATAACCTGAGGGATATGGAACGAGTCTTTCAAGTGATCGTCTGAAGAAAATTTCGTCGGCGTTGAGCAGGAAGATTCGTCGGGTTGTCCGGCAAAACATCAGCCGATTATAGAACGGAAGACAGAAAGAATAAGAAACATCTCCGAGTGAAAGGATTTAAAACCCCGTAAACGTCTATAAAATCCAGGCCTTCTTTCACACTAAAAGACAGTTTGGTTAAACTTTGCTGTGGAGCGCCAAACATGGGACATAGAAAACTGGAAGAAAGTTTTATTCTCTGATAAGAAGAAATTTAACGTGGATGCTTCAAATCGCTTCCAAAGTTACTGGCACGATAAGGATATCCCACCAGAGAAATTTTCTGCACAACAAAGTGGAAGAGGCTCCGTCATGATCTGGGGCGCTATCTCCTCCCACGAAACAAAGGAGCTTCCGTACATAAAAGGACGTCAAACCACGGCTAATTACTTTAGCATGTTGGAGAGAGTATCCTTATTGATTAAAGGCCTTTGCTTGTGTGGAAATGACTGGATCTTTCCACAGGAGAACGCTGCAATCCATAATTCATGCGAATAACGTGATTGTTTTGGACAACTCATCGTTTTCCTGAACTCCATTGAATATGTTATGGGGTGGATTGCTAGGGAATAAAGAAAACATCTACTAAAAGATGGGGACGATATTCCGCATGAAAATAATAAACTCCTCCTTCATAATGCATATTACCCGACAATAAAAAAATGACGTAAGAACTGATATTTGTTCATTCTCGTATATATGTGTGGTCACACACACACACACACACACACACACACACACACACACACACACACACACACACACACACATTTATATATTTAGGAATTTCTTTTTCAATTATTAATCCGAACTATTTACATTATTCGGACTGAAGAAAGCCGGAGCGTACAACGGCCGAAACGTTGCAATAAATATGGCGAAAAAGATGAGGAAAATAGTGCACATGGAACTAGAACAGTCTACCACAGTGAGCGAAATAAAGGGTTCAGTTCGACATTCCAACCACCTGAAGAAGGCCGTAGCCTACAACGGCCGAAACGTTGTAATAAATATGTCGACAAAGTTGAGGACAATAGTCCGAATAATGTAAATAGTGTACATAATACCCCATCTCAGAAATATAGACTAATATTAATCTGACATATTTAATTTTTATTTTAAACGTTATTTTTATTGCATACCCAGATTTGAGGAGATGTTCTATTTATTTATTAAACAGTATATTTATTTATTTCCATCGAGCGGCCTGAATATTCGGGAAACCTTATAAGAAAAATATGCATTCTCCGGCAGGATTCGAACCTGCGTTCCCCCTAGGTAAAACCGTCATCAGATTTGATGTTCTTTTGAACTCTCAGTTACGAAGAATCTACCGGCCAAAGCAAAGTCGGAGAACGCATATTTTTCGAATAAGATTTTTCGAATAATTAGGCCGGTAGATGGAAATAAATAAATAAAAGTAATATAATAATCATACTTATTATAAAACCCAAGTTGTTTTTTTTTTTTTTTTGTGTGTGTGTGTGTGTGTTTATATATTGGGTCGGATTTCCTACATTTTTCAACCGATTTCAACAAAACTTCACAAGACTACGTAAAATTATCTTGCGGTGGTTCTGACAGCGCCAAAAATTGGAAAAACACAATTGTTTTTGCACGAAATCAATTTGAAAACACGATTAAGAGGCATTAATAAAAGGGGGACAACTCATATCAAGTTATACTTATTATAAAACCCAGGTTGTTTGTGTGCGTGTGTGTTCGGTTATATATGGGATCGGATTTCCTACATTTTTCAACCGATTTCAACAAAACTTCACTTTTTTTTTTGGCAAGTAGTGTTTCTTATTGTCTTGCTCACTTTTTTCTTTATTTTTACATTCAGAATGCTTTATAAATTCCATTTACAAGACAATTGTTTATAATAAAATTCTATTCAATCGGTAGACTCATAACGATTGAAAACAATGTTTTTGTTTGAGTTTGGGTTTGACCAATTCGTAAAAAAAAACAAAAAGAAACAAAACAAAAGAAAACAAAAAAACTAATTGTCCGTCATCCTTAAACAATAATCTTTGTCAATTTTATTTTTCAGTCTTTATAATGGTCGATACTTGATCTATCTCTTACTGTTATATCCACCGGGCAACGCCGGGCTCTACTGCTAGTTTAATATAATTTGCAATGACTATTTTATTTCATTTATTATATATATTTTGTTTATTATATTTATTTGAAGTTATGTATTGTTTATTATTATTTCTTTCAACCTTTTCCATAGTTTTTCTATATTAGTAATTATTTGTATTTGAATAACTAACCTGAAAATATTTTCTCTTATTTTTACTTTCTACTTTTGCTTATCTGAAGTTATATTTACGTTCATTATTTATCAATTGATAGTTTAGGTGTTAGTCCACTAAAAAAAAGGCAGTATAAATGATCTTTTTCTATATTTAAGAAACCGTTAATTTTTTGAGCGTTTAAAAAAACTTAATGCATAACTGGTTATATACGTACCTTATATATGTTCCGTGGCCGAATGGTAAGATAGTACGTATTCTGACCATGAGACCCGGGTTCGAATCTCATCATAGTCGATTTGTCAGGAAGGAGACTTCCTGATGTTATCGGCAAAACCACATCAATCCTTATGTAAAATTGTGAAACGGTGCTAGCACGAAGTCACAAGTCATCGTGGCCGAGACTTGAGCGTGCTGACCTTGTTCACGCTAGATAACTCTTTCCCAGAAACTATAACTAAAATCTGTTCAGTATAAACCACAGGTTGGCTCTGTGGGTGCTGAATAAACACAAATGCGCCTGAGCAAGCAATAGGGATTACTTAGCAGCCCTACTAGACGGGTATCCTAGAATACGAGTGGCCAGCTATACTATATATATTCCAAAGCTTGTCATTAGCTGACGGGGATATTGAAGACAACTGTCCTACTGTCTATAAAATGCTTCTGTAAGATTCAACTTACGGAAAGTTAAAGAATCATTTACATTCGGAATAATATCCTCATCTTTGTTTTTATTATTACAATGTTTTAACGAGCCTTCTTCAGGTGACTGTCGAGAGACCCTCAGGGAATTTCGAATTATTGCCCGACCTGCGTCCAATGAATCTATGTCTGTGCTACCCGACCTAAGGACTGAACTCACAATTACTATGTGACCATATCCACATACCAACACTTGAATCCACGAGGCTATTTTGCTGAAGTTTACTCGGATCTACAGATAGTGGGCACCTCGGCGTGGTGTAATGGTTAGCAAGCTTGTCTTTCTAGATCAGTTACTACTGAAAAGTGAGTTCGATCCTCACTGGATGCCCCATACTTTCGGCCTTGTGCTAAATCTAAGTTACGCTTGGAAAAAATCTCTCTACAGATATCCGTGCGGTTGGAAAAACAAAAAGCAAGCAGCCTGAATATAAATAATGATAACGCCCCATTCCAGAAAATCAGACAGAAGTTATATATATATATATATATATATATATATATATATGTGTGTATGTGTATATATATATATATATATATATATATATATATATATATATATATGAATTAACACTTGAATTAATAAAAATGTCGGATTAAAAATAAACCCTTTAATTCTCTAGAAATTGTTTATTTCCATTTCGGACCCCAAACTGAACAGATATAGACTCTTGGAGAAAATCTAAACGAACGTGTGTGCATTTCTTAAAAGTGAAAATAGAACGTTGATGGTCTGTAACAGTCTTTGTGGTCGAGCGGTCTAAACCTCACCAGAACGGTGGTAATTTCTACGAATGTTTAGGTGTTGGGGTAACCCTGTAGGACAGTGTGCATATATATATATATATACGTCTTACCAGTTTGTGACTGGAAGGGATAATTCTGAGGGGGATATAAATCCAAGAAGAGCTCAATGTAGACTACAGAGCATTATCATGTGATGAGAGAGAGAGAGAGAGAGAGAGGCTAAGTGTTAGCGGGAGTAACGCTTGCCGACTTCTTAGCTTAGTATTTCACCACGTGTGGGCTAGTGTCTTTAAGTAATCTGAGTACAGGAGGCCTATTAACTCTTCAAAATTCTTAAAGCAGCTACAACAAATCTGTGTTTGCTCTTTACAGACTTTATACAGTTTAAACAGACCATTTATAAAAACGTTTTAACCATCTTCATTTCTTGAAATATTATTCGTCATAGTCACTAGGGAGGCTTTAACTTTGGTCCGTTCCACAGTCTTTTCCTCGCTTATTATCTGAAAATGATTGTGGAATGTTTTTCCTTCTGCTTGTCAAAAATGTACTTAATTGTACGCGCTTTTTTTTCAATCAATAATAGGCAAACGATTAAACAAACAAAAGGAAGAAAAAACAAAAATACAGACGCAAAGTTTTTCTTTTCTTTTTATCTTTCTTATTCTCACGAGTACTTAAATATCTTTTTATGATTATATTTCTTATTTTTGTTATTATTATTAAAACTTTTAATTTGGCAAATGCGTTCTTATACGGTTTTTCCTTTTCCTTCCAAAATTTCACACGATTTCTTTATCCAAAGACATACGAGTCAAATATAAATTTAAATGAAAATAAGCCATTTTTTGATTTTTAGTGAAAAACAAATAACAAACGCCGACTGTATTTGATACTAAAGTCCTTGGTGACTGGTATCAGTAATTCTATTGAACTTTGCAATCTCAAGTGAATATTTCTTGGAAATATTGAACTACAGTTAAAATATTGATGAAAACACTAGGTATTTATTAAGATCAGCATAGTCTATAGTCTGGCATGGGAAGCATGGTGGAGTAATGAATAGTGGCTCATATTGAGGAATCGGAAGGCTGAGTTCGAATTCCAGTCGAATCCATTATATCCATTTTCGTGCTAGTACCCATCGGAAAGGTATGAATCCTCTTCTTCTCCCCATTCCAGGGAAAAAAAATCTGGCTTGTCAGTCATGTATCGAAAGATACATGATCGCCTAAGCGTCTATCACGCATGACAAATAACTGATTGATAGCCTGGCACAAGGCTTGCAGAGTGAGAATCCTGGTGAAAATCCAAATCATTGAACTTTGAAGTCGGTAATACGAACTTGTTAACCATAGCCAGAAAGAAGACAAATCTGATATTTCATTATTTTTTGCAGCTTTTTTTTTCTTTTAATTTCTATCGTTAGTAAATGACAGCACTTACCACATACTAAAATAATAAACATACTATATACAAGTTGGTTTCGTATTGTACATGATTGAAAAATTATTAAATTATCAACTAGACAATGCAGATAATAAACAGCATCAATAATTTTCCGTTGCCTTTAATTCCTGTTTATTTCTCTCTTTTTCCCCTCTCTCTTTCTCTCTCGCTATTTTGTGGCTCATGTTAATGTTGATTCATTGCGTTGCATAGTGTAACTTCCACATAATAATTAAATCAGCTGATCTTGCTCGTAAGGAGCAATATAAAAAGATATCCCATTCGTTTAAAAATTCGTTTTTTCATTCATGTCCCAAAGAAGAAAAATATTTAATTTGTTAAAACGCAATTTAAAATTGTTGTTTTTAACTCCCCAAACCAATAGTTTGTAAAAATTAGACAAAAATAATTATATAGCATGAAAAATCAGGATAAGAGGCTGATCCAAATTTGATAAAATGGTTTCAATTCCGGCTTTGCCAATACCGTTATGTCATTCGTTTGATATAGAAAAATAAATGATATTTCATATAGAAAAAATATAGAAATATTTCATATAGAAAAAATGAATGATATTTCATATAGAAAAATATAGCAATATTTCATATAGAAAAATTTAGAAATATTTCATAGAGAAAAAATATAGAAATATTTCATATAGAAAATATAGAAATATTTCATATAGAAAAATATAGAAATATTTCATATAGAAAATATAGAAATATTTCATATAGAAAAAATATAGAAATATTTCATATAGAAAAATATAGAAATATTTCATATAGAAAAATATAGAAATATTTCATATAGAAAAGATGAATGATATTTCATATAGAAAAAATATAGAAATATTTCATATAGAAAAGATGAATGATATTAGTCTATTAATTGAACATTTATAACGTCAACAGTTTTTCACTGCTGTGATTATTTTAAAGACAGAAGAATGGTGATTACATCGAGAGTAAATATCATTGCTGGAGAGCAGGGAATAGTTACAGAAAAATGAAGACATAGTTCGATTTTCAAGAAGAGGAAATCATGTAATGAACCTCATTTGTAATCAAAATATTATGAGAAGGAAGTGAATTACAATTGAAGTAACATTAACTCTATTAACATTATCTTCATTTTTATAAGAAAACATGTCTGTATTTGGGGCACAGATTTAGTCAATTTCAGTATTCTATTAACAAAATATTACATTGAAAACATCAACTGAGGATGAGGGGGAGAATGAATAAAACTGAAGACTGGAGGCGTCATACACCCGAAGAAAGCTGGAGAAACAATCAGTCAAAATTATGGCAATACATTTTATAATAAGGATAAAGATACTGAATAATTAATAAATTAATTTCAATTTCTAAACATTTATTTTAGAGTTTGGTAATGAACATCAGCTAAGTAAGCCAATTACATTAATTAACCTTGGGAAAATAAAAAATAATAGGAAATAATGCTAAACATAATTAAACAGGTGAACAGCAACCGTGAAAGGAATTTGCTATAAAGTTTTGTGGCCACACTTGGCGAGCAGTATCCATTTTAAGCCAAACGGGAAAACATCTGTTAAGGGGCTACTTTGATGAATATGGTGGAAACTAGATAGCGCCTTGTATAATAAGCAATAAGCTGAAGTAAAGAGTCTTATTGAAATGAAAGAAGTTTTATTCTAATATTACAGAACGTCTGCTTCAGATTTACTGTTGATATTCATGTATTAATTTTTTTTTCTTTGTCGGCGCCATATTTCTACTTGATGTGGGAGGTTATGGCTCTCCACAGAATCTTGTCTTTTCTTGCACCCGGCAATACGCTATGATGTTTCTTTATTAAAATTCTGTTTATTCCTACATCTAAATGTTTGTCAAATAGTTTACTCTCTGTTTTCCTCAGTTTCTCTTGCATTCTATGTGTTTTGTGAGTATCAGATTCTCTAAGCCTTCTTTCTTGATTATATATCCCACCCCCAAATTTCATCTCTTTCTAATTGTTAGCAACCATTTCTTTTTGTTTCTTATTGACTGTAAAACTTTCGAAATATTCATCAGTTGAACTCTATTTTACTTTTGTTCAAATCTCTTTTTTTTTAAATTTTCGTTTTAGATGGACGTACGTTTTTTCTTTCCATCTAGCAGAATAGACATCACGTAGTAATCTTTATGATTTTCTTCCTTTAACCATTTGAGCTCTGCCTTCCTGAAGAAATTTAACCCATCTGCCTGAGCTCATAAGTCAAAATTCGCAAATAATTGATATATAATGTTTCACGGTAGATACAAAAATAGTTACAAGGGTTTATCCACCGTTCAACCGGTAGCTGGGAATTAAGTCATTTTTCTCTACCTTTGTTCAACCGGTGGCTGGGTATTACGTAATTTTCCTCTACCACCGTTCAACCGGTAGCTGGGAATTAAGTCATTTTCCTCTACCACCGTTCAACCGGTAGCTCGGCATTACGTCATTTTCCTCTACCACCGTTCAACCGGTAGCTGTGGATTAAGTCATTTTTCTCTACCACCGTTCAACCGGTGGCTGGACGTAACGTCATTTGTCTCTACCACCGGTAAATCGGTGGTCAGGGCTCAAAGGGTTAATGTTATCCTTCGATCCCTTCGTATATTTTTCTGAAAAATTATTTATTTTTCTTACTATGCAATTCATCCTTTTAAAAATATCTGAACGTCATTTTTATTACACCTTTAAAATCCTAGTTTAGCAAATTTGCATTTTGAAAAATCAACAGACCTTCTTGCTGTTAGCCGTCTGCATAATCACTGAGCCCAACCCACAAAGGGAAGTAGATTTAAAGTTATTTATTTGTTGAGGTCATTGGGGAGACAAATATTCTAATTTTGCTGAGGCACTGATCCGGTTATTTGTAAATATAAAGTTGGAAGATCTGAAGACTGAACTCAACGGACACGGCAGATAAAGAAAGACATCTTTGCCAAAAGTAGAAACACAAGTTTGGCTGTTGATCCGGAGTGATTTGAATGATTTATTTATTTATTTTTCAAAATAGAAATCATTCTTTGTTGAATAGAACTTAACGCGGGAAGGCACGTTAAAAGAAAGCTTGTAACTGCGTGCTTGGCAAAAATAAGTTCGCTTCAAAGATTTGTACAATGCGGACAGCTTTATTATGAATTGGAAAGAAATCTATACTTACAGTCGAGAGGAGATTTATCTTGAAGAGAAAGAATGAAAAAAAAAACTTCTTGTGAAAGAATGAAACAGAATAAGATGCAAGAATTGAAAGAAAAAAAAGTAAAAAAATAAAATTGGTTAATAAAAAGAATAATGGAGGGAAAAATAAACAAGAATTAAAAAATAATGAAAAGAAGACGAGATAAATAGAGACAGAATAAAGATAAACAAAATAACGTAAAAGAAAATAAATGAAAAATGAAAATATTAAATTAAGAAATAAAAATAGAAAAAGCAAAACAAGGAAAAATGTAATATGAAAAAAGGAAAATGATAAAAAGGAGGTAAAAAAAGATAAACAAAGATATATATATATATATATATATATATATATATATATATATATATATATATAGTCAACGACGAAATTATTCTTACACCCATCAATTTTGAATATTTTTATCAATTTCTCAGAATCTAATGCCCATATGATGCCAATTTTTTTTATATGTTAATAAGCAGAGAAAAAAGAAGACGAAATACATGATAATAATTTCGTTTATAATTTTGATTTCGTGAACACCGAGATGTTCAACTCATCAGAACGAAATCTCCTCCGCAAATTGAGAAAGTACACTGGACGGACACATTACATTGGTAGTGCGGAGGAAAGGTGAGAGAGAAGGGATGGGTAAAGAGAGGGCTAAGGGATTAGTGGTTAGTAGTAGTCAGTTGACCCAGCCAAGAATTTACTCTATATCTTTGGGAGTTTAATATTGGGTTGTATCTTATATTGAACACTACCGTTTGGTGTTTTTAGGCAGGACAAATCAGGTCGATTCAAATCAATTTAATGAAAGGAATCTTAATCTAAGAATAAATAATCTAAAAATACTTAAGTCTTTCTTCTTAATAATAGCATAAACATTTTGACAACAAAACTTTGTTTTTATCAAGTGTGGGGCTTTTTTTTCATGGTATGTTCTTTTTTATGAGGTACCTAATTTTAAGTGTTCAAATAAGAATTGGGGGTCCAGTTTACTCTCAGTGGCTTTCAAGATAACTACGGAAAGGTGCAAATATTAGAGATTAATTTTAAATATAGCATTTTTAAAACTTGGTGAATTGTTTTGAATGCAATATACGTTTGGAGAAGGACGGAGAGTATATCGGTAGAAACGCTGTGATAAAGATTAGGTTTCAAACATCAGAGAATGATGACAGTATCTTAGAAGTTTTGAAAATGTCATGAAAGAGACTGAACGTAGAATTTAGCCTCCTATTCCCTAATTAGGACGTGTCACTCTTAGCTGGCCATGTGCCAATCAATGGAGACTTATATTTCCAGGGGTATCAGAGTTATAAGAGAAGCTGCAGAAGAAAGTAGAAATTTTGTATATATAATTTCTTTATCAGCGTCCGGAAAAAGGCACGTATCACATTATTATACTTTGCCGGCATATTTTCGAATTTATAGAATGAAAATTCAATTTCGCCTTTCCCATTTCTCTCTAGCTATCTTTATTTTTCTGGTTTTGAATAAGGCTTAACGCCATATCATGTTCAAAGACCAGTTTTCGTAAAATCACCGGTTAAGCAACGTCTTGTCTGGTCAGTACCTAGGTAGAAAGGTGACCGCTTTGGAATACACGGTGTTAGGTGTGCAGCAGAAGAAAAGAAAGAAAAAAGAAAGAAGAGGGGAAGCGTGGAAGAAGGTAAGGATAAAAAGGAAGATAAAATGAGAGAAGTAATAGAAAGAAAGAAAATGGAAAAAGAAGGAAGAAAGGAAAAAAGAGGAAGACAGAAATGAAAAATAAAGAATAACTAAAAGAAACGAATGATAAAGAATAGAAGAAGGAAGAAAGAAAAAATAGAAGGAATGACGGTAAGGAAAAGAAAAAAGAAGAAAATAAAAAAGAAGAAATTGAAAGAAATAAAATAGGAAGAAAAAAAAAGGGATGATGGAAAAGAAGAAAAATAAAAATATAATGGAGTAGTTTTGTGATGTCAACGAACACTCATTGCCATTTTTGTAATGTCAACGAATACTCGTTGTCACTTTCGTAATACTCATTGTAGTAGAGACTTTGTAATCGCAGATACCACTATAGTAACGCCGTTGAACAATACTGGTATTAGACGCCTTCGAATATCACTTGCACTAATAGTACTTATTCGATAATACTCGTTCGAATAGTAACCACCAAATAATGATCCGTATAGTAATCCGTATAGTGATCAATATAGAGAATAGAGAATAGCGATCCGTCTAGTAATAGAGGATAGAGTAGGAATAGTGATTCGTATAGTAATGGAGGATAGTGTAGACAGAGCAATCGTTTAGACGCCATGCTAATTCTCATATATACATTTTATTTGCTATTACGTGATCTACTTATTTCAAATGGGATCATCGGTATTTGCTCACTGGTGATCTGTGTTCAAACTCCAGTGTCGGTAGCGTCATTTTATTCCTATATAACAGAGTAGAAGGGATGGAAAGAAAGAAGAAATGTAGGAAGGAATGAAATGAATAACTTAAAATCTTTAATAACTAAAGAAATAGCTACAAATAAAGAGAGATAGACATAAAAGAAAACATCTTTTAAAATTTTGTTACGCTGAAGTCAAAGAGAAGAAAAAATAAGTGAAGTATACACGAATGAAGGAAAGTTGAAAGCGAACATTCACCGAATTTATTTGAATTGTTGCAAATCTTTTATTCTCGACACGCTTTTTCGGAAACAATTCAATTTTTGAATTACAGGTCGACACCATGAAATATAAGGATTATTTGCCGTTCCATCCGAAATTAACCCTTCGATAATGGAAAGACACAATGAAAAAGGAGTGCCCTGAAGCTCAACGTTCGATCTTCTGTGAAGAACTGCATATAACAAAACTTGCCAAGGAGTGTCCCTTTCTATTATAGCTTTGTATTCAAATCACCAACGCAGTGTGAATGAATCAGAGATATTCTATGTTGGATGTTTTCTGATTATCTTTTGGCATGTGACATTATTGATAATTGCAAAGCTGAAACTAAATTTGGTAAGGAGGAATGTGCGAACAAAAGATATGTTACAACAGACTTCCATGTGGGAGGGGGGACTTGCAATTAAATTATTTCTGAAGATAGAGAAACACATCTGCATAAAGCTATGTTCTATTTTAGCATTTCTTTTGCAGTTCCATCTGTTTTGTATAATTATTTAATTTCATATATGTTGCCCTAAAAGAATCTAGCAGTAGTTCCCATTATGTGAAGGATCATAAATATGGCAGTTATTGTCACATTCTTATTAATACTGTTAAAAAGTAGAAAAAACTGTTGTAGTTTATGTAGAAAGGGATAAACAACAGTTGTAAGAATAACGTATATCCATCAACAAAAGGGACACTTCAAGATGAAAACTACAAATTGGGGATGTCAAAATCAAACAAGTCCAGAAATTTATCTCTCTGGCAATTGTTTTAACAGGCGACGGAAAATGTGACACAGAAATCGGAAGGCATGTTGGAATAGCGAAAGATGCCTTCCAAGAGAATCCCGAAAGCCATTAGTGTCCTAAGGGCACTATGTGTATTTCAGCCGTTGCAGCCGTGGTATGTCCTGGACAATCAAGCCTGACGAAGGCTTGTTTGAATACAGAGTTTTCCTTCACTTAGACTGGTTGCCACCTACGCCTATAGGACCCAGCTTATTCTACTATTTTATCCATAGTTGGGGGAGAATGGATGGATTTATATTAACACATATGAATGTAATGAATTCGATTCGGTTCTTCGATTCTGCAATCCGATACGCTTTGCATTAATCCACCGTATAAAGTATTAAAAAAAAAATAGAAATTTGTTATAGAGAAAGAAATGAGCGCTAAACTGCTATGTTACATCAAACCTCCTATGAAAGTGAATGAAGGACTATTTATTCCCAGATGTAGAAGTGGCTTGAGACAACTGATATATGGATTTACAGAAGGATGCTGAGAATACAATGTTAGCAACTTGAAAACTTTACGGAAAATAAAACTCAGTCAATTATGTGCTATGCATGATATACGATTAGGTGATCAGTTATCTTTCGATACATGACTGACGAGGCAGATGTTATTCCTGCAGTAGTTTGCCATTTCTTTCTTCGGTAGACCAGTTGCTATCCAAGGCTATAGAACTCGGTCTGTCCTGCTGTTTACCCATAGCTGGTGGTGGGGGGGGAGGAGAAGAAGAAGATTCATACCTTTCCCAAGGGTATTAGCACGTAACTGAATGTAATGGATTCGACTGGAATTCGAACTCGGCTCCTCGATTCCTCAATCCGTGCCTCCCCCGACTAAAATAAAACTAAAGAATTAGTTGGAATTTCTGGAACACATAAGAGCTTGAAAAAGATTTTGAGATCCATAGGACATATTGAAGATAAAAAAGAGAAGAGGTAAACATCGCGTAACCTACCTGAGCTTTTGTAAATGGATAACGAAACAAGAATTGAAAAATATAGTAAGTAGACAAATTTTGCTTACAGCTACAAAAGATTAGAAATTGTGGCGAGCTGTGACCGCCCACGCCATGAAAGAACAACGTACACAAAAGAAGAATTATTATCGCTGACAAAAAGAATTGAAAAACAGAAAACTCCGAAACACCGCTAAGTATGACGCAAGGCCATGTGAACAATTAGTGAGATTCAAATTTACTAAACTAATATTTTTCTGTGAGTCGTTTCTCTATGATGACATCTTCTGGTGCGGTATTACTTTCAATGAATGCTGTGTTGTACAAAAAAAACAAACAAAAAACAAAAACAAACTAAAGAAACAACAGCTCCAGCTATGAATTGGAGAGGCCAAGTAAGAAATTTTAAATATCTGGAAAGTGTTTTAAGAGATGACAAAATATGTCACACCGAAATCTGAAAGTGCATTGGAATAACGAAAGATGCCTTCCAAAATCTAAAGAAAGTATTAAGAAACAGGAAAATCTCGTTAGAAACAAATAAAAGAGTGCCGAAATGTTATGCAATATCGGTTCTTCAATATGGAAACTGAACGATTTTCTCACAGATAAAAAAAGAGACTTGAGGCAACAGAAATGTGGATCTACAGAAGGATACTGAGAATAACATAGACTGATGTGAGTAACGAAGAAGCTGAAAACAAAAAGGACACATACTTAGAATCGGAAAGAAACAATTGAAATATGTTGGACATATGATGAGGAAAGAAGGCTTAGAGAATTTGATACTTGCAGGACATATTGAAGGGAAGAGAAACTGGGAGGGGGGGAAATCGAGTAAGCTACGTAACAAGTTTGTGTAAATGGATGTTAGAAAAGGAATTAGAAGGATGTTGAAAAGACAACACTTATTAAGAACTACAAAGTAGAGAAGGTTGTGGAGAGCCATGAAATCAATTTCCCAGGAGACACGATACACAGAAAAGGAAGATTATTATTATTTCTATTCGTTCCTTTTTTTCTGTCTGCAATTTTTAACATTTCTTCATTGCTTTGCACACCCTGTCGAATCCTATTTCTACATGAACTGATCTAGAACCAAAAAAAAAAGATAAATGAAAAAAATCAATTAACGTATTTCCTCCTTATTCTTGATTCGAGTTATTTTATTACAAAAGATAAAATATAAATCATGGATTTAAATATTATTTTTAAAATGTTGGAGGTCTTCTGTTTTTAATGGAAGGTACGTCGCTCTAGACCAAATATAGACTTTGGAAAATGCATTAACTTGTGTCTGTTATATATATATATATATATATATATATATATATATATATATATATGTATGTATGTATGTATGTATGTGTGTGTGTGAATACTTCGGAAGTTAAATATATATGCATGAATGTATGTATGCAAGTATGTATATAGTACCGTCCAAAATTATTCCACGAATATAAACTATGAATATTTAACAGAACGAAGGATGTATGTGGCACAAGTCCGAGTTTATCGTGGGTTCTCCGAGCCTGTAGGCTCGACCAAAAATATTCCCTTAGAACTTACATGAACAGGTTCAGGGCTTGTCTATCTACCCGGGCGAAACTTTGCCCTTTCGCAAAGTATAGTTCGGGTTCCTCTTTGCTCAAGGCAAGAGAGTTCGATAGTTGAACAGGGTATGGTACTGTTCCACGAATTAAACTATTGTAAATTTCTAATAATTACCGGGATATAAATATATATTTCACATCAGGTTTACTGCCGATTAGATATTGAACTTATTGAACTTATTGGGATCATGCCCATATCTAAGAATAATGATTCTCGTAGTATTACTGAATGCGTGTTTTTTTGTTGATGGAGGTTGTGTTTTATATTTATACTTAGTGTTATCTTGACTTAGTTTTCGAGTATGGCATCTTCACGCGTCGATGGATGTCATGCCAGTCCTAGAACCCTATCAACACACATGCGCACGCACAAGTTGCTAAACACGTCGACTATCGCAGCTCTTGGCAATTCCAATCTCACTGTTGTATCTGTTGGTAATTCTTTTGACTTGTCTATTAGACACGAACCTCCTATTCACAAGCATTCTTTCTGTTACAACTGCACCGACGATTGGGATTTATTTCGTGATTTTCTTCGCGATAGGAGTGTAAATTCTTACTATCCTTCTGGGAATTCTCTCATCAAGGGTTTCTTCTGAGGTAAAAAAAAAGCCGGTGTCGATGCTTTTGCATCTCGTTGGAAATATTTGTGAAACCAGAATTTTCACGTTTCTCGACAGAATCATTCTCGGCATAATCTATCTTATACCTTTTTGTAAATTCATCCATGCATTGAATACTGTTCTCACATCTGATTGGCTGCTTCTATTATATATTTAGATATACTTGACAAAATCCAAAGAAGAATCCGCAATATTATCGGTCTTCACCTGGCATCTCGGCTTCAGTTACTCTCCTTAATATTTTTTTCTCATATATTTTTATAATCTTGTGTCTTAGTGACTTGATTAAGGGAAATGTTTATATATATATGTATATGATTATATTGTGTGTTTATCTAAAAATAAATACGCTTAAATTCAACTTCAACCATGCCGTGCGCCAACGGCTTAGTGGTAGAATACCGACTGACACCAATTTAGTTGGGTTTCGATCCTAGCTAGAGGCAACCGGACGTCTAGCCACGCTGATGAGCTGTGATATAGCGAAACAGTCTGTATGACAATGGATGATATATATATATATATATATATATATATATATATATATATATATATATATATATATCGTTATATAAAACTGAAAAGGTACATTTTTATTTATGTATCCGTACAAGTGTCTTCTTTTCTGTAGCTAAAAAATTGGTTCTGAGCGATTTCGATTCAACTAAGACATTTTTAAGAATTATTTGTGTTATAAGTACAGATGGCGTGTACGTGCTACTGTAGGCAGTTTAAAAGTTGCTGAAAGTAGATCCAGTCTGTTTCCAAATACAACTAGTATATTGTTACCGTGTTCATAAATATGTATGTTGTGCATTGAGGTTGGTACAACTCCATTCTGGTTTAATTGTGTCCGTATTGAGCTCTGGTCGGAGCCACGAATGTAATACGTACCACCTATTGCAATAAATAAATAAATAAATAAAAACAAAACTTTCCACCAAAACAAACAATCGTTTAAAAGTGATGGAAGAAAGCAAAAAATGAATATCTAATAATTAATTATGAACACGTATTGGCAAATTCAGAATATGTCAACTGTCATTCCTTTTTGTACAGTCTACAATAGCAATCACATACCATTTATTATCTTAGTATAACAAAAAGTCGTTAGCTAAAGGCGCTGGGAACTAACAAACCTTAGGACGATTTTTTTACATTCATTAACTCCAGAAACGAAAGCGCTTGCACACATACAAGAAAAGCATAAGCAAAAAGAAAAAAGTACAGCGTTAGTCTTGTTCAACAAAACACGTATTAAATAGTGATTGCTTCCCAAACACACACACACACACACACACATATATATATATATATATATATATATATATATATATATATATATACGCATAAATATAATATAGTTATTTTCTTTGAATACAGGCAGCAGTTTGCGCTAAAGTTATTTTCAGTAAGATATTCCTTCTTCCAGATTGGGACCAAATAAACAACTTTCTTTTTCCCAACAGCAGTAAACCGCATTCCACTAAATCTACTCAAGTGATAAAACGCTTTTCTTCTGGATTCTTTGCCTAAATATGTCCTCTGAAATCCAGGCACATCATGAAATCTATGACCGATCCCTTCCTCTTTCCAGTATTTTAATAAAAATCTCCCATCAAATCTTTCAAGTTCCCAGCGGAATCCTGACTTCTTTTGCGGTTCTTCGTCGTTCCTCGCTATTTCTTCTCGTCGCACGAATAGGAAATCTCCATGAATTCCGAGAAATCTTAGATAAGTTATAGCCACCGGTCATTTTTCTGACACTCCTATTGCCAAAGTCATCAAAGCTACGAGTTTAGTAATCACCAACTGGGAAAGGAAAATCTAGAATTCTTTCAGCAAATATGACTCTTAGTCCTAGACTCAAACAAACGACGCTGGGGTTTTGAATGTTGCAAATGAAAACCCCCCAAAAATTGTGTTAATTTCTGAAACAAATGAAAAAAAATCGACTACTTTCATCTTCTTGTGGTAGGCTAGGCTAACAGTATTCGAAAAGTGAGAAAGAATCATATTAAAATTTCATCTTAGAAGATGTCGTTGCTTAAAAATCTATTCAATCATAGAAATGCTGTGGCAGTTCACGTGTTCCATTGCCATTAAATATGCATATAGTATTTGTTGGTTAATTGGTTGATTGATTTGATTATTTACCGACGTATTAACTCCTTTATGGGTCATTTAATGCCAAAATGCGATCTTTGAAGTGATATATTATAGTATAGTATATATTATTCTGCTTCCGCAGTTGAATCCATGGTAGTTGATACTCAGCTTTTGTGCATATACATGTTTGTATGGATATAATTACTCGAGGCAATGATATGTGTGTTTTAGGTAGTAGTTTTGTTGAAGTCATTTTTTGAATACAGTTTAATTTCTTTAAGAAATTGCCAGATATTATATGGATTAATGTCATGAAATGTTTTTAATATTGTTTGTGGATGTTCAATTTAGTGTAGCGACATATCAACATTCATGAGCCATTCTAGGCTGAGATTTAAATAATTTGAACAATTTTATGGCTTCAACTAAATATATATTGTATTCCTTTAACTTCGCATAAAATGCATTGCTGGTCATGTTGCTTTAAAAAGGTATTGTTGCTAATTTATTATAAATAGGTAGTGTTGCTAATTTTACTATAAACAAGTATTTTTTACATAAAATGTATTGTTGGCATTTTTACTATAAAAATCCATTTTTATACTTTATAGTGTTTTGTTTGGGGATTCACTATTTGACCATAGCTGGGACCCTAACAGTTGCTACCACCACGGGTCAGGTTGGACGTGGAAACAACAGGAGTTAGGAGGTGGTACCAAGCTTCTCAAAACCTCAAATCTGCTGATCAGAGGCGTTGCTGCAGGACGTAATTTATCATCACACCCAGGACTGGTATTTGTTGGAGACCACGTAAAACTATTGTGATAATTAATTTTTGTTTTGAAGAAATAACTGTAACAACGAAAGTAACATACTAACTAACCACTCCTTAACTATCATAGCAGGTGTTGAAAAATGGGTTGTTTACAACAATGTTCAACGCAAATGATATAGTAGAATGACAATGATAATTAATCCTAAAAGCTGATCTGCATAGAAGGAAGGTAATGATGTGTATCTGGTAATGTAGTGCGTATTTATTTAATGTTCTTAAAGAATAATGAAATACCGAATGCACAATTACAAAGCCAGCAGCTGCAACGTGGCCATAAAATATGTTCGTCAATAGGAAAACATGTTGTTCTCTCTACTTGAAAACGCAAAGTCACATACTGCAAAAACATTCTCAACCCCGACCCTACGAGCTGCCTGATAAGTGGCAAGAAGTCATTATAAATAACGAATATCGAATTCAATAAGATGTAATTATAATTATATCTTTTGAAGAATACTTTTGATAAACAAAAAAAAAAAAAAAATTGACTCAACTCAGCAGTAACCCTATTACAAATATCCCAGTTTGTATTATACAAGTCAATATTTTCACAACAGAAAATTTGTATTCAACAATCGATGTTGATAGAATTTTCAGGATAAATTTATTTTACAAAATATTATGTGAATTTTAGCTTGTATGCGATTTATTGTAATATTTCCTTTAATTTATTTGCTACCTTGCGATTTTGTCATGTAAATCAAAGTTTGTTCATATTATTGTAAATAAATATTGATAATTATGTAGTTATCGATATTTATTGTATAAGTTCTAGTTTTATAAATATTGAATTGGGTTGTAAGAAAGCATTAACTTCAAAAGCGGTATAGGATAATTGTAAAGTTATTGGGCAATAAGAAAACAAGTTTGTAAACGGCGAAAAACTGAACAGAGATAACAGAACAATAACAAAAGAAAATTGCAAATATTGTCAGGACAAGAACTTGATAAAGGAATGCTTTGAGAAAAAAAAAGATATGACGAAAAAGGTTAATAAACAAGAAAACGGTAAGAAAATAATTGTAGAAGGCGTTGTTACAAATATAAACAGAACAAATACAGAATATTAAGAACACTGTCGAAAGAAAAGTAAGCAATCAAATTACAATCTTAAAAAAAAAACAAGACATAAAACGAAACTTGTAAATTGGGTAAAGGAAAAAGTAACCTTTTTTAACGAATGGAAAGTCGCATTAGAAGCACATGAGGTTTGGGTCTTTCAAACGACACAATATATAAGACAACAGTGGGAAGATTTGAGTCTTGTATGATAGGCAGTAATAGTATGGATCCCTTTAAAGTTAAATGATAAAGATATTTAGTAAAGATAAGTGGTAAATAACACTACCAAGAAGTTAACGAGCGCATTCATACGTGACAATGCAAGTTTACAAACTGCAAAGCTGATTATTGCCCACCTTGTCAAAAGGTGTTTCCATTAAACTAACTAGTATATTCACACATTAAAATACCCTTTACAATGTCAACAAACCCATATCTCTATCAGGATGTGTGTGTGTGTGTGTGTGTAACGAATGCATGGCCGCAATTTTCGACGGATTTGCACCAAAATTTACACGCACATGCTCCAAGTTAGCGGGAAGGCCAAGACTGACCTTGCATTTCCCACCTCCCATCGATAGTGGAAATAATTGATTTTTTCATGCTTCTACGGCACTTTTCATGTACTTTGCGGCCATTTTCTACTGGCCAGAGTGAGAGCCTATAGCTGGCTGCCACGAATTGGCAGGAAGATTCTATTGGCCAGCGTGAGTGCCAACAGCTGACTGACACGAATGTTAACTAGCATGCTAGCATGCAAAAAAAGTCGATAGCTGCATTCGTCACAAGTGGGAAAAATTTAAATCTGCATGGCACTTTACTCCAATTGGCTCATTCGCTTGCTTAAACTCAACGTTGATTGTGATTCCGCAGAACTGGGTTGGGTTTGAAAAAGTAATTAGGTTAACATTCTTTTTTCATTCGTTTTTTCCAGTTACGAGTCCTTTTTTAAAGCTGATCGTTGTGTGTTCATTTTGCTTAGTTCTTTTTTCGTAACAGATTTAATGTTTAGTATAGAGCTTAGAAAAAATTCGCAGTGTGAGATAGGCAAGAAGTAAGGCATGTAGCAACATCAGTACAGCAATGGGCACTCCTTTAAAGGCAAGGAAGGGCAAAAATATTTTAAGTCAAGTGATAGCGATTGCTGTATGAGTCGTACGATTTTTAAATCAAGCACGGGCAACGCCGGGCCATGCTGCTAGTTAACATATAAAATAAACCAATTAACTCAGTTTTATACGATATAGTGTTAATCAAATATATCTTTTATGGCAATTACCTTTTGGGTTTACTGACAAATAAATTATATTTCACTTTGCATAATAAAATCTCTCACCCCAAAAACAACTTAATATATATATATATATATATATATATATATATATATATATATATATGTGAGTGTGTGTGTGTGTGTGTGTGTGTGTGTGTATATATATATATATATATATATATATATATATATATATATTAAATAAAGATATATATGTTGAAATGATGCATTGCTCGTATAAAAAAAAGAATATACTTTATCAACACCGGTATTTTAATGTCATGTTTATTGGTAAAAAATAGAAATACATTATAAAATATGGGAGAATGGAAAATGACTTTTATGGCTTCATATTATGTAAGAGGAATGTCGTGTAGAAATTCATCAATAGCGCAGAGATTTGGGAACAAGAAAGAATGAAAATTGAAAGACGATTATGACGAAGAGATTTTGAGATTAGTGTAGCGGGTGGCTGAGATTAGTCTAGCGGGTGGCTGAGATTAGTGTAGTGGGTGGCTGAGACTAGAAATATCGAATATTGAAGAAGGCCTAAGTTCCTTGAAGCAAAATGCTGATTGTGGATTTCATGCATTTTGTACAAACACGAATGAACGGGCTCTTTTAAGTCATGAAAACTATCCGTGAAACCAGTCAAGACAACCAGTCAAGAAGCGAAAGAAAGAACAAACGTAATACAAAATCCTGAAAATAATAAAATGCTGAGATAAACCACGCTGAGAAGCAGCAATCAAATACCGCTCAAAAATGAAAAGCATATCGTTAAAAAGTAGGAATGAACTTTATTTATTTAATTTTAACGAGGATGAGGATTAGGGGTTATATTGTTGCTTTTTATTTTCCTTATCATTGGGGTGATTCCATGGATATTTCTGGAGTCGCTGGTTTACTTTATAGATCATCCGTGGTAGATATGAATATAAGCGTGATAGACGAGAGAGATGAGATTGCAAAACATATAATAAATCATCTCAGTCCATCCTTCACATCTACAAATCTACCATTTGTTCTTGCATGGAATACTGTTGCCATATATGATCTGGTGCTCCCGCTATTCATCTATTGAATATTGAATTTGCAATCTTTGTGTCCTGTCACTAAATCTAACTAACCACTCTATACACTGTGCCATGTGTCCAATAGTCCGAATAATGTAAATAGTGTACATAATACCTCATCTCAGAAATATAGACAGATACTGAATGGCCGAAACGTTGTAATAAATATGGCGACAAAGACGAGGACAATAGTCCGAATAATGTAAATAGTGTACATAATACCTCATCTCAGAAATATAGACAGATACTGAATGGCCGAAACGTTGTAATAAATATGGCGACAAAGACGAGGACAATAGTCCGAATAATGTAAATAGTGTCTTCCGTTCTTCTTTTTTCCCCTTTCCTCCATCCCCTTATAAACAGCCTTTTCCCAGACTTACACTCTCTATAGCCCCTTGCATTCTAGTGGCATTACCGACTTGCTTGGAGTGAAATGCTTAAAAAACGTAAGAACAATATTTTATTGCCTTAGCAAAACTAAACAGGAAATATAAGAAGAGATAAACTCAGTGTGTATATAAAGATATCCTAATTCGTATGTATGATGTGTGAAAAGTACTCTTGAATATGTTCAGACACTTACACACTTGTGCAAATTAATTGAAACAAACTACTCTAGTTTCCTTTCTTTCACAATACGGTCAGTTTTAGACCCACTGGAGTGACAGGGTGTAAACAATTTCTATTTTCCCCCCAGATTAGGTCATTTTCAGTGGTGTGCAGTGATATGAATCTGTTTTCTGGGTGTATGTTGAAAATTTTTGGGACTATAGATATAGCGTCATCTGTGATTGCATCAGATTTTTATCATGCTCAGATACTATTGTCTCGACTGTCGATTAGTTGCCCTGGGACCACTGTCTGCGATGGACGCTACTCCATGGCGGCGAAAAATTGTAACGGTGCACGACGACAATGGCAAACCTTAGCAGTGAGCAAATCAGATTGGCCCGGAAACACTCTTGATTTAAATCCAATCGAGAATTCATGGACAATCTGCAAGGAACGACTTCGTGAAATGAACATACGAAGTACTAACATGTGCATTGGGTCATGTTTCTAGCTGTCCTCTAACTTGGTTAGTTCATGACCAGAGACAAATCAAATCCAATCAAAATAGTGCACCATCTCAATTCTCAAATTCTTTCTCTGTTAACCGATAATTTATAATCAACAGATGCCTACAGCTGATCCCACCTGCAGGTGGTCAACTCTCCGACCTTACCTTGTATTAAAGCCGCATTGAGATCCTAAATGACAACTTTGATCTCAACCCCGTTCACAGTTTAATCAATGCATTGTCCAAACGAGTCTTACTTATCTTTGTTTTTGATTTGATCCCACTTTTCTCGATCAAGTTGTTAGAAAGTCGGGTAAAAATTAATAATAAAACGAAGGAAATCTATTTAAACACCCATAACGCAAGTGATTCAACTCAGAATTTGAACAACAGGAACTTATATTTTTATATTTGCATTGGCGCTGATGATCTTCAAATGTGAAATGGTGGTTATCACAGAGAATACCGGAATCAACGACTTTTATTTTGCCATTACTAGTCATCCTAAACACAACATTGTCACTGGCTTGTAATGATGAAAATTGCAGAAATATATCGGTGAGAATGCAGGTAAATTACACTCTGTTAATTACCATTTGTACTCAAGCAGTTACAGCGAAATATCTGCTATATTCACTATCATCATAGACGGATTAAGGCAAGTTCTATAAAGTATTACAGGTCAAAGTGGTGATCCATATACTAATAACTGTAAACTGAATCTCTCCATCAAAAATATTAGCAAAAACAAACGCTTAAATGAGATCGAATAAAACTTTTCTTTTACATAGGTTTGTACGATACGTCAGGTTTCAGCCGCTGTGAAATGAAGTGAAAATACTAAACAAGGAAGAACAATGGAGAGTCAGACGTTTAAAAGAATCAGTGCATATGCTAGGCTATGAGGATCTCCTTAGTAGGCCCAGCATAGAAATAAATACGATATGGGAGCTAAGAAAGACAAAATTGCAGCAAGTCATCGACTGCAGAAATATGAGAGGCAGCAGCAGCATTAGCGTCGGCACCAGCACTAATAAGCAGGCAACTTAGGTTTAAGGCTCCAATTTTTTATAGTGAAAATTGTTCCATTTCAATACAGAAAATTGTCCTAGTGGATTAGAGCGTTGGTTTGTGAATTTAGTGATATAGTAATTGTGAGTTCAATCCCTGAGTCAGGCAGCATGTATTCGGACTCAGTGGAAACAGGCGAGAAATAACTAAACGGCACTAAAAATAAGAACTAGACAATATCGTTAGACATGGGCAATGAAAAGAAAACAGTCTACCCCCGTAGATTAAATATGATGAAGGCCGGGGTGGAGCACAACGGCCGAAACGTTATCGTAAGGACATCAAAGATGAGGACAATATCCCGAATATAAATAGTGTAAATAATGATAGCTCCTCATCATACAAATTCAGACAGACATCTATTTCTGTATAGCATATTGTAAAACATATTAATATATTCTTGTACCGTATATTAAACTTTTTCACGGAGAACTCAGTTTTGAAATTAATTTGTTCGAGTTATTCTAGTCCGCCCGTCTGTGGTTTTAAGATGTTAGTAGACTTCATAAACTATGTTATACTTTATATAGTATATAATAGGTGTACTAATGCTGAACGTGGGTTTTGGAGATTAGAGAAAATCAAGATTTTTCTTCTCTCTTTCTAAGCAACCCTTTAAAATAAATAAAAAGAAGTTGATGAATAAACTTAAATCAAGAAGTAATCTCTTCTGATTCAATCACTGGATAAAATACAGAACAACATAACACGCAATGCATTTTTTTTGTGTATTGTTATATACTCGCATTAGTATATGTTGCTCGCCGAAACGGATTTGGTTGCTGTCATTGAGGCCAATCTAAGTTTCATGAAAGAAAGTGGAAATTGGCGGGAAAAAAGGCGAAAACAGAAATGTCTGTCATCGATTTCTTCCCTTCTAAATAGCTTTGCTTTCTGTTCACGCCACTTTTCCTTCTCATATTTTATGGTAATTTATTTATTATGAATTTAAATATTTCTTCCGTTTTCTGTTTCTTCATATCCTAGCGTTAACTCTTCCTGACTTCTATATTTTCGTTGTCTCACTCCTTTTTTTTTTTACTGTTTCAGTACTTTTTAAGTCAGTCTGTCTGTCTTTTTTTTTTCTTTCTTTTGCGTCTTCTGTCTCCCCAACTCGTGCGTTTCTGATTTTCATTTGCCGTTTCTCTCGACTAATGACCAATATTACCGCCTAGACTTAAATGTTGCTCTTTGCGCAAGCACAGCAAATGTCACGTGATGTCTATGTCGTACACCGTTTTTTTTTTGTATCATTTGTCTTTCTTAGCATTCAGTTCAACGCTTGACTCCGTCTGACCCATGTAATTTCTCCACGGATAAAAATTCTCTCAACATTTTCAATTCCACATATACATACACTCACACGCACCGCACACTTATGCAGACAAGCACGAAAAGTATATGTCATCAATCAATGTTTATATCAAGTTGGTGTCGCAGACTATTGTTAGTATAGTGAGATCGATCCTCACTAAACGCTCTGTTTCTGCGACAAAGTTCAGATGTGACCAAAGGAAAACAGTGTGTTCCGTATTTTCAAATCAGCGCATTCTGGGGTTGATTATGCTTGGAGACATATTGCAGTAAAGAACATAGATTATGGTGCAGTGTCTAAAAAGAAACAACGTCAAACGTTACATTCAGTTTCTTTTCAAAGAATTTAACTCAATACAAGACCTAAGAGCCACTCAAAGTAGAGGCTTACTGAATCCTTATATGGCTTTTAGGTGATGTGTGATATGAACATAAGATGAAGAAGTAGTAAGTAAATTTTATGATGCTATGGTGGATAGCAAACGATTCACTCTAAAAAGGAAGAAGTTAAGATTGTAGTGTTCCTGGAAGCATACCCGCTGGAGTGTTTCACATAGTCCAGGTTCCTGGGAAAAAGATGTGAAATGCTTTCTTACCAAAAGGAGGGAATAAAGCTGATTTAATTTTGATGATGCAGCAAAGCGTGTCTTGGCTGTGAAGGTCTGAGCTAGTGGCCGTAAAGCTCATCTAAACATTTGCCATGGAAATAGCGATAAAGTTGCGATTGACTAGTGTTGCAAGCACCGTGTTTTTTGTATGTAGTTTTATTGCTGCCGTCTCTTTTATTCTGTCGTCACGGATTATTAAGCATCGGTTAGCATTGTCTTTCAGTATCACGTTCTGTCTCTGTTCCTCTTCAAATATGGAGAATGTTTTCTCAAACATTCAAATGTAACCAAAGATTCCTCCAGGGTGTCTTTCTCTAGTATAAGATGCATTATATCGCGATTTTATTAATGATTATTATAATACTTAAGCTTTAAAATACACTAAAAAGGTTGAACTTAGTCCGTAAAAATAGTAAATAGTTAAAGTCATGATTTTGTAGTAACATCCTCATGTTCTCAGGGTTAAATATTTTAAATTTTCCCTTTAAGAAATATTATCCTAGAGGACGTATGGGGTTACAAGGAGTGAAAGAAAATGAAAACACTTTAGAAAAAACTGGAAACTCTAAACAGGAAGAAAGAAATAAATCTTCACTCTTGTTCAAAAGACTGGAGAGTGTAGTGAACCGGACAAGAGGCGAACCCATGGATAAAAGCGTTGTGTAATCGAATAGAATTAACTGTCTGTTTTGTGTTCAACCATGTTTTGAGTAGCAGTACAAATTATTATATATACCAGCTCAGTGAACAAAATAAGTAACATTTAGAGGACGAATGATCTAGGTCCACGGATTAAATAAAATATTTGCTTCGTTAAGCCCGTTGGCTTCCAACGGCAACAAACATTGAAAAGGGCCAGAGGACACTATAGCCGAACCGTTGCGACAAGAACAACCAACAAGATGGTACCAGCCCGAAAAAAATCAGTTTATAACAACAACAAAAATAATAATTGTTGTAGCATACATACGGACGATAATGGGTATGTTCCCATTCTCATCTCGCGAAACAGCTACCCAATCCCGTTTTATACGGAGTCTATGGGGAATTTTTGGCCGAGCCTACGGGATCAGATACCACACATTAAATTCGGCCTTGTGCCATATCTGGCCGCGCGGGGTGATTGGTAGACTTCCTGCAGTTGGAGATTCATTGTGAATTTCACTTGACTCACTTCTAGAAGTTGACTACTCCTTCTACGCGCGCTGGAGAATCTAATATATATTGTTTATGTCCTAAGTATTATCGTTCATTTCCAACCTCCGTTTGATTATTCTATTTAGTAACCTCTCCTTAGGTTACAGCAATAACAACAAAAATAACAACAACAGTAATAATAATAATAATTATTATTATTATAATAATAATATTAATAATAATAATTCTGTGTCTAAACGATTTTCGGATAAAAAAAATAATTTCTTTCTAGGATCATGTTTTGTTCAAAGAAAAAATACATGATAATGAAGCGACCTCATCACTGGAGATTCCAAATTTGGGGCAGCACCTTCCCATTGTGCTAAAAGGAGAGCGTCATTTGTTCTTTTAAATTTTTTTTTTTTTGCCACGGCCAGAATATTTTGTCTTTATCCATATGTACCCGTGTGAATCTTCGTGTCGAATATTGTTTCTCGTGAAGAATCAAAAAAATTCAATCAGTGACTCCGTTTTTACATGATTGTAATTTCATTTTTTATTTCGATACTAAAGTCACATTTGCTTTCGGTTTTAACACATCATTTCTCGTGTCCACTTACCAGTTTCACTATTTTTCTTTTCCATTTATACAATTAACAATTGTAAACTTTTCTGATTCCGTTCTCAGTTGAATTCCTGCTTCTGTCTATAATTCCGGTTCTCCTTTTCGATATTACGGCAAATGACGCCAATGTCACCTTCCATATATTCGAATATACGTGGGCCGCTCCGAAAGTAATGCTTCCCAATTTATTATATTGGCCTATGATGACAAATGCTGATGTTGATGCTATAGCAGTAAGAAGTGAACGTTTTCGTCAATTAATACTAATCTGTCTGGACTTATTACAAAGAGTAGTTGAGCGGAAATCTGATGAAGTTACGTCTGACATGAAAGTATCCACTAAACAGGGGTACATCAGTGAATTCTTGAATGCTAAAAAAGATTAGCACATTAGCATTCATCAACATCTGGCGAGCTTTTAATGAGACGAAACAATGGATATGAGCACAGTTATGCAGTAAGTAAAGTATTACAGCTGTGGCATAGCCAATAGTTGTTGCAATGTCGTGAAATGTCGGTTAATACATGGTTCTGCTTAACATGTATTTTGTGTTCCCTGTATTGTTTGCAATTAAGAGCATCTACTTTTGAGTAAAACGTTACAGCTAGAAGCGCATTTTTTTACGAATTCTAAGCATTGCATAAAAAATTTCTCTGAGGTTAGTTAAGGCCATGCCAAAGTTTCCATTTGGATAAAGACATGGCAGTAATCGTGGTAAGCTTCATTGTTTGTGTGCGATTTGATCTAAATTTATAGATAGGGGAATATTTTGAACTGATTCATGTTTCAAGTTTGAGATGAATGTAAAAAATTTGATTTAATAATTTAACAATTTAAAATATATATTTAGAGGTCATGTTTTTAAGTCCCGAAGATAGAAATAAATTTTAAAATTTTAAGTCCTGTTAATATGCTGGATTTAATTATGGTCGAAAGAAAGAGGCGATAATGACACCAAGACGCAAAGGGTTACTGAAAGTGAGCGAAAATGAGAAGACATTAGTGAAGTGACAGAACAATAAAAGAACAGGATTAAAAAAGACAGGGGGACAGCCATTGGCGTTGTATTTAGTTTTTTGGATATCTTAATGGGGAAGGGATGAAAGAAACCGGAAAAGAGTTCAACAGGTGAGAAGTGCGAGAAAATCGGTTGCATCTTACATTTCAACAGTGAAACGATGAGATCTACTTGAAAATATATTCGTCTTCCATGCGTTGTCTCCCATCACGACGTTTGTGATTATGGCTCGCCACAGTTTCCTTTCTTTTTTAGCTATTAACAAATGTTCTCTTTTTGTTACCTTTCCTATTTGTTATGCTATCCATTTACTCAAGAAATCTAGCTAGGTTATGTGTTGTGTTTCTCTATCACACTTGCCTTCAATCGATCCTGTGAGTATTAAATTTTCCAAGCCCTCATGTGCACAGGAAATTACTTTCTTTTCTGTTACTTTTTTCTTTCTATTTTCACATATTTGGTTTATGGCATTCTCAGTATCATTCTGTAGAACCACATTTCGGTTGCTTCATGTTCAGCTTTGGGGAGATTGTCAAGCATTCACTGTTAGTTAAGAGGACTGCTATTACGCAACATTTCAGTAATGTTCATAAGATGAGGCTTTGATCGAATGTCTTATTTAGATGTTGAATGTCAATGAATTGGTTACAAAATAGACTAATATTTTCTAGCGAATTATAATTTGGATAGATTGTAAATATGCTTACTATATGATAACACAACCATGGATATTAGAATCGTTATTTTTATGAGCTTCGTAACCTATTAGGGTTCTTGTCCTCATACATATACTGCTGCCATAACAGTCGTAGTATGTCGTGTGCCAAAACCCGGACGAAACTCATATCTCTTTAGGCTGTGTTTGAACTCATTGTTTTCCCTCGTCTAGATTGGTCAGAAAACCCATTCAAACTTGCTGTTTATACCAAAGGTTACAACAACAATAATAATAATAATAATAATAATAATAATAATAATAATAATAATAATAATAATTCCGTGTCTAAACGATTTTCGGATGAAATAAAAATAATTCCAATCATTTCTTTCTAGGATCATGTTTTGTTCAAAGAAAAAAAATACATGATAATGAATCGACCCCATCACTGGAGATTCCAAATTTGGGACAGCACCTTCCCATTCTGCTAAAATGAGAGCGTCATTTGTTCTTTTAAAGCTTTTTTGGCAACGTCCAGAGTATTGCCTCTTTACCCACACGTACCCGTGTGAAACTTCGTGTCGAATTTTTTTTTCATGGATAGTAGAATCGTTAGTTTTACGAGCTTCGTAACCTATTAGGGTTCTTGTCCTAATACATATACTGCCATGACAGTAGTGGTATGTCGTGGGCCAAAAAACCGACGAAATTAATTTCTCTTTAGGCCCTGTTTGAATTCCTTGTTGTCCTTCGTCTAGATTGGTCAGGAAACCCATTCAAACGTGCTGTTTATACCAAAGGTGGAAGGAGAGAGAGCGTGAGCATGGGTTTATACTTTTTCCAATGTTGTCTGTGCGAAATTGAAAGTAACTAACACGACCAAGATTCGAAAACCGCTAATCGATTTCCAAGTCGCTAAGCGTTACACCAACATCTTCTATGTGTCGGGTCCCTTCAGGATGTGGGTAATTATGGCTCTCCACAATTTCCTATCCGATGTCTAGAGAATAAGTTCTATGAAGATTTACTATCTCTGTTATCGTTCAGCATAGCAATGATACGACGAAATTTTGTTTGGCAAAATTTATTGTAATGGTGGATATAGATGAACAAAAAATAAAACCGCAAGGGCGACTTACACATTTTGCTAGAGGACAAAAAGGAATTGAATACCTTAATACAAATCACCAACATCTTCCGTCAAGATGTTGGAATGAAGCTTTGAACCAAGAATGCGCAATAAAAAACAGAAAAACCACAAGAAAGAACCTGGGACAGAATTGGAAGATTCCGAAAGAAAGAAAATTACAGTTTGGATCAGAAAAGACGAAAATTAATGATAATGCATAAAGGTTTGCATCCAAAACATGAGATCGATAGACGATATGTTAAAAGAAAAGAAAGATGATTCGTTAGCATTGAAGATTTTATCGATTTTGCTGTCAGGATACTTGAGAATTAAACAAGTGAATGTAATGAAAGACTAATCACAAGAGCTACAAATCGTAATATGACTGACAAGAAGACGAAGACAATTTTCAAAATATGAGAAATTGTAAACATAAAGATGAAAAAATTGTAACGGTATCGACATGGTTGTGAAGAGGACATGTAAAGAGAGAAATTGAATCCCCATTAATGGGGATACCACATTAACGTTAGAAGAACCAATTATATAAATTTCAAGTAAGAAAGAAAACAAAGATATTAGCAAGATCAGTGGAGATAAGGATGAGATGGTCATTCATGTACTAAACGAATGCAGAAATTGTAGTAAATTATAAAATAGGCATGAATGGGAGGAACAGTTCATCAATTGGGAACTATACAAACAACTAGAATTTGATCAAACAAATTAATAGGATATACAGAATCAAAAAGAATAAAACTTTGAAATTCAAACAGATTACTTTCTCTACACCTGAATATCATATTTATTTATTACAAAGGATGAGGAAATTTATTTGTGGATTTTGTTGTTGCAGGAGAACACGCAGTAAAATTGGAAGAGAATGGAAACGTATCTTTTCAAAGAAGCGCTTGTAATGGTTCCCAGAAATACCTATTTCAAATGATTGGTGTGGTTTATAATGGATGCTCCCCCAAAATGCTGAAAATAGTGAAAATAATGAGTGCGATATTGAGGAAACTTGCTGAAACGAGATTCGATCAGTGTACAAAAGTAATATTAACGAATCTTTATTGTTTGCTGTAACATATGTGAATTTAGAGGAAAATCTGTCAAGTCAAAAGCATACATGACACAGAAGAAGACTAAATATTGTATCTGTAGAGACTGAGGCGAAAATGTCAATCCTATATCTGCAAATCTAGGAAAGTATCTTAGATAAAACGCTGCGATTGTTGTTGATCATGGAGAGTCATTAAGAATTCCGATAACGAGGAAGATTTTAACCATGTTGTTAGGATGGACGTCAAAACCAAGGGAGTTAACTCACTTCCTAGATGGGAAACAAGTTATGTTGAGTTTCTGAGTGAAAATCATTTCTGCTATTAATTTCTAAAATAAATAAAAATATTTTTATTTACCGCCTTTTTTTTTTTACCGAAACATTAATATCTAAAACTTTTATTTAATTTTTATATGCAGAACAAATCTGCAGGTTTCATTCTACAAATAAATACAAGCGGAATGCAAAAAAAGTGTATTTAAATCAAAACAAAAATATTTCTATGTACCGTGTCCCCTCAGGACTTGTGTGATCATGACTCTCCACAGCATCCTTTCCTTTGTAGCCCCTAGTAAAGGTTGTCTTTTTGCTATATCTCCTAATCCCTGTTATACCAAATATCTGCCCAAGTCCGTTCCGTAGGTAATGTCCTCCTTTCTTCTCTTCTCTTTTGCCTACAATGTCCTGGGAGTGTCAAATTTTTCCAAACCTGATTTTCTCATTATGTGTCCCGGTAATTTCAAATATTTCTGATGATACGTATAAATGTCTGTTTTGTTTTTATTTTCTCTAAGAACTCATCGTTACTCAATCCATGATATTTCCAGTATCCTTTTGTAGAACCACAATACTAGTCTGTTCTTTATCTGAGACTATCAAACATTCACGGCCATATAAATTACCGATAATACTTCAGCGTTCGCTATTCTTTTCTTTGCTTCTAATGCTTCTTCTTTGTTTTTGTTTCTTAATATTTTGCTTATCTTTTCGAGTGCATTATTCACTATCCTAATGCACCTTCGGATTTCAGTGTCGCATTTTCCTTCGTTTGTTAAAACACGTCGTAGATATTTTAATTATTGGACTTTTTAAAATCTTGCTTTCTCCAATTTGTAATTCGCATGTTGAGCTGTTTATTTATTTATTTATTTTTGCTCACATCTATATATTTCGTCTTCTTACAGTTGATGTTTAGTCTTTCTTTTCGCTTTCCTCTATTACATTCTGTAGGAGTTTCTCTAGACTCCTAACTGTGTTTCCGATCAACACTAAAACATATTGAATCAGGAATCTTTAAAACATAATATCTGACTTTGTCTCCCCATTTTTGATTTAGTCTCTTACGTAAACATTGTCTTTTATTGTGCCCTGCTTTCATCACCAAAATCCAGCACAGAATGTTGGACAACTCAACTAGTTATATGGAATACACTCTCCCGTTAACCTATAAATATATTACACACACTACCGCACACAAAAGAACAAGCACACACATGCACACGCTTCAACCCATCTTGATATAATTGTATTTTTATAAATGTAAAAGACAATAGGAAAACTGTAATATTACCGACGCATTTCGTCCAATGTGAC
>CAHIKZ030001313.1:1207500-1370000 GCA_903632075.3 Acanthosepion pharaonis
ATATATATATATATATATATATATATATATATATATATATATATATGTATGTATGTATGTGTATATACATATATGTGTGTGTGTGTGTGTGTAAAATATATAGAAAATAGGAAAGAACGCGTTAGGTAAATAATCCAAAGTTCTTTAGTACTTTTTTATTATTTTAAAAAAAATAGTACTCGATAAAAAGTAGAGCATAAATATAATTATTTATTTAAAATATGATTCCATCGCTACATAAGAGTTCTCATGTTTCAAAACAAGAGCCGAAAAACTTCAATATAATTATATGTATGTATATATATATATATATATATATATATATATATATATATATATATATATATATATATGTTAGGGTAGGTCGATTATGGAACTGTAAAATGAATAACTCGAGGAAAGTTGCAAAATAACGTCAAAAATTACCACAAAAAATATTTTTCTTCAAAACTTCGTATTTATTTGAGCAATTGAACTTAAAGACAAAATAAATTGCGAATTGTATCATCATAACGGTGTCACCGGAAACATGTGTAGGTTAAATTAAAATCGAGTCTTAACGAAAAGAAAACAAGAAAATAACGCTTAATAATGGATATTTTGGGGTTTATTATCTATTCTCTTAATAAATTAAATGAAATTACTAAAAATAAAAAATAAAACACACTAGTTTAAAATACAAATAACTACTTATGAACGGCGTCGTTTTTACTGGATATTTTTTCGGTATTTACCGATAGTAATTACCTCCTCTTGTATGTTCGTTTTATTTTTGTTTACTGTTTTACGCTTTTAACTAGCACAAATAACTATTTTATTTTTCATCAAAATATACTTTAACTTAACTATTTAAAAAAAATACAAATTTTATAATTATAGTAATTTGTTTATATTTTCAAAATTAGTATTTTATTAAAAAGCCTGTTTACAAGCTAACCCGGAACTATGTAAATAAACATTACTTTTATAATTTAATAATGCATCTCAAACTTTACTTTCCAGTTTATTTTGAAAAATATTTTTGTGTAATTTCTGATAATACATATATTTTCTTTGTCAGATATTTTAATAAAAATGGCAGGAAAAAGCATCCCAAAGGGCCTAGCATACCGTGGAATATAGCCTTATGAAAATTCTATGGTATGCTGTTGAGTTTATCAGGGGTGACGTATCTTCCAATCTTGGAGTTAGCCTTTCCAATGCATTGCTCTTGGATTTGAGGGCTATGGGCCTTCTTATCCCCAATATTAACATAAAAAGATATATAGATAAATGTAAAATTGATAGAGCAAAGGCTAAAGTGAAAACAAATGCCCATCAACAGCATGATGAAAAAGTGGAAAATCTTTGTATTGGAGTTGATGGGAGAACTGACAAAGACACACTAATGTACAAGGAAATAGTGGAGGAAAACGGAGAGAAGACTAAAAAAACCCCAAGAGACCAGAACGCCACTTGACTGTCACAAAGATGACATATGAAAGTGAATATCTGACACATAGGGTTCTTCCTAATATTGGTGCAACTAGTGTGGTTCTTGCCGAACAAGTGGCAAATGCTTTGCATGAATTCAACAGTGTGAGCACTATCAAGGCTATCCTTATTGACAAACACTAATTCAGGCTGTGAAATTCTAGAAAGAAAACTTAACAGAAATCTTCACACTATTGGTTGCTCCTTGCACCAAAGTAAACTTCCGTTTAGAGCTCTTTTGAAACATGTAGATGGTACCACAAAAAAGCCCTGCCACATTCAATGGTCCACTGGGTACATTACGTGCAAATGATGATTACCATAATTTACCCCAAATATCATTTTCAGCTGTTGGCAGTCCTCTGGATTCTATTTTTAAAATTGAAAATGCAGATACCCTTAGTTGTGACCAAAGACACTTTATGAATATACAGTGGGTATTTGTAGAGGTAAGGTGGATTCTAGATTTGCATCATGGAAAATTGGTCCATTAAACCAGGCAAGGTGGTTAACTTTAGGCATGGGTCTGATGTGTTTATGGACTCATGGTGCATACCCACGAAATATTTCAACCAAACTCCACAGTTTAATAAATTTTATTGTGAATGTGTATACCATTTGCTGATTCGAAATTAAAAGAAATAACAAGTTCCACAATCAGCAGATGTATATTTTCAATATGATCCAAAGGATTAGGAAGCAACCATAAGAAATCCAACAGATCACATTGAAAAATATACAATACAATGCTTTTGCCTTACTGCCTGAAAATATCTTATATTCAATGGTCAAATCTGATGAAGTGGAAGCTATAAAAAGAATTTGGGCTATTAGGTAAGTAAATATTTATTCATATAAAACTGACTAAATTAGTTATGCCGATTTATGGAATCATTTTAAGGATTTTATTTAATTTCACCATAAATATTAAAGCAATACAGAGAGCATTTAAAAAAAAAAAAAATCAAATTAATTTTTTATATTCTTTCAAGAGTGGGGAGCAAACCAAGAAAAGATTAAAAAGAATCACAACTATCAATTAAAAGATCTGACATTAAGTGGAGTTTGTGAACCACCATTCATAGAAGAATTTTCTGAAAATGAACTTCGAGAATAATTATTAAATGGTACGAAGCTTGACTTGCCAGATTTTCCCTCACATTCTCAAGGCATGAAACGGGCAGTCAAGTTAACAACAGAAGTTTCCCAATCTGTGTATGGCTTTGAAGCAAGGCACCAGCACATAATAGCAAAAGCTTTGTATCAGAAATTGAGACCATCAATTTCGTCTGAGGGTTCATATATCGAGCTATTTGACTCTGTATATTAAGCCCTATTAAATTATTATTTATTTTTCCATATTTGTTTGCTTGTTGTATTTTTGTTCATAATAGAAAAAAAATCAATTTTTTAATGTATTCAACTAATACTGCTTGATGCATGAGGTAAAAAACAATATTTCAAAGTCGTCAGTGATTATGGGGGGCAGGTTTTCAATTTGAAGTTTACTTATAATTTCTACATTTTATTTCATTTTGATAAAAAAAAATAACAACATTCCCTGATTTAAATAGTGAAATTGATTTTTTTTCATCAATATTTAGTTCAAATCTTTTTCAGTGCATTTTTCTCTACGATCTTTGATGCCAAATGCTCAAAAAACTGTTGAAGTGTCAGATCTAATTTTTTGTATCAATACTTAATAGGTCTATACACAACTTTCGGTACATTATTCTTTTTGATATTTTAAAAAAGGTGAAACATCAACCTACTGAAATATATAAATATATATATATATATATATATATATATATATATATATATATATATATATATATATATGCTTAGGTCTCCCGTCAAGCAGCCCAGTCCTTTAAATCAACAGGCAGATTTCCAACACATATCATTTGATTATAAGATTTGTAGCAGGCACTTTTTGAAAGAGCCGAATACAGTGATCCGAATACAGTATGCCACATGATCCCCAAACGAGCATCAGAAGGTTTTCAATTCAGAGTTGACATTCTCCTAGACCGTTCGCTATCCAATGCTATCTTGCTATTTACATACAGCCGACTTCTTATTTTTCACGAAAGTATTAGTGAATGTAATTAACTCGACCGATTCCTCAATCCGAGCCGCTATTCATTACTCCCTCTATATATATACCAGAAGATATCTATCTATCTATTTATATATATATATATATATATATATATATATATATATATATAAACATAGAATCAACACTTAGAGGCTGCAGTCTGTTTCATGCTAGATGCAATCGAAAGACCACTGTGGCCTGACGATTGTATCTAGCATGAAACAGACTGTCGCCCTAAGTGTTGACTTCTATGTTCACTTTTATATTTACACACGCACTATCTCTGATATTGAGCACTTTATCCCATAAATATAGCACATCTTAAGACTATATTTCTTCATATATATATATATATATATATATATATATATATATCATCTGTCTGTCTGTCTGTCTCTGTCTCTTTCTCTCTCTCTCTCTCTATATATATATATATATTCTCCCATAAAATTTACTTTGTATAGCACTTTTTATTTCATAAGTGTCTTTACAGCATTGGCGTCTTTGACGCAAAGTTTATGATTGTATTTAAGATAAATATATATATATATATATATATATATATATATATATATATATATATATATATATATGAATCGAAGAGTAAAAAGAAGATAATATTCATTGCATTTGTCCAGATAACTATATTGTATTTTGTTTCACTAAATGAAATTCCTGTTGCTTTTCCGCAGCCCAGTTATTGTAAAACTTTACATTGAATCTAGCATAGAAGACCCACAAAGCAAAGCAAAGTAAAAGATTTGATATAATCGTAGACTGTCATTTGCGAAGCCCTTTAATATTAAGCATAATACTGACATTTTTTTTTATTTTGCCGATATACTTTCATAAAGCCACCATTTTAAAACGAACCATTCTTGTTTTAAGAAATCGTATGGATTTCTTGTTATTTTCATTAAAAACATTTTGATAAATTTTCTTTCATCTATTTTTGTTGCTTCTTAAAAAGCAGCAAAAATAGATGAAAGAAGCAAGTCGGGATATTTGTAATGGTAAAGATATCTTCGATTCTCAAAAACAACTTGCGAGTATTACCACAACCACTACTACTACTACTACTACTACTACTACTACAAAGCATACAATCCGATGTTTCTTTATAAGAGACTACATATGAAAACTGATTTATAATTGGCTGACATTTTTTGACCTCCTGATTTTTGGGATGAGGACTGAAAACTCTTATTACTCAGTGGACGCAAGACCACATATTTTTGGCACTTAGTGAGTTTCAAAATAATTTGTCAGCAGCTAAACAAATATTGCAATGAATAATAAACAACAGCTGAAAGAATAAGTAGAAATATTTTAAATTACTTCATTTGAGAATTTTAGAACAAAAACTGGAGTATTACTTGGTATTTTATTTTTAAATTTCAAAGGTTCTTTTGCTGGATAAAGAAGAATTCAACCTTTTAGCGCCTCTTACTGGCATTGAACATTAAAAATATTTATGTAAGAAGAGACATCAAAGATTAATAAATTTATTTCGTAAACCCAGAAACGAAATTAAATAGACCACAAAATTAGCATCAAGAAAATTGGGTCATGCCGGTCTTACTTAAAACGATGGGATATAAATATAATATTAGTATGCTTGGTGGGTGAGATAGTTGCATCAGTAGTAGGCAACGGCAAAAAATTAGCATTTCAAATAATGATATATAATATCATTCTAACTTACAAGATGGATCAATATGATTTTCTTATCGTTTTCTCCATTTGGTCGCATATGTACAATGTATGTTCTTGAAGCTGATCTCTCCTGTGACCTAGCTTTAACAGCTAAATAGCGAATAAAATGGTTTCTAATTTTCAATGCATCAAACCCCATGTCTTTTAATTATCACCATTTAGACTCTGATTTTTCTCCACAAGCGATGAACAATTGCCTTCGCAATATGGCTCCATGATTTGTACGTTTCCCGGGTCTCAAGTTCAATGAAGATCTCAATGAGAGTAAGTCAAAAACTATCGCCATAACATATCTTTGGCTTTGTCACACTGCCTTTTGCTCATCCCTGTCTGAAATTATAAAGCAATATAAACTTCAATAATTCAAATTTGATTTGAAAAAAATTGTCAAATTTTAAACAATCGATTTAGATGCCAAAACAAAGCATGAATTGAAATTTTAGGTAGTATTAATATGTTTTATTGAAGTTATTGAATTTATTTGATGTATTCTAAAACATGCCGTTTGAAGTTATTAGTCAAGACCAAATGATCAAATTTTACTTCAAGATGTAATAAAATCATAAACAAATTGATCTACATCTATAATAGAACAAATAACAAATATATATGATAAGTCTTTTAATCTTTTAGATTTTAATATAGTGACCCTTCTCAATAAAAGCCAGTTATCCATTGATTTTTTAATTTTTTTTTTACTTCAGCAGGTTCCACTTCCGACATGGTAATTTTAATTGCATTCCATCGATCTGCTTTGCCGTTATATTATTTGCCACATTCTTCCTAATTGACCATAGATCTTTGATCGGATTCAGATCAGGACTTGATGGTGGCCATTCCATTATCTTCTCTCCTGTAAATCTTTTAGGTCCAAATAATTCATGGGTAAGCTTAGATACATGAGAAGGACATTGTCGTACATAAGTAAACACTTCACTTTGTAACTGCAATACTGTAACTTGTGTCATGCAAAGAAATTCTTGTTTAAAAAATTGCAATAGTTAGTACTGTTCATTTTAACTCTCATTGACTTTGAAAGGTCCAATAATGGTTTGGTCGACAATTCCAGCCAGTATCATAACAGTATCATTTCCTTGTTCCCTTCTTTTAGGCAGAGTCACGTCTGAATTGGATAAAATCCATCCTTTGGATCATCCATCAAGTACATCAAATTTCACGCGAGATTAGTCAGTGAAAATTACTTTAGAAAAGTCCATTTTTATGCATTACTAGGTTAAATTTTGGCGCTTTAAAATATTTGCTTTCGTGAGAGGTATTTTTAGGGGATTTTTTACAGATACTAATTCACTAAGTATTCTAAACCGTTTGTCCTACTTGACACAGTCAAATCTAGCCTTTTCAAAGATCTGATCGCTGATCAATAACTCGCTATAGATTACATTCATTCCGATGAAGCAAGTTCTTAAAGCCTTTTCCATTGAGTTTTCAACAGCCTTCTTTCAATAATATCTGCAAAGGTCCTTTGATATCTTCAATATAGACACTTCCTCACCTTATCATTTTCTATTTTTCAGCAGTTGTCAGATTCTTCCCATTACCCATGTTTCAACATATATTACGGAAGAAATAAAAAAAAACAGTTTTTATTAGATTTCAGAGGTTTTAAGTTAATATTAATTTAATCTACATATTAACTTCAGTCAGTTCATTTTCGAAAATTTCAAATATCTCAAAAACTAAATATTGAAGAAAATTTAGTTAAATATTTTATTTAGAGCGGAAATGGACGAGTTTAAATTTGACAAATATTGGTTCAGAATTTTTTGAGTTATTGAGGTTTATTTGATTTGCATCACAATTTCAGACAGGCTGTAGTTGGTACTGTTGTCGTCATCTGATAGAAGTTTGAGCTTATCACGGCAGTTTTGTTGCTGCTGTTACAATGTAAACATGTCCGATCCACTAGTAGTGTGCATCAAGGCGGAACAAAGAGCAATGGTTCTTTTTTTTGGTCAGAATGTGTGTCAGCGAATGAAATTAATCGGAGGCTCTTAGAAGAATGTATGAGTGAATCGAGTAGTTTAAAAGTGACTAACAAGCGTGACACATGGCGAAGGAGCACGACGCCCGTCAACTTCCAACACTGAAGAGAAAATTTAGCAAGCTCAAATCGGCGAGTTATCATAGATGAGGTAGCATGTTCTCTGTAGATTAGTCATGGTTCTACTTATCAAATCATCACTGCTCTTTGTTTCTCCTCAGTGCACACTGTTAGCGGATTGGTTATGTTTACATTGTAAAAAGAACAGTAAGGAAACTGATGTGATCAAGCTCATGATTCATAATAAAGATGATGAGGATGCAGCATGGACATGTGGACATGTTTTTGCCAAGATTATTCGTCTACTTGGAACTGCTGGTCGCGTTATGTGTATCAGGTGTGGAATTGTGGAATGTGGAATCGTTGAGTCGAGTTCAAACTCCAACCTCCTCTGTTGAGTTCAGTTGGGAAATCCCTATATCTATCTCTTTTCCTCCCAGCCATGAATAATACAGCAGGATTGACAGGAATTTTTAGTCTTGAATTGAAGCCAGTTTAGAGTGAATTCCAAAGACTGGCGAGAACAACTGGAAAACACACCATTATCTTTCCCAAGATGTCATAGCAATTTACAGATAATAAAGAAAAGGAATCTGCTGTGAGAGCCATGATTAGTCTTCTTGAAATGAGAATGTATTTTAAAAGATAAAGTCTGCTTTCCGAAAACATATCTGTTACAAAAAATGCCGATGTCATTTACAAAATTTACATGAGATCAAAAATGAAGTATTGCTGCTATATTTCGGCTGGAGCTATACATTCTTTATTGTCGAATCTTGACAGAGTTCAAAATTGTTAAGCAGATTTGTGAACGGTTATTTTCCATCCTAGATCCTTTTTCACAGAAGTGGAATCTTGCAAGCCTTGTCGCTATTTCCATGGCAAATGTTCTTACATTTTTCGTTCTTTACTTTCACCAGTTTAGAATGTACAGCTAAGGCCTACCATACTACTAGCCCAGGGTCAAATCATCGTCATTTTCTTCGTATTCTATTGGCAAGAAGGAAAATACAATCGGATAGCTTCTTCCTCAAAATCAATATTGTGTGGAAGAGACTCCCCTATCGATGCTTCCACGAAAACTATGATCTTAACATTTTCAAGTTTAGGGTTAATAGCTATCTATCCTTCATATCTTTATAATCTTCACTTACTACATTCTTCTCTGGTCCCTATACACTCACGTCATTCGGTAACCCCTCTACATTGAGTTGCTCTTGAGTCTTGCTTGGTCGGGACATTTGAAAAAAAGATTTCTCCCACAACATAATCACAGACACACACACACACAGATACACAAGCGTGTAATATATGATGATGTATTTTTTCTTTCGCAATATCTACTTTAATGACTGAATCATACGAACATATCTGTAGAATAATTTACCAAAGAAAAAATTAGAGTGGAGAAGAGAGAAAAAGAAAGAGGAAAAAAGAAAAAAGGTGAAGAAGAAGAAATAAATTGACATAGAAATTGACAAAGAACGTATGAAAGGGAGAGAGAGAGAGAGAGAGAGAGAGAGAGAGAGAGAGAGAGAGAGAGAGAGAGAAAGATAATGCAAGTAAATGTTTTGAAGTTGCTTCGTACTTTTCAATATTCATCATGAATGTGACAATGATTTTTACGCTTGAGAAAGGAGCTGGGTGCAGTCTTTATTGCTGCTGTGAGGAAAGACGCTGAAAAAGGATTTTCAAAATATAAAAATGTCTATGTGAATTGCGTGCTTGTGAAAGCGAAATAGTGCCAACAACCCGGAATAAAAACTGGTTGTGAGTGTGTGGGTGGGTGGGGGGTTATTCATGGTGAGGGATGTATATCTGCAGACAAATGTTTAGATGTCACGGTAGCAGGGCCAGAAAAGATCCAGTTCTGATCCATCTGAGATAGAAGAACATGAGCGATCTCTGAAAAACAAAACGACTTCGTCGAAACCGGCGCGCACTGGACAATATCAAGGATGATGTATTGAAAATGAGACATGACATTCCTCAACAGAGCAAAACAAAAAGGGTGGTTGGTGTATGGAGGTTGCATTTGTAATAGTCAGTGTCCAACAGGCACTTTTCCCATGTAGTAGACGCCATCGTATTACACACTCAAGAATGCTTTAGTACTATGAAACTAAACAAAATGAAGACGAGGAAGGAACGAAAAGAAAATAAATAAATAAAAAAAAACGATGTTAAGAAATAGAATAGATAATAAGAAAATATAATAAACAAATACAAAACAATCCTGTAAAACATGACTAACAAAGCAGCAGAAACACGATACAATAAAATACTTGATTCTCTTTCAGCTCATTTCGGCAAAATGACATAAAAATACAACATTCAGTAAGCAATAGTATGCAAAGCTAGCATAACTACCAATATATTGCCGATATCTTTAGACGTTTTATAAACTTTCGTCTGGTACAAAGTCATAATAATGTGACACTCATTAGAGACTAAACATAAAATGAGAGTTCTAAGAAAAAGTAATTATTTACTGCGTATTCTCAAAAAGAAAAAAAAAAGTTTCCAAATGTCCTTCTGCCACTCGTTCTGTCGCTGTTCTTTTGAGAGAGTTCCGACGTACTGTGTCACTGTTTGGTATACCGGCTGCTCTAAAAAGGACAAGAGAGCCCTGTGATGTTGTCTTGAAAATAATCGGTCCCTTGCTCCCTCCCTTACAGGACATATCTTATTCTCGTTATCCCCACAGAGCTGAAAACATGATGAAAGGAGACAGCAAACATCCCGGCTACCACAAGTTTAAATTGTCGTTGCGTTTGATGGACAGCATTAATTCTTGGGCTGTGCGTTAAATGAACGCTGACAATTTTTAATGTATTTTAAGCGTTATAACATTTCATTATTCGAGAGTGTTTGTTTTGTATGTGTGTTGGTGTACCTACGGGACGAATATTCATTTTCATTGTACAATAACTTTATTTATTCTTCTTGTCACTGAAGAATAAATAAAGTTGTTACATTTTAACATTAAAGGTTTCCATACCTTTGTAACTTACTGACTAACTAATTATATACTAATTTATCGCATTAGACAGTTGTTAGTGTAGTGAGTTTGATCTGCATTGAATGCTCGAATACGCTGGCCTTGTGCGAAACAAAGATGGAATTAGTATTAACAAGGAACGAGCTAGTCTTGAAAACAGTTAATATTCGAATGATCTTGAACCTAAATTTAATTCTTGATTTTTGTCTGAATTCCTGGGAAGGAAAGTTATTTTTATTATTTACAATCGGACTAATATCACGATCATTGTTGTCAGAATCCCAGCGTTTCGTCTGTTGTGTCATCCAACCTTGTTCAGTTGTTCGTCTTTTGGGGTAATCCTAAGGTAATTTCAATCTGAACCCTTTATTCAATTTGCTTTTCATTCCGTTAATTCAAGTTTACAGATAAAATGGTTTGATAAGTTAACCAAACCGAAATATCCTTAGACAGGAACATCACAGAACAGGACAGAATCTACAGCCGAAGATTGAATAAAGGCATCACTTCGAAATTCTCTAAAGTTTACTGGAATCGGCAAAAACCTTTGATGTCTTATTTTGATTAAACCTTCATTTGTTTCAATCAGTTCCCTCGTCATATTTTTTGTTATAAATTTCTAGCCTCTTTAAACTTCGGTTTTCCATCTCTGTGTCTAGAGTTAAACGAGTCATAAATGTTTTTTTCACAGATATCGATTATCGGTTAACATTGAGTATCTTGCTGACTGATGATTTCTTCGTTATTTCTTCATTTTCACATGTTTTGCTAGTACTGACCAATATTCTTAGACGTAAATCTATCGGAATTATTTCTATATTTACAAAGAAATATAATGTCGGAAGATATTTATCTCTGTTTTTTTCTATGTCATTATTATTTATGTCAGAACCTTTCTAATTTTATTCTAGCATCGTATCAGATCAATACCGATATAAAAATTGGTACAGGAACTGAAACAAAACAGAAGCACCAGAGACAACAGAACGAATCCTAATGAACATGTTTTTCATTGTAACAAAACTCTGTCCACAAATTCTGATACAAATATTTGATTCTTATTATGTATGATGTAATAGAATAAAGGAAAATGTAATATGTTTACTATGTTTACATAATCAAATACACTACTTAAGGTTGACCAAAGACGTCCAACAGGGGAGATACTGTTGCATTTTTCTAATGTTTGAGGCCAGGCTTCTATTATTATCCTTATCACGAACTGTTTGAATGTTGAACATCTATCATATTCTATACGAAAACTCAGCAGAGGAAAAGAACAGACATTACGATCTATGTGGAGGGTAATGTGAACAACACATTGAGTTTAGGCATACTTTCGGCCTTGAGCCACATCTAAGCTACGCTTAGAAAACCAACATTGAGTTTAGACACAACACAATTTATAATTTTATCCAATGGCAGAAATGCTAATAAACACGTGAATAATTCTTTCATGTTTGACGGGTATTGTGCTAGTAAATGCTATAAAAGACACGAAATTACAAGCCAAGAAAATGTAATCCATTGGGAAAAAAACTTAGATCAAACAGTAAGTTTTATACATGAGGTTTCTTTCAAGGGCAAAAAAAAATTCTAGTTGTTTTAGAAGATACCGCCCTGAAAGCAGAATAGAATTAAAGCATCGATGAAGAATTTAATTATTTCTTTTTTGTTACGAAATAAAAAAAAAAGGTGATATAATCTGCTGCGTTCCATGATCCCTTGTACATTTGTAAACTCTACCGGATAGACAGACTAACCTTGTTTTGAACGATTCCACCCGACAGGTATTAATATAAAATATTGATTCATCAGAGAAAAAAAATCTTTTGAAAAAGAATACAAACAGCAGTAAAGAGAACTAAACTATTTTTATGGTTTATAAAGGAAAGAAAGAAAAAGAGAATCAGCTTTAGCAGCGGATTTAACATTTCTCAATGTACAAATGTCACAAATATCTGCTACGGAAGACCTGACTAACATCATTTTAGACGAATTGTTCTTTGGGCTCTAGTGAGAAAAAAAAATGAATTAGCCGAACTGTAACAATAGTCAAACATTTTCTTGGAATATAAAAGGAAACATTAAAACATGTCGTAAGGCATGCTGGCATTAAACCAGGACTTGTGAAGAAATTATTTGCTCATGGGCGTGGAACATTAAGATTAATTAATTAAGTAATTTATTATTTGTTTGTGTTTTAATTGGGATTGTTTTGGTAATAATTAATTCCCGTTGAATTTCGTTCATTTGCCGGAACTAAGCAATGGCGAATAATGAATGTCGCTATATTTCGTACATGGCTACAGGCAGACCTCATTATCAATGGCCTCTATTTTCCTCTTTTGACACTTTATCCGCTCATTATGGTTGTTTTTTTTTTTTAATTCTCTCTTTTCCTAAACCCCTTTTCTGTCTTTTTTTTCTCTCTATTTTCATTACGCCTTTCTTTACATTATCCCTTCTGGTTTTTCTAGTAACTCACTCTTTCTTTTACTTTTTTTTACTTACCCCCTCTTTTTATTCGCTCTTCCGTTTATCTCGCTTACCTTTCAATTTGTCTTTTCATTGTTCTTTTTTGTTTTTCTCTATCAACTCTTAAAGTTTTTTTTTTCTTTTCCACCTGCCTCGTTTTTTTGTTTTATCTCTTTTTCTCCCATACCTCTCACTCTCTTCTCTCTGCTTTCTTTCTTTATATCGGTGGTCCTCATTAACCACCACTCTCTCTTTCTCATATGTTCTTTAAAAATTTCTTTTTTGATAAGTTCGCAAATCTCTTTTATACATTTCTTTTTGCTTTTGTTTTTACTTTTGATTTTCTTGCCAATTTTCACTTCATTATGTTCTTTTGTGTGAATCGGGTTGCAGTTTACTGGCTGAACATTAATTTGACATCTTTTCTTATTGTATATGTTGTGAACGTCCGAAAAAAGAAGATATATACAGGGTGTCCATAAAGTTCGTGTGCACTTTAAAAAATTATAACTTTATTTGTATTTGCGATAGAAATAATTTGTAAAAAGGATTAGAAAGAAGTAAATCTATATTTTTTAAGGTTTTGTTGAAAGTTTATTAAGTTTTCACATGTCCTCCATCATTAGCAATACAAAGGGTAATTTTGCAGTTCAAGGAAAACTCTTGCCAACTGATTTACAGTAATGCCTTAAATCACATTAGTTATTTTAACTATACTTAAAACTAGGTACATTAAACTTTATAACATTTTTTACAGATTATTTCTATCGCAAATACAAATATTTATAATTTTTTAAAGTGCACACGAACTTTATGGACACCCTGTATTATAGATACGCGTATGCATTCTGGATACTCATGTTAAAGAAGGCCTTACGGCGATATCATGTTGAAACACCGTTTCTCATACGATCACCAAAGTTAAGCAAAGTTGGACGTGCTCAGTACCTAGATGGGTAAACACTTGAGAATGTCAGTTACTGTAAACTTGTGGTATAATGAATAATGATTCGGAATTGGAAATCGAAAAGTGCCGCCTTGTAATTCCCGTTGGGATAGTTATATTCATTTACGCGCAAATACGCTTGAGAAAACTATGAGTTCACCACATCTCCCTCTAGCTATGGGTTAATTAGTAGAACTTATATCAGTATGTCATTATTATCGTCGCCACATTTCACACAATCTGAAAATAATCTCTGGCTATGTGTCTATATTTCTGAGGTGAGGTATAGTAAATATTTTCATTATTTACATTGTTCGGATTGTTGTCCTCATTTTTTTTTGCCATATTTACGAGGTTTCGGCTGTTGTACGCTCCGGTCTTCTTCAGGTGTTTGGAATTTCAAACGGTACCCTTTATTTTCCGATTGACGAAATAAAGGGCTGAGTTCTACGTAAATAGTGCAAATAATTTTTGGCTTTATGTAACCGGCAAAGGTTGATAAGAAGTAAAAAAAAAAAAAAAATGAATAAATTAATCATGGTAAGGCAAACTAGACACACACACACACACATATATATATATATATATAAATTGTGTATTTCGGCAGCAATCCCTCTTTTATGTAAGTTTAATTAAAAACGGCTGATAAGCTGCTCCGCTTAAGATTTTTATTCAATTTTTCCTGTGTTTCTCTAAGGGATTTTTATGTCCAGAAAGGAAATTAGTGGGGGACAACTATGCGTACACATACAATTTTTTTAGTTTTATTGTATTTCAAACTAATGAATAAACATACCTTTCATATAATTAACAGTACACAGATGCATAATAACTAATTAAGCATAGAAAACAGAAAAAAATGATCTAATAGAAATAAATTCCACAGTATTCGTACAATACAAAAAGAATACATACTTTTCTTTTAATATTTTGTAGAATAGCCATTATTCGCTTCTACAGCAATCAAACTTTTCTTGTTGTTCTCAATGATTTGCAAATTTTAGCTTCCATTCTTCTTCGCATTTGATCTTCAGATTCAGGATGCTTGTTGGAGCTCTCGATTGGATTTGAATTTTCAAATAACGCCATAGATTCTCGATTGAATTTAAACCTGGGGACTCACATGGCCATTTTAGGATATTTACATTATTTTCAGCGAGTCATTTCTTCATAGATATTGCAGTGTGCTTAGGGTAATTATCTTGTTAGAAGATCCAATCAGGAGAAAGTTCAAGATTTTCAACCAAAATCATTAAATTTGCTTCCAAAATATTTTGATAGGCATTCATTCAACCATTTATTACTAATATATTGCCAGCACCCTTTGCAGAAAAAATTCCATGTTTCTGCCTCCACTAAATCTCACTGTTGGAACCGTGTTCTTGAGTTTGAAGGCATTGGCATCTTTCCTACATGCATGATTTTTATAATTACGTCCAAACAACTCAATTTTGGTTTCGTCTGTCCATAATACACTTTCCCAATACGATTTTTTCCTTATATCCTTATGTTCACGAGCGAATTTCAACCTGGCATTTCTGTGTCTTTCCAATATCAGTGGAGTTTTCCGAGTGGAGCGAGGCTTTAAATTTTTCCTATGAATTTCATTGCTTATTATCGGTTTAGTGACACAGATTCCTGATGAAAAGAAATCATCCTGCCACTCTTGACGAGTAACCATTGGATTTTGTTAATTTGTCGTGCGAGAAAAATTATTTCCTAGAAGATCTTGAAGAAATCCTCCGTGGAGCACCTGTTCTTTGGCTTTCAACAGTTTTGAGTTACCTTGTAATTAATGAACTAGTAAATGGAATATTCAGGTTTTCTGAGCCCTTCCTATAACTTTTACCTTCTTTCCAGAGCTTAACAATCAGTTCTTTTTTGCGAATTTGTCAATTCTTAACCTCTTGCCATGATGATAAACTTCTTAGAACATTCTAGAATATTCCACTTGAATAATATAGAGCATTAAAACAATTTAAATCTTTTTAAAATCTGAAATTTGCATTGTACGAATATTTTTCTACCCACGAGAGTTGATGATGAAATTTATTTTTATTAAATCAATTTTTTTTTCTGTTTTCTCTGCATATTTAGTTATTATGCATTCTGTGTACAGTTAATTATAAGGAAAGTATGTTTAGTCATTATTTGGAAATACAATAAATTAAGAAAGTGTACGAATATTTGTTTCCCCCGCCACTATATATATATATATATATATATATATAGTATTGAAGAATATTTATCCAATTTTCTTTAATATGATTGATTTATACATGTTACACTTAAGTTTTCCCAATACGAGGTCCTTGTGTCACTCATGAGTTAGAGTTAAAATGATTATGTTGAACAAAGTGTGCAAATATGAAAGAAAAAGTGGGTAAGATAAGAATGTTTAACGAGTGACCCATGACTTTGAGAGATTAAGTATTCGAGAAAGAATACACTGGGTGTCTGCTTCACAAAGGGGCAATTCAGGGGGGAAACTTGACTGGAACTTTTTCCGTATCTTTGGAATACGGGATAAATAAGAATGATTCGTCTTCGCGAAAATGTTTTGGCGTGTGGCACACACAAAATATATATATATATATATATATATATATATATATATATATATATATATATCAGGTCATCCCATAAGTTCTGTCCGAATTTTGGATAAAGAAAACAAGTGACCAAATGTTACATTTAATTACAGATTCAATCAACAATGTATTTTCCCTGATTATCTATGATTTCCTTCCATCTATTAACAAGCTTACTAATTCCATTACTGTAAAATTCTTTTGGCTTTGATTCGAAGAACTCACAAATGTCAGTTTTAACCTCTTCCTGTGTTACAAAAGCTGTTTCTTCCAAATGATTCTGTAAGCTACGAACCAAATGGTAGTCTGAAGGAGCAAGATCGGGAGAATAAGGTGGATGAGGAATTTTCTCCCAACCAAGTTCTTCGATCTTTTGTGATGTGATTCTTGCTGTGTGGGTTCGCGCATTGTCCTGATGAAACATCACCCCTTTTCGATTCACTAGAGCAGGTCTTTTTTTCCTCAAAGCTTGGTTCAAACGCTCTAATTGCTGAGTTTTTTTGTTGCATTAGGTGGTAAGAATTCAAAGTGGATTGTTTCTTGGCGATCCCACCAGATTGAAAGAAGAACCTTTTGCCCATGAAGTTCCCTTCTCGTCTGTGGCTGGGGTCCTTCTCCTTTACCAAACCACTGTCTACGACGCTTAACATTTCGATAAAAGATCCATTTTTCGTCGCCAGTCACAAGTCTATCCAAAACAGGTGAAACAAGTTGGCGAGAATGGAGAGAAGAGCAGATGTCAACTCGGGATTTGAGGTTGTTTTCAGACAATTCATGAGGCACCCATTTTCCAAGTTTAGGAACTTTTCCAAGTTTAGGATGAACAGTTGTATGGTTTGAACTGAGAACCACTGCCAATTCCTCAACTGATAAAGCAGGATTTTCTTCAAGAATCTTTTCATCATACTCATCTTCAAGGGTGAAATCTCCATCTCTGAATTTTGCAAACCATCTTCTGCAAGTTCTTTCATTCACACATTCCTCTCCATAAACTGGGTGAATGTTTCTAGCCGCTTCGGCTGCTGAGTTTCCTTTCTTGAACTCATAAAGCATTATGTGCTTCAAATGATTCTTGGGTACTTCCATGTTAGCAGGGTTTTAATAAAACAAAATTTAATTTAATTTTTCTCTGAAATAAAATTTGATCAGTTTAAATGCATCTAAACATAAAAATAATGTTCAGCTCCATTAGACATTATAAAATACTCTTTCAATTTCGTTCATTTTAACAAAAAGTTAAAATTCGGAGAGAACCTATGGGAAGACCTGATATATATATATATTGTGTTGATAATGTAAAAATGGAAATCTTTTTAATATGCTAGTAAAGATCTGCATTAGAAATTCACGATGCAAAACAAAAAACCCTAACAATGCAAACGAATAACACCACTGAGAATTCTCTTACTCTTTGGGGAAAATACTTTCCGATGTACAAGCGTCGAATTTGGACGTAGGATATACAACTGCTACTCTATCATGCAGCTTAACATTTCAATCTGCGTCTTTATCAGTAAACAGATCTAGCTTTGCAAAAGGATTTCTATTATCCTACGGCAAATACCCGGAAACAATGCACACATACGATATAATATTAGCTTTCCCAAAATGTCTTTAAATATTGGAAGACCTAGCCATAAAATAAAATAAATCCCAAACTAAAGAAAATATTCAACGTTTGATCTGAGGCTTTAAATATATTTAACAAGTGATAAAATATGTAAACGATGCAGAATCACACTCACCAATAACAAGACTGCTATTGTTTCTAAATATCCCACACTGTAGCCACAGAAGGTTTGTTAAGAAAAATGAACTAAGAAAGCTAAGCAGAGTATTATGAGACAAGAAAATTTCGTTAGAAACAAATAAAAGAGTGTTGAACTGTTAGGTGATATCTGTCCTATATGGCAGTGAATGGTGAACAATCTCCTCAAAGATGAAGAAGAGACTTGAAACAACAGAAATGTGCCTCTACAGAAGGTTTCTGACAATGGCATGGAGCAAATATGTGAGCAACGACAAAGTGTTAGAGAAAGTGAAAATAAAATGAAAACTTATGCTTAATATCAAGAAGAGATAGATGAAGTTTTTACGGCGCATAATGTGGAAGGAGGGCTTGGAAAATCTGATACTCACAAGACAAATAGAAGGAAAAGAGGGACGGGGGGGAACAACGCAGAGCATAAAAAGGGTATTTAAGTAAATAGCGGAAAATGGTTTAGGAAAAATAGCAAAAAAAAAACAAAAACAAAATTTATTAAGAGCCACGACGGACAGCTAAATAGTGGAGAGCTATGATCGCCTATGTCCTGAAGGGACACGGGACATACACAAAAAGAAAATGAAGGAACATTTATCGGGGAAGAGCCAAAAATCAGTGCACTTTCAATATATTTTTGCTTTAGCTTTAAGCAAAATATATGACCTGGTCCATTACGATTATTATATTATATAATTATATTATATAATAATTATTATTCATATATATATATATATATATATATATATATATTATTATTATTATTATATATATATATATATATATATATATATATATATATATATATATATATATATATATATATATATATAGTAAGAATTAAACCGAAAGAGCCAGACAAACCTACCTAGGTTTAACCTACGCGGATCGTCGGTAGTTTGCTCTACTTAGCGTATTGAGAACTTTGCCGGACGAGTATAGCTGTTTATATATATATATACACACACACACACACACACACACACATATATATATATATATATATATATATATATATATATATATATATATATAAGAGTATTAGTGTTATATATATATATATATGTATGAGATGAGATATATATATATATATATATATATATATGAGATGAGGATATATATATATATATATATATATATATATATATATATATATATATATATATGAGATGAGGATATATATATATATATATATATATGAGATGAGATATATATATATATATATATATATATGATGATATATATGTATATATATATATATATGAGGAGGATATATATTTTTATATCTCAAGAACAGTATTGAGGAAATTATAAGGCAAAATGGAAAAAGTTTATTTGTGACGCGTTTCATCCTTTACAACTACGTCAACAAACCCAGTCTGATGAAGTCCTAACGGATGAAACACGTCACAAATAAACTTTTTTTCCATTTTGACTTATAAGGTTAATGGGGTTTACTCAGATCATCCCATCGAATATGACCTACGTTAAATTTAAACTTAGGGAAGAAGCAAAAAAAATACCTAGTATTTCGCATAGAAAATGTTAACATTTCCCATCCTCTTTGACGTGCGACTTTAGCCTGTTTTAGAATCACTGACTGATACCAAACCGATCGGGTTTCGCTCACGACATGAAGCAATCAGACATCTAGAGCCACACAGATGAGCTGTGATACAGCGAAACAATCTGATTGGATTATATATATATATATATATATATATATATATATATATATATATATATATATATATATCGCGTATCATGCAACTTTTGAAATCCTAATTTTGAAGCTAATTTTAAGGGGTCGTATCATACACGTGATATAAAATTAGCGTACGTATTGCTACGGCGTTGACCAAACTATATATACATTTACTGTAGTCAAATCAACTTAAAAATTAGGTTTTCAAAAGTTGCATGATCCGTATAAAGTGAAAATACCCAACTCCCCTTTTGTAGAATGGACTCATCCGTATGACGTAAGCTCTTGTTTGATGGCTTCACAGCTAGAATGAAAAATATAACGACCAAATAGTGTGACGAGGTAATAAACGGAAATATGACTTAAAGGAAAGTTAAGATGCTAGGATGACATGAGCTTTGTGCTCTGCTTAATTGCTAAAGATGGCTGATATGCATTAAAGACGACATCCATTTGCAAGAGATACGAGTTCAAATCACAGAGGAGCTGTTGTATTATTTTTGATTTCGTGCAGTTGAAGAGCATATCGATCTAGCGTGCTTTGATAAAATTCAACAACCATAAAATGGAGCAAAAATACGAATAAAATAATAAAAATAAATGCATTTATCTTCGTAACTTCTGTTTTGCTTTAAGGCAAGAAGAATCAAAAGTTGTTGGAGGAAGAAATACTTTTATTTTATTTTATTTTCTTTTTCACTTACTTTTCCGTGTAAAAATTTCAGGGTTTGATTTGATGTCAGCTTCGATTTTTGCTGTTGTAGAATGTTTGACTTTTCTCTGTGCGGGGGCTTATTTTGCCGCTTTCATCATCGGCACAGCGTCCGAGACTGAACGGCTCTGAGTTGATCTGTTTATCTAAATATCTGTCAGTGTTCGCTGCAGGCGGAACACCATTTTTATTCCGAATTACATGAGTTTTGCCAAGAAATATCTTGCAAACTCTTTCTACCGAATTCTCAAAAATCTCTGTTATAGAAGATTTATTGATTTTTGATTTCTATTCTAAACCGATATTTACAGTGTCAGTTTAAAAATCTACATCAAACGACAGTAAAACCTTTTTAATCCGATCAGTTAAACATTAAGACACGCAAAGTGTTCATAGGTCACCATTTAATAAGTGCTTTATATTGGATCTAGATTCATGCATAAAACTTCTCACACGCTTTCCTAAAAAGAGATAGAACAATAATATAAACTAATGAATAAGAATATTAAATTTCAATTATTAGAAATTATAATACAGAAATATTTAAATATAGAAATAAAAATCTGTTAAATTATTGAAGTTTTCTTGGAGCCGTATTTTACCATCTCACCGCATAGGTAAAATGCGACCTAACGTTAGTACTAATTTGGGGTGACCATACTCGTACATATAAGCCCCCCCCCAAAAAAAAAAAAATTCCAGACCCTGTAAACACTGTCATGCTGGTGTTGATATACAGCAAACACTCTCTTTAGTGAAATTAGAGAGGTTCTGTCGTAGTTTTGTAATCAGAAGACCAAAAACCCTCAATGTTTTTTTCTTATGAACTCTTGGTGATTGAGTCATAAAAGGTATTAATTCACACAGACCAGAAAGAAAGAAACGAATTTATCTTTCTGAGAAAAAGGTCTGAAGTCATTTCTTCTCAGTTATGGTCAGACTAGTCACTTTTTCCTTGATTGAAAAACAAATTTAGTAGAAGGAAAATTCCGAATTTGCAACCGGTTAGGCGAGGCGGCGGACAGCAACTCTACCCCATAGAAACGACAAAACCGCAACAGTATCAACTAGCATGGTGAGTCTTTGGCCTATTCTCTACAAAGAAAATAATGGAACTGATTAGGAAGAGGTTGTTTCTGGTGTACGCTTGCAAATAAAGGTCAGAAATATTTTAAATGTTGAGAAATTTAACTCCTTAAGACATTATACAGATTATTGACGCTTGAATCTTTTTTGTATACGAAAATCAAGAATTCATCAAAGATTTTAATTGCTAAAAAACAATAAAAACGAAAACACACTGAGTGTCAGTTAAAGTCCCTACTTCATTTATTTGGTAATCTATAATGAAAAATCGCATAATTATTTTGTACATCCGTGGGAACCTTCACAGCAAAGTTATCGTTCAATTGAGTTTGTTAACTTTGAAAGGTGAATTATTTTGTTCATTGGAATTTATTGTTACTGAAGAATGTTTAATTTGTAACGAATTAAAAGAAAAACATTTCAGTCCAGGCAAGGCGATAAAGCCACTAAGATGCAAAGGGTTATTAAAGCAAACTGAGAAAAGGTTTTGCAGGAGATTGTACATTAATAAAAATAAAAAAAATCCAGAAGACAGAAGATAACGATTGAAGTTACATTTACTGTTTTGAAGATCTCAGTTAACAGAAAATAAATAGATGAGGAAAATGAAAATGATTTTAATGATTGAGTTAATCAGAGCACTTATTTCATTTATAAAACAAGACTTAGAGCGATTCTTAGAAAACGAGTAAGCGCAAAGTCATCATTTTAATCTTTTTAAAATACGTCCTTGTTCAAATTAATTGAAACAACTGCTTTAGTTTCCTTTCTTTCACCATACGGTCAGTTTTAGACCCACTGGAGTGACAGTGTAATCAATTTCTATTTTTTCTCAGATTAGATCATTTGCACTGGTGCGCAATTTTATGAATCAATTTTCGGGGTATAAGATGAAATTTGTTTGGCCTTGAAAAATATGTCATCCTTGATTGCATCAGATTTTTATCACGCCCAGATACTGCTGTCTCGACTGTCGATTAGTTGTCCTATGGCCATTGTCGGCGATGGACGTTACTCCATGGAAGTGTACGAAAATTGTAACGTTGCACGAACACACTAGCAAGCCTTACAGAGAGATCGTGGATTGTACGATGAAAAAGAAGATGGTGACGGCCGTCATAGACGTGACCTCAAAATCAATGGGGACTGCTCGAAATAAATGGATTCCATGCTAAATTTCATAAAAGTGCTTATTTTCTCGATTTCTTCTTCTTCTTCTTCTTCTTCTTCTTCTTCTTCTTCTTCTTCTTCTTCTATTTAGCATGTCACTTCAGCACGTGGATAATCAATGGTCTTCAGAACTACCCGCCCTTTGTAGCTCTTAGTAAGCTTAGTAATCTGACCTAATTCCTGTTCTGCCTACCAATTACATAAACTATTTTATAGATTATTCACTACTTTTCTCTGTACATTCAATATATCTTGTGAATGTCAAAATCTCCAAGACGTCTTTCCTCATTATGTGCTCTAGAAATTTTACTCTCTTTCTGATTCGAAGTTTCCTTCTTATTTCTATTTTCCCTTAAACTTCGTCGTTGCTTAAATGTTAAGTCTATTGTATTCTCATTATCCTTTTGTAGATCCACATCAGATTTTCCAGCATTCACTGTCATATAGGAGGACATAACAGTTGTGTATTTTTTTCTTAGTTTAATATAATATTTTTCTGTTTTTTATTACTTTACTTAACGTTTGGAAGGCATTTTCTTTATTCCAGCGCCTGTTACATTCTCCATTCTCTGTTAAAACAATTCTAAGTTATCTAGAGTTTTGTATCTCCTTGATTTGTGAGTTCCCAATTTATAGTTCGCATTTCGAGGGTTTCCTTTTGATGACAAACATATATTCTGTCACTTGACACATGAGACTTCGTCCTTTCTTCTTGCTTTTCTTTAGGAGATCATGTAGTTCTCTTTATTTGTCTGCTATCAACACTGCATCATCTGCATATCTAATGTTAAGAATATGGCCGCCAACATAGAATTCCAGTTAATGACAAAAAATGCTTAGTCTTTGGTTAGAATTTTAAACAGTCTCAGGTAAATATATTTATAAATATAACTTTAGAAAATATTTCAATTTTATTGAAGTATATTTTCACTTGCAGATTTGAAAATAGGATTTTGTATTATTTCTAATGTGAAAATGCAACCCTAGTCAGTTAACGTTGCCATTAGATATTTGTTTGACTACGCACATCCACTTGTTGAAAAGCTAAATCGATACTGCGGTTTGCTCCTAATATTAGTTCTGGCTTATTCTAATATCCTTCCCAAATAAATCAAGCTTAACTAACTGTTCAAACAGTTCTTTGTGACTAAATTTACAAAACGCTTTTGCACAATCTATCAGACACAGATATCCATACATATGCATTTCTAATGATGTTTCTGATATTATTCTGAATATAAATTTTCTATTCTTTGTTCCATTGTCTTTAATAAAACCAAACTGTTGTTGTTCTATTTTTTAATTCTGCCGCGCACTTTATTCGTCCTTTTTCGTATGTATTGTTATGTGGTTCATTAGGCTGTATGCCTGATTGTGTTCACATTCGTTTACACCTTGTATCTGAGTATCTGAGTTAGCATCTATGGAAACGGATCTAATTAGGCCTTCCAGCATATCACCACTGTCGTATATTTCATTTATTATATGTGGAATTTTAAAATAATCTAAAGCTCTGTTATATCTCAGTTTGGTCCCATTACTTTGTTCCTGTTCAAATTGGCCAGTGCTGACTTCATTTCAGACTTTAATATTTCTGATCCGTAATTTTGTTTATTGTTGGCTTTCCTTCTTTGTCGTGGCAGAGTTATCCAGTTTATTTTTTCCATCTTTGAAATTTTTTTCCTTTCTCTATTAACATCGTTCTCTCTTTTGATTTTATGCATCCAGTCGATGAGTAGAATGTCTTTCGTCCAGATACTTTTCTTTTATCCATATGAGCATTATCTGTGATGCTAATTCTTTCTATTTCGGCACAATCTTCGTTGATTCACTCATCTTTTGCCTGCCAGTATTTGTTTCTAATTTATTTGTCTAACGTCCTCTAGTCTGTAAAATAACTTGGCTTTGTTCTTTTGTCTTCTTTTCCTCGTGTCCAGAATTTCACCTATCATCAATTGCGCTTTTCCTTGTCTAATTTTCTTTGGTATAGTAACATTCGGTGATGCTTTTGTCCAAATAAAATGATTACGAGCCCTTTAGTCTAAACTATTGGCAATTTTCGAGGATTGTTGTTCTCATACTACAATAAGAAATAGTTTATAACTGCTAATATAAACACATAAATAATTATGTTGGACACACCACGACCTGCTTATCTATACGATTAACTATACATCTCACCAACCAGAGCTCAATACAAACACATTTAAACAAAAGTATCGTACAAACCTCAATGTGCAACATACTCGTCATGAACACGAATGTGATACGAAAACATTTAAAAGTCACGTAAGCCCTTATAAAAAATAAGAACAAACAAGAAATCAACGCGTAATAAGATTAATTATTGCTAATTTTGAACAATGCCACACTGTACTGGACGTATATGGAATTTAAGAATATATGTATTTCCACCATCTTTTATACCATCTATAATAGGACTGATCATTTCTTATTGTGGTATAACAAAAATAATCCTTGAAAATAGCCAATAGCTTAGCTGAAAGCGATAAAAATAAAAAAAAAACTTTTGCACAATTTTTTTTTCATTCAGAAAAGAAGACACTTGTAGGTATACTAGAAAAGTATAATAAAAACTAAACAAAATTACCTTAGTTTTTTACGAACACTCGTTGACGAAATGAAAATGTGAAAATTGTTTTTCGCCAATCGTCAACTAAGAAAATAGGAATAAAAAGATTATATTGCGTCAATCATCCAACTCTAACGATCTTGAAAATAGGAGGTGCAATTGTGTTAATCTTTCAAATGTGAACCGCTGTTTACCTAGGAAATCCACCTCCATATTGTAGCTTTATCTTAATTATGAAAACCGACAACTGTAACGTACGCAATGACTTTACTTACTAAATAGGTATTACTAGATATAAGTAACAACTAAACTCGATTTAGTACAACGATGGAGGTAATAAAGACATTGTTGTTTCGGATTGAGGAAGTTCTTGTAAAATTGTATTCGATATCATAAAGTTTTGGTTTTGCCACAAGGCTACATTAACTGCGGATTTCCTACAATTTAATATTTTATTTTAATTCTTTCTTGCTTACTGCAACCAGAATTCTTTTAACCAAACCTCTTGAGTGTGATACTTGTAAAGGTTCCAACTAAAAGTCTAGACATTCTGAAAATAAGCTTTTCCCGAATGTGCATCGCTGTTAAGCCGTAAGATTTCACGCGTAAATGTTTTGTTTTTCTTATTGGTTTATACATAATTAAAACAATTTTTCTTCCATTGAAAATGAAAACACTTTTAGCAGTAAAAGTTATAATCTGAACAATATTAGCAATAAAAATACATCAGAATAAATTTATAAGCCACACAGGTTTCTTTCATCTTCGCGTCTGCAATAAAAAACACCAATATACAAAATAGTAAGTAAAATAAAGTACCTAGAGGCTAAAGGGTACGAAACAAAAATAAATAACAGTATTATTAATAAAAAAAGGATAGTAAATAAAAACAATATGAAATATACAAAAATAAAAATAAATTGGAAATAAAAAAGGAAGTAAATACATTACAATAGCTAAAAAAATGTTTTTGCCTTCGCTAGAAAGTATCCGTCAGTATTTCTTCGTCTGCATTTGAGTTCTCTGCTTTTTATTGGCTGAACGACCGCAATAAACCTAACATGTTTGATAGTATTACGTCAACAGAAATCCCACTATCGGCAAGATACATAGAAACAATTTTAGAAACTTTAGTATCTATCTATCTATCTATCTATCTATCTATCTATCTATCTATCTATCTATCTATCTATTACCACCCGCTTAAGTCTAGCTATATGCTATAGCCTCAAATATAATCACACAATATACACGGAAACTATACATAAAATGATATGAAAGCATATATAACAATAATGTCTGGAACACAGACTAATGCTTTTTTGTGTACTAATGTGCACAAAAAGCATTCAGTCTGTGACCCATTTAATATGTATAGTACCAATATCAAATTGCGCTTATTAAACCATCGGCTGTATCTTTTGTTAATCAATTTACTCCAACTAAGGCGATAATGATACTAAGCCACTGGAAGTGAAAGAGAATCGAAGACTTTATTAGGAACCAGAAACCAAATCTTAAATCGGAATAAAAAAAACAAAAACGGATAAACCTCTACTCCCGTTCAAAATTATCTATCTATCTATCTATCTATCTATCTATCTATCTATCTATCTATCTATCTATCTCAGTTCTTTCATGTCTATCTATCTATCTATCTATCTATCTATCTATCTATCTATCTATCTATTACACCTGAAGTTTAATTTTATATAACAAATACACTTTAAAATTGTTAAGATACAGCTTACGCCATCGTTCATTAAATATAAATTATCATATTCATAGAATTTATATTGTGACTATTATCTTACATTATTCTTACATTATGATTATTAGAACGAATGATAAGGCAGTTTAACGGATTCTTCTCTGATTATTCCTATGATTTTCCTATTTAAAGAAAAGCAAACAATTAAAATTTCTATTTATCTAATCGTCTTCAAACCAATATCTCAACAGTTATATGTAAATATTTCTGACATCTTTACCTCTATTCAGTTTTGCCTTTTCTGATTCCAGCATCGTCTATGAGTTGATCGATGAAGGTCCTTGTCTGTCTACTATTTGATCTTTTCCCATAATTCGGATCCGATAATATGAGTTAATGTGATACTTCTTGTTTGCTTCTCCAGCAATGACCACATTCGCTTTTGTCAAATTGAGACAAAAATCTTTCCTATATTTCCATATAGTTTATCAATGGACATACGTTGTTTTCTGCTTGTATTTAGCGATGTGCTCAATAGTCGAATGTAAGTTTTTTTTTTTTTTTAAGCGTTTCACCCCAAGCTAGGCGGGAAGCCACTAGGACGCAACGGGTTACAGAAAATTTGGAGCAAGATAGGAGTGATAGAAGAAAGGATGAGGGTAGTGGATAGATCAAGGCAGATGGAGATGTCGATTGACATTACATTTGAATAGCTGGAGATTATAGATCTCAGGGAAACTGGAATAGGGAGGGGAGTTCCGCAGGCGAGAGGTGCTAGACATGAAGCTATTGGAGTAGAAGAGACGGCTACATTTAGGAGTTTCGACAGTGAAGGGGTGAGAGCGGGATGCCAGCCTCGTCGGGCGCTTGAACTGCCAGATCAGGGCCAATTATATTGCATATTCGCCTCTGGAGCCTATCAAGAACCCCGAGGCAAACAGAAGGGGCTCCAGACCATATATGGCAGCAATACTCCATGCAAGGGCGAATTGTTGATTTGTAGATCTGGAGGATCGATTCCGGGGAGAAAAATTTCCTGGCGCGGCACAGGGAGCCAACTTTCTTTGCGGTGGACGAAGCAATTGACTCAATGTATTTGTTCCATCTCAGGTCAGCCGTCAACGTGAGACCGAGCAGCCGCAGAGAGGTGCTCTCGAGCATTTGAGCGTCACACATTCTAATGGGGGGCGGCAGGGAAGGATCTCTGTGGTGATTAATAGAGAGCAGTTTTCCATCTTTTCATTTGCTATTTTGTTAATATCCAACTTTTGGACGTGTATAAGATTAATTTTTCTAATCTTAACCTAAAGAGTTGAATTTTTCATTTCTGACTTCCAGATGGTATTCATTTTTATAGTACTCTCCATATCACTGCAATTCAGATGTGTTTTGTTTTTCCTGAAGAATGGAATTATGATGCACGACATGAAAATTCCTTCACTTGATTTAAATTGTCACCTTTGAATGTTAAACTTAAATTAGCAGTCAACGGACTTAAAGGTCTATGCTTTGGATAATCTTTTTCTCGAATTATTCTGAAAGAATTTAAAATTTTTCAATGATAATTGGCTTGAGTATACTGGATATTATTATTTAAGATTGAGAATTTTAACAATATTACCCCGACAATAGTTGCTCTGGGATGTGTCATTTTTGTTGTTACAGTTAGCTATAAACAAACATACCGAATATTATTATTATTATTATAATGATAATTTTTTTTCTTTATCTCGTAATATAGGCATGCTTGAATCGTGGGGACTATGATTGACGGGAATCGAACCAGGAGACAGCACACACAGCACTCTATGAATTTGCGGAATTCATATATCATTATTATTCTCAGTTTGAATTTACATGGAACTATTGAGTGGTTTTATAATCAATCAATATTAACTTATAAACGGATATTGATCGATTTGATTATGTACAATGATTAGGCCTAGTGATTGAACGCATCTTTATACTTTGTTGTATTTATCAAAAGGCGGAAGAGGAAAAAGCGTGGAGAAAGAGTCAAATGTATTTTCTTATGCTTTTGTTCCAATAATAAAAGACAATTATTCCTGCTCAACACATTAAAACCTTTTAGGAAATTTCCCGCCGTTGTCAAAAGAATACCGTTTTTTTATTTAAATTATGACTTAGCTGTAACTTCGAAAGTATTGATGATGTGTAACTCTTGACACATCTGCCTGTTTTAAATCAGATCAGATATCAAAAAGGTGTGTCAATTTGCATAACACTTACATATTTGTCACCCACCTCTTCTCCCCTCAAAAAATCTCAAACAGAAAATGTGTATGTGGGGATGTTTGCGTTTTGAAATTCATAAAAGACCTTATACAAAAATGAAATAGACGGGAAATCTTTTCATAGTTAAAAGAGAAGAAAAAAATTATTCAGCTCTTACCTAATAATTGCATAAACAATACAATGATAAAAAAAAAAAAGATCTTTGCTTTCATTTTCCATCACGTACATTGTATAGGCAAAATATGTTGAATGTTATTTAGCCGAATAGAATACATTGAATATCTTTATTGTAAATACTTTCTCTTTGAAAGCTACGGTCGAAGGTTTTCATTTTATCTGCAAAAGAATCAATCGTCGCTTTAATTTTGTGAGTTTCCTTTTTCAAAATATATAAAAAAAATGTTTCCCGAATGAATAATAACATAATTTTACACTTTTAGGCCCACATCGCCACTTAAAAAAATAGAAAAAAAGAAAGAAAGTTAAAACTGAATTAAAACGTGGCCAAAATATAAAGTACAAAGAATTCGGGCGGAAATAAGTCACTTTGAACTTTTTGTGTTCTTCAAAAGAATTTTTATTCTTGCATTTTAAATTTGCACTTCTTTTCTTCGTTTTTATGGCGGGTAAAGTTATTGTGAAAAAATTTCATCGAAATTATTTTGTCATATTAAACTTTTATGCAAATGTGTAACGATTAAATAAAAGAAAAATTGAAAGGCATCGGGCAGATGAAGAAGAGGCAGACACAAAGCAGAAGCAAAGAATGAAGAGACGAGAAAAAATAGGTACAGTTTTTGTTTTTGAAATATAAATTTAATATAAAATATACAAAACCTCAGTAGGAAGTACTTTCTTTAAGCAAAGGATTCGTTGGACACAACGGAAAACGAAAAGTGTTGTAAAAAAAAAAAGAAAAGAAAGAAGAAAAACTTGGGATAAAAATATTGAAAAAGAAATCAGCAAAAAACTCACCCGATGTGGATGTGTGACAAAGACGCAGCCAACCAAACTGAGACAACATGTAAAATGCAAATGATGACGAACGGTTGAATTTAATCGATATTTGTTAATCGATTTACCGATTCCTAAATTCTTACCGTTCAACCACCATGAAAAAAGAAGAGAAAATCGAAATAAACGTAAAATAGAATTATAAAATTGAATGACAACTAAAATTAGAGGATATTGTCTTCCATAATAGAAGAATTTTAAAAAAATAAAAAATATCATGAATTTTACAAGTGAATTATTCGTCAACTACTTGGTTGAGAGGAAATTTCTCACGATTTCTAAATAAATTTGATTGGTTGTTTCCGTGAGAACTTTCTTTTCAACCAGATAATATTAAAATACGAAGTTGTCGATCTGAGGTTACAATTTTGTGAAAAGAAAAAGTTCACGACAAATCGGAAACTAACTTCTATGGAGTTCTCTTAAGGAAAATAAATTTTGAATTTACAGGAAATGGACACCTTTCCTGAGAAGAATAAAAATCCAGAGACATGATTAATCAATGTTTAAACTATTTTATTTCGTCTACCGGCCTGAATAATAAGTGTCTTTGCTTACATTTCAGATCCAAAATTGTAAACTTTCGGGAATCTAAAAGAGAAATATGTGTTTAGGGGCAGTATACAACCTTGCTTAATCGATGACACTCCTCGTAGCCGAAACGTTCTGGAGCACGTTGGATCTAACAACGGTTTATCCTGCAAAGGTCGGTGGGGGCAGATTTGAATTTTCTTTGATAGGATTTCTCTCTCGAATATACATGCCGTTAGACGAAATAAAATATTGGTTAAAATAAGCGGGCATCTACTCTACTATAGGTACCGACTAAAACTATTCTTTAAAGTGATAAGATTTTGTCGGATCAATAAATAAAAATACATTATTACTTATATATATATATATATATATATATATATATATATATATATATATGATAAACCTAATATATATATAAGATAAACCTAAGAGGCCAGGCAAACCTTCCTGGGTTTCACGTAAACGGATCGTCAGGGTATTTTTTTTTCTTGGGTACCGGTTTGTTCTACTACAAACCGAAATACCCAAGGTTTTTCCAAGCGAGTACCAGCATTTATTTTTTATATATATATATATATATATATATATATATATATATATATATATATATATGCTTGGTATCAAAGGCCGTTCCTTTAATTTTAGGTTATTTTTTAGTTTTTTGAATGATAGAAGTATTGATATGCTTGTATGTATATTTGAAATAAAATGTATTGAACCATACGATAGACATGATAACATTACAAAGAAAACGTTATGATATATATATATATTGTTCTTTATTGAACCTTTGTACGTATTTCAGGATATAGAGTATACAGAGATAGGTATTTCAGGATATAGAGGATATAGAGATAGGTATTTCAGATATATAAAGCTTTCATGCGGCTTGTGTACCCCTTAATGTCGCTCCTTTCTAACCGGCTCTCGAAATGCCGCCGAAACGTCTCGCACATGTCGTCAGTCGACCTCAGACTACGCGACTCAGGGGTTTTAACTTCACGAATGTAACGATCAGAACCTCGACGGATCTCTTCCTTGCGCAATTGTGCGACCATGTTCACGGCTTCGTTAGAAATCTTTTTTAACCTATGTCTAGCTACCTGTCCCTGCTAGTGCTCGCTAGCCGCGCGCTCCAGAGTCTGCTTAGCTAAACCTATCTCTAGGGAGTCCCCCCAGTCACTACCCGGGACACACTATCTTTAAGTATCTACACCTTTTTAGCTTTATCTAGTGCAACCGCTGGCTATATTCGGTGGTGAAGGACCTAATCCTATCCTTAAGCCTCTCCCATCACCTACTTCCAATAACCGCCCCCACTAGTTCCCGCAGCACTACTCTAATTAACTCTTTCTGGAAATACCGCCTGTCCAGTAAAGACAGATTGAACTTCCAGGTTCCAGCCATTCTAGGCCTAGCATCTAACACTATCCAAGCACAGACAAGTCTATGATCCGAATAGTCTAACCAGTGGAACATGGGACAATCTAGCAAGTCTATATCGGCAATTCTCACTAACATTCTATCCAGGTAGCTGGCTACATGGGTAGACGGCCACTTACGAGTTCACGTTCACATCTCCCGCCCAGAGTGATCGACCCGGTATCTATCGACGAGACCAAACTCACCGATCAGATCTACCATACTAAGATCACCCAATGACCACATGCTAGCTACCCGCCCCTGTCTATCTTGGGGTCAAGGATGGCATTCCAGTCCCTCACTAAAACTAAGCGCGAAGAATCAACTGCCGGAAAAACGGGGTCTTCTATAGAGCGCCCTTTTAATGATGATGTTTTGAGTACGGGTTTTAACACCGCTCTCTTTTTTGTGTTGAAATGTCCCTTTCTATTTTCGGCCTGTTTATTTGACACGATCTTACCCACCTCGGTGCTTGGCGTTGGGGAGTCGTTGACCATTGTGCTGGAGCGGAAATGTCGTCGGCTGCATTGGTATTGGGAAGGGGTTGGGAGAAGTGATATTGGGAAGTAGGGGACAGTGGTGCTTTCAGAGGGGAAGAAAGGAAGCTCCTTGCAGTATTTCCCTCTTGTTTCTTGACTGACAAAGCCAGGACAGAGTGAGCCTTGGTTTTGACTGTTTCTTTTTTTGCCTCTTCGACCCTACTTTAGCCAACCCGCTTATCCCTTTTAGTGATTTTTTCCTCTTTTTCTTCTTCCGATTCCTCTCTCCCATTTTAGCGATGCCTATTTTAGTCTCCCTCTTGGTTCTCCTGCTCAATTTGGGGCTTCTCATTCTCCTGCTGCTGCTTAAGGGAAGTGGCAATCACTTTGAACACATTCTCTACTACTACTGTCCACTCTCCAGTTTTCTTTACAGCTTTTGTTATTGTCTGTGCTGTTGTTTGTGATGTTGTAGATTTTTACTCACTTTTTTTTGGGGGGGGGTTGTGGTTCTGGATTTTGTCAAATGCCTCACGGCCCTACAAGCCCAACAAAATGGTCGACGGCCCGAAACAAAGACATAAATTAGAATTCCTTCATAGATTAATGTGTTAGGTATTTCCATAAACTGTTTTCTGTTTAATGTAGTTGTGATTTCAAAATCGCCTGTGGCTATTTCTGCCTTACTTTTAATAGGTGAGATGTCCAAGACGTCCCCAAACTGCGAAAAGAAAAAGCCTAGATGATCTTCGGATATAAATAGGGTAACTTTATGCAGAGTCACCTTAGCTCTTCTTGTTCCCAAGTATTCGGTCTGTAGCCTGACTGAATTAGTACTCATTAGTAGTATTGCCTTGTTTGGGCTAGAATTATTAAACAAAAGAAAGTATTTCTTCCCAAATAATAAGCACGTCTTATACACCGTTAACTATCTGACAGGTAATGCAGTATGTACGTATGAAAATAACTATATATAAGATATACAGAAATACAATTAGATGAAAATATATGACCCAATAGGCAATCTAGGTAGAGGGCAATTGAATGAGTTGTATGATATGAATTTAGGAGGATAAATAAGGATTTATCCATAACTTGAAACTTTTAAGTGTTCCAGAAAACATCCACGCCGGAGTCTGTTCCACAAGTTAATAGTTCTTGAGAAAAAGCTGTCTGGGTAAAACTTCCGTCTTACAATTGGAATATGGTGAGAGTGAACCGGGTAAGCTCTTTGGACATTGCATAATGTGTCTTAATTGTAAAGTTCAGGGTTGGTGGAAGTAAAGAAGTCATCCAATTTACCATGGAAATGGCGATAGGCATTCTTCGTTGCGCTTATGAGAGAAAGATCTTGCTCTTGATTCAGTAATGGGCTTTACAGGCATGAAACCTGAATAAACATGCAACTTTCATAATTATTTTCCGATATTAAAATAACAGCTTCTTTTGGAAAAGAATTGAGTTTCCCCGTGGTTAAAAATCAGGTTAATATATTGTCTGCTAAATAAAAGGCAAGCACTCCTGATTTTTGTAAATGATTACAGGCGACTGAAAACCAGTTTATTTCATGTGAGATACAAAAATTCATTAAAATGAATTATTTCGAAATTATAGAAGTACAGAATCTAACTTTATGCATTCTTAGATTTCTATTCAATGATGTTAGTTTATTTCAAAAGTGCATTTTTCATTTTCGCTTGATAAAAAATTGAGATGCATCCGGTTGTTGTGTTTACAATTCATATGAAAATGAAATGAGACTACACATAAGAATAGTGATGTAATAAAAGTCATGACAACAATTTCAAGATGAAGCCGGTGTGGCAAAGGGGTGGTTAGGAGATGCTGGTGGGGAGTGAGTAACAAAGAATTGCGTGTAAACAATATTTGCCAATTGACCAAATAAACTCTTTCATTGTGTGTGAATGCGACTCTCTCTTTCTCTCTCTCGTACATACGTGTGTGTGTGTGCGCGCGCGCCCGGGTGAGTTTGTGTGTGTAACTGGGCTTACATTCTTTTAGTTCTGGTGTTGAAATAAATTTTACAATGAATAATTGCAGGTTTTCAAAAGTTTTTGTTGTTACTTTTGGGAGGAGAGAGGGGAAGGTGAGGAGAGGGAATTGATGGAACCGAACATTCTCTCTCTCTCTCTCTCTCTGTCTATGCAAATGAGTCTTTCAAACATAAAACATTTGGTAGCAAAAGGAGCCAATGTAACTGGCTTTCAAAAAACGAAAGTTCTGGATTGACATTCAATCAAAGTTGAATCGATAATTATTCTATTCGGACTCATCGAGACGTTTGAGCAGCTTCAAGCAAAGTGAATTAAAAACGACAAATAAAGCTATGAGGCCTAAAAAATAAGTGATTTATAAAATAAAAAATTTAAAAATAATTGAAATTCAGAAAAAGCTATAATGAGAGGCTTCAACCATGCAAAGGCTTTCAACTTAATCAGTACTCAATACAGAATTGTTTTAAAATCTTGAACTAAAACATTCGATTATTATTATTATTATTATTATTGTTGTTGTTGTTGTTGTTATTATTTGTACTAATGGAAATCGCGATAGGCTTTCGACTTTTTACCAATAGTAGTAACTGATAGCTCACATTGCGGGTCAAGTGACAGTATACCTCGTCAAAATTCAGAATTCTTTATTCTTACTTATTTTATTAATATTTTCTTCCGAACGTTACATTTACTCCTGAATTTGGAATTTTATTTTGCATATACCTTTTCAAATCACTTCCAAGTGTTCCTATAATGATCAGAACGACTGTCTTTTTTATACGATTCTCGTTCTTTAAATATTATAATAATATTATGATATCTATCTAGATTTTTCACGCTTTTGATTTCACAATATCGTCTGATGAAATGTTTTACGTTCACTATTTTATTTCCCAAACCGATTATTAGATACAATCTCTTCGGTTGGATTTGGTGATGCATCTGAATTTCAATGTTCAAAAGAAATTTCCATTTTCAATTCATTACAAAAGCTTACTGCATTTATTTGTGTAATAAAATTCAATACCTTTACGCTATTTCTAGTGTGTCATAGTTTCGTATCAGTTGTTGTCTGATATTTTACTCGTTTCAAATCTATTCGACACATTCGCTGAATGTTTTATATCTGCAACAACTCAGCCAATATATATTATTCTGTTCTATTTTATTTAATCTTCTACTTAAAAACAGACATCATGGGGGAAAGTTTCCCCTTTTTAAATATCCTCTGCAACATCTATGTCCAAGGAATTTTCTCTCTCATTATTATTGTTATTATTAAATTAGTGAACCCGTGACGTAAAAAATGACTGCAATTGACAGAAACTTTTAACAATGAGATGCAATGAATCCACAACTAAAATCGAAGCAAATGAATCGTTTAATTCCTCCGTCCATTTTATATTGTTTAGACATTCAGTGGTACCTATGATTCATTGATTATTATTGATATTATATAAATCGCTTTTTGCTGAATATCTTTTAATTTTATATGTTTAATATAACGGTGAAATGTAAATATCTCTCGAAATAAAAACAATTCGCAACAGAACGACAAGGATGGCAATGATAAAGCTTATTTCAAGACGAAGTTGAAGGAATACCATCACTTAATAGACATGGGTATCTGAGTGCCTCACATGAAAGGCTTGAACAAATAAGACTACAATCTAAGAAACGTAGGAGTAAAGGAACTGATTGATTAAACGGTTCATTTTGCTTGAGAACTAATTTTGTGTAAATTATTTACGTAGATAATTAAAAAGACTAAAGTAAGTAATTACTAATACATTTACTAACTTAAATTAATTTACCTCCCTTCCTATTATACGTGGGACATAAAATATGCAACTGAATACACTGGGGATATATAAATAAATACACACTTAAAAATTATTATAACGTTTGATTATTATTAATCAGAAGTATGCATCCTCTGAATTTGAGTTCTTGTCTCACGATCCATGCTAGCTTGAAATGTTCTGCAATTTAAATTGTTTTATTTTTTGTTCAAAACGCTAAAGAAAGAAAAATCTGTATGGTGTTCGATTTCTGTTGTTTTTTCCTTTATAATCATTGCGCACTTTAATATCAAAGATATTTATTAGTTGTCCAGAGGGATCTCGAATTATCTTGTATACATAAGTCTTCACCATTTTTGTCAGTATTGTAGCCATTGCCTGAATAGCTTCTATAATTATTCGTTTCTCTAATCCTTCCGACATCTGTACTGTGGCCCGAGTATCGTTTTAACAGCATTACTTATTCTAAACATCATAGACGTTCTTGTCAAGTTCAGAGCTTCATATTTATCACCTATTTTCTTTATCGCTGCAGTCTACTGAATTTATCGCATTTCCTTATTTACAAACATTAGTTACTGGTTTCTTTGCTTCAATGGAAAGAGTGACCTGTCTGTTGGTTACAAGATTAGAGAATCCAGAATCAAGCAAATAGGAAAATATCTAGGAAGTGTTTTAAAAAGAGACATAAAATACAACACCGAAATCAGAAGACGCATTGGGAGAATGAAAGTCTCCTCATGGTTGAACAAAAAACTAGAAGCAACAGAAATTGTGGTTCTACCGAAGGATGCTGAGAATACAATGATCATGTGTGGAACGAAGTAGTTTTAGGGAAAATGGAAACGAAAGGACACTTATACTTAGAATCAGAAAGAGACAATTGAAATTTCTACAGCACATAAGGAGAATAGAGGGTTTGAAGAATTTGAAACACATAAAACCTATTGAAGGCAAATAAAGCAGTGAATAACCTATCAAACGAGTTTGTAATTGGCTGGCAGAACAGGGATTAGGAGAGATCCCCAAAAAACAAACCTTACTAAGAGCTAATAAAGAGTGAAAGTTGTGGATATCTATGCTTTCCCACGTCCCCAAAGGACATAGCTAGGAGAAGAAGAAGAAAAATTTGTGGAGCTATTAATTAGAAATAGTTAGAGGGAACGCATTATTATTTTCCGTTCATCAGAATAGCTGCAAGGACCTTTTTCAGGTTTTCTCTGGGAAACATGTTGATACTAAAAGTACAGAGCCACACCAAAATCATGTCAGTGACTTTTCACACGGACATCAACAAAGATATTTCCTGAATACAGAAAACAAATTACTTTCTCCTTATTTAGCTAATTGTAATCGGTTTCTGGCTTACACAATTTGTTGGCACTACAACCAAGAACTTTATTCCTGAAAATGAACTGTCTGGTGCATTTCTTAACTTTTAGCTTGAAACGACTAAACATTACTATCTTTCTGTAGCAAGATAAATACATAGAATTGTTGATTCTTGAATCTGCTATACGTTCTTTTAAGAGCTTCACTGCTACAACTGATTCATTTTACTATGTCCATACTATATTCTTTTCACTTAAAGCTTGTTCACATCTTCGTCACACAATTTAATGCACCCAGCCAGGCAAGGATTAAAACGGGTAAATCAAATTGTTCACTATGACAACATAAATTGATTACCTGAGTTATAAATTACAATGTGTTAAACCTCATGTTATTTCTAGAAAGTTATGACCCAAGAAAAAAATATTTATTACAAAAACGCCTTGCTACTGCCAGCACTGATTAGCGACTCATGTTCCTCGATTTAGAAGCACCAATGTTGTTACGTTCCCATCTGTTTGGAAAAACCTAATTCTCCTGCTTAATTTATCGTTTTCAGAAACTGGAGACGGTCTCGACATGAACGGAGATAATTAATTTGAACATTCTTTGTTCAATTGTTTATAAATTTGTTTATTTTGATCTGATGAAAGAAAAATAAACAAATCTTTATGTTCATCAACGTTAGAATTTCATTGTTAACAACATATTGACAATATATATTTTCAGGTTTTTAAAGTTTTCTCATTTTCATAGAATATTTCTTGATTAAATCTATAACCCATTCATTTCTACTAATTAACCAGTCCCTTTTATGATGGGACGTCTTCATAATTAAAACACAAGGACGTTAATTACTTTACAATTTACAAGCAGAAAACTCATTATGCTGTCCGCCTGTCGACATCTGGGTAAATTTAATTTGTTTCCGTCATAGATCTTGTCAGTCATTTTGCGGCGACGGAAGAAATTTCTCCTCACGATATATAAGTCACTCTGGCACACCTGGACCCATGAATACCTGTTTCACGGCGATTACTGCTGGACATAAATAAAGCAAGCATCTGATTACCTTTTTCATCTCCACAACTGTACGAATATTTGAATGATGACTGACTATAGATTTCTCATTGAAAACGTCACCAGAAATTTATTCCTTCTTGAAATTAGAATATGAACACATATTTTTGATTTAAGATTTGAACTCTAACAGTTACATTGCTACAATTTAATTCAGATATTAATCAATTATGTCACCTCAAATATATTATTTATATTCGAATGAGTGGGTACCTCGTGGTGTAATGGTTAGCAAGGTTGTCTCGCTTGAACAATTACGACTGAGTAGTGAGTTCGATCCTGATTTTCGGCCTTGTGTCACATTTAAGCTATGCTTGGAAAATCACTGGCCACCTCGGCGTGGTGTAATGGTTAGCAAGCTCGTCTCGCTAGATCAGTTACGACTGAAAAGTGAGTTCGATCCTCACTAGGTGCCCCATACTGTGCCTTGTACCACATCTAAGCTACGCTTAGAAAATAACTATATTCGAATGAGTGATATATATATATATATAAGAATTAAAGCATTTTATCAGGTTTCTTAATTCTCAGTAGTCTCCGTCGTCTAAGTGGCTTTTATCGCCTTGCTTTTGGTGAAATGATTGAAAAAAATACTTGAATAGCTGAGAAAATTATCAGGAATCAAGCAAAACCAATGAAGAAATAATGTCAATATTTTCTGTTAGAATTTCAAACAGCGACTTTTTTAAAAATCAGTTCACCCAAAGTAAGGCGATAATGCCACTAAGATGCAAGGGGCTACTGGAAGTGAGGGAGAATGAGAATACAATTCTAAACAGGGAACAGGGGATAAACGTCTACTCCTGTTCAAAAGACAATCTGGTGGGGGAATGTATGATAAAATGAATATACCTTTCATAGAATAAATTTATCACGGATATTGTGAACATGAAATGCTACACAAATGTAAATAAAAATAGTATCCTATATTTGCAAGCTTGATAAATATTCCTCTCGAGGAAGAGTTATTTATGTATCTTATTCCTTAACAAAGACGAGTAAATAATCTTTTTGCCAACGCAGATTATTAAATATTGATTTTAAATAGCTTTAGTTTCACCAGATTTCATCAATTCATAACACCGTCTACCTTTCATGACATAAAAAAAACAATAGCCTTTCGCTAAAATGTTATATTTATCTGTGGATGCTGTGTGGCTTTCATGGATTCTCTTTAATTGTCGAGGTTTTAGATTAACGTAGAGAGTTCACTTTTCATTTCCAGTGACAATCGTCCTCTGCAAATGACATTTTATTTTTTTACATCTAACAGGAATATATGAAATACAGCTCGTAATTAACGTGTAAACAATCATCTCGCTTTTTGAAGCTTTCCCATAATGTGCAAATATCTTGCAAATGTTGAGTGATCGTCGCCATGTTTTTAACTTCAATTTTCCTATCTGGTACCTCGGGATTGCAAATGTAAGCGTAGTACTAGATTGGCAGTTAGGTCTCATAACATCGCTGTTGAAATTGTTACATGTAACTATAATTTCTATGCTAATAATTTCTTCTCCCATATTTCTAAATTGTTCATTTCTCTGCCAGGTTCTCACTTATTTAAATGCAGAATCAATCACCATCTTCTGTCTCCTAGAATAATGTTCTCCTTTGATCGCATTTATCCCTTTCCTTGGAGTCAAACGATTACACGGTTCTTCGTTTCAGCTGCTGTTTTGCCCAACATTATTTAATGTCTTGTCCGATGACATGTTTCTTTTCTTATTAAATATATATGCTTTACTCAGTACATGACAAATGGAAACGACACATTTGAACCCATTTCTAACTGTGTATTCAAGCTTTAGATTATTCATTTCATACGAAGGGCATTGGAAAACACACAGACACACACGCACACCTATTTATGTATAGGATCAGTCATGATTTAGTGATACAGCGATGATAATGTAATAAGGACCCAACTCCTCCCAGACAAGATGATCGTTATTGCAGATGTAACCATATGTTAGACATGAGACGTTTCTATTCCATACTGTATTTAACCCACACCTTAACCTTTAATCTTGGTTCATGCTATCGCATAAACATTCCTTATCATTTATATCCTTATCTTGGTTGTTTGTATGACTTCATTTTTTGGAAAACGAAAGCCTTGCTACGGTTCAGTGACATTTTGAGTTAATTATTTTCTCTTTTTAAAATGCTGCGTTCGTGTAAGTTCGAGGTAAAATTTTCTAGTCATTTCCGACTCTGTGATATGTCTACTAATTGTTCATTTTTACGCCATGTTGCATCTGGCCAATTTCAACTTGCATAAACCTGTTGACCTAAACAGCAGATATACATGAACGGCAACTACAAATTGCCAGTTGGCGTCGAGAAATATGACTGTGTCTTTACATAAATCTTGATGATCTAGCTATTGACAGTTCGTAATCAACTACTAAATAACCTCAGATTAATTCCTCAGCGTGTCAATCCCAGATGGATACATTTATTGATGTTCAACCAAAAGATGTTACATAACCTATGAATTTTTAAAATGCTTTTTCAAACTTCTCGAGGTGAGTGGTAAACTTACCATTTAAATCCTTTGTATGTTCACGTGTCATTCAAAGGTATGAAAATCAAATTGGGCTTCTACAACATTTCAATTTATTGTCCGTTTTTTTTCCTTTTTGCTTTTAGCTTAACGAAGGTTAACAAAAGAGAATAACCATATTTCTTTATAAAACCACCATCGGTATTTCCATAGGCCCGCTTAAATAGAGAAATAAACATGTACGGAATTAGGTGAAATACTGCAGCTTTTAATCAGTACCAAAGTTTATATTTAATCTATATCTATCAATCTGTTCATGTATACTACAGTCACTCAGCATTCCTTTACAATATCTTAAAATGGGATATTCTTTATGGTTTTTAAGTAAAACACAAAATTTCAGTATCTAAAGTGTATTCTGACGAAAAATAAGGTCTTAACAATAAATAATTATGCTACAACAGCATCATATTTTATTTTCCTCGATAAAACCACCACCTGCCTTAATTACAGATTTACATATTCTTGGCATTTTTTCCAACAATTTTTACATACAAGTAGATGACAGACATTTCCAAGAATTTTTCGAGCATCGAAAAGGCTGAGTATCCTTCTTTGGGTCTTCTCTTTGACTCTGTTACCCCATATAATTCAGTAGAAGAGAAATCAAGAGATTCTAGTGGCTGAGTCATAATTTCCAAAATGTTTCTTTTGTGATTCAATGTAATTTTGTGATAATTTAGAAAAGTGTTTTCAATCGTTCTCTCGTAGCCCCTAACACTTTGCCATGGATAAAGTGCCGTCTAAATTATGCAAAAAATGAAAATGACACTGAAATCTCATGTTAACAGATATATTTACTGAAATTACACAGAAATATCCTGAAATACTAAAGAATAGATTTATTCAATAAAATCGCCATTGGCTTCAACGATAACCTCCAGACGATTTCGGAATCTCCTGCAACTGTTCTGGACGGTCTCCTTGTTTGAGTTGGTGAATGCTGTCATAATTTTTGCCTTCAGTTCATCTTTGGTGTTACAAGGAGTTTTGTTTCTTGCTCGCTAAACTGCGCTCTATACATAATAATCAAGGGGGTTGCAGTCTGGGGAATTAAGTTGCTAGATATAAGGTGTGATGTGGTCGCAGAAATTGCCTGATATCCATGACTGCATGTGTGGCATGGTGTAGAGTCCTGTTGCCAGACATAGGGTCTTCTAGCAGCCACCCTCTTGACCCAGGTCACCACTACCTCCTCAAGGCACTTCGGGGGTCCTTTTCTTATCAGAACGATCAAAGAGAGTTTTCCGAGCTGCTGTACCTTCGTAGACACCATTAGACTCATCCAGTTCTTTCCGGATCCTATTCATCCATGCTGCTTCTCACATAGGGTTCCCAACTGACCCTACTATATTGTGCAGTCGACAAACTGATAAACAAACAACGCGCATGAGCAAAATTTAAAAAAAAATAAAATAGCGACAATTTACCCCTCGCACACTGCATATATTGTTGCAAATTTTATCCTTCGACAAAATTCAAACATATGGTTGCAAACGCAGTTCGCTTAAAAAAGTGAGATTTTCCACTCAGTTCAGTAGCAATAGAAAATAAACACGAGATGTAAATTTATACTTATTTTAATATAATAAAGATATAGCGTGGGAGAAGAAGGAAACAATAAACAAAGAATATGAGAAAGGAAAGAAAATATACAAATTTTCATAAAAGAAATGCTCAATGGTTTACTTATCTGTCGAATAAACTTATCGACGATACTTCATCATTATTTCTTTTTCTGTTTTAATAAATAGATCCAGGCAGACAAATCTGGTTTTGTCTTGGTTGAGTTGTTTCCCTTTATATGTAGAACTATTTCCTTCGATCAGTGTTGGTTATTTGTTTGATTATCGTTCTGAAAGCGCTTTGCTTTTCATTTCATGGGGGATACAGTCCATCTTGGCTTTTTGAGTTCCTGATGATCCCGGAAGCTTCTAACTTTCGGTCTCTGGACCATCAGAAGAAAATTTAACGCGAGATCCAGCTCACGGAGAAAGAAATAAACATTTGCATATCTTCACTGTGTAATGGCTACGATTCTTATGACGAGTTAATGCAGGGGTGCCCCTGACGTTGAACGGACGTATTAAATAAAATTCAACTGTTTAATGCTACATATAAAATAAAATCGATCCGTTGAACTAATTCAAAAGCGATCAATGCAGTTTGGTTGTAAGCTAATTCGGCGATATTTGATGTTTGCAAGTTCTTAATATTATCCAATGTTTGAAACAATAGAAAGAAATAAAGAAAGATAAATTATGAAATTTCAGGGTTGGGATTTGTATTTAATATCAATACCTCAAATGATTGATTTAATTCAATTTAATTACTTCTAATATAAATAAAGAGGGTTTATATATATATATATATATATATATATATATATATATATATAAATAAGTAAACCTAAAGAGCCAGACAAACCTACCTAGGTTTCATCTACGCGGATCGTCAGGGTAAACTGGCTGACGATCTGCGTAGGTGAAAACTAGGTAGATTTGTCTGGCTCTTTATGTTTACTTAGTTTGCACTACTTAGCGTATTGAGCACTTTGCTTAGTTATTTTTACTTTACTCGTGTCGGAGGGTCTTTTCTTTGGACTCTGAATTTCGATTCTAGACGATTATTTTCGCGGGAAGTATATGTTCTTAGTTCTTTCTTTTTTTACCCCTTTTTTTCCCTTGGATATTGGTTTGTTCATTTACAAGCTAACACACCTAAGGTTTTGCCGGACGAGTATAGCTGCTTATATTTATAACATTTATATATATATATATATATATATATATATATATATATATATATATATATATATATATATATATATATATATATATAGGGGACACTGACGTCAACAACAAGTGGCTACAAATTGTTTCATGCATAAGCGCAATCTTCAGTTATATATATATATATATATATATATATATATATATATGTGTGTGTGTGTGTTCAGGGCTTTAAAATCCATTCATGTTCATTTCTGTAAATAATTGTATGTGCGTAGACTCCCCAAGAACACATACCCACGCACAATATATGTACATATTGCTACATACACATAAAACTTGCACGTTGGTCCTCATATCTACTGCTATTCACACACACACACATACACACACACATACACAGACACACACACACATACACAGACACACACACACATACACAGACACACACATACATACACTGACACGCTCATACAAGGAAATGAACGTAAAAAAATTTTATATTTACATTCGAACGAACGGAAGTTCAATAGTCAGTACTCAAATGGTAAAAGATATTTATTTTACACTCCAAATATTTAGTTTTGAAAATAATATATTTCCTTGTCAATTCACTTAATTTAGTGTTGACTCTTAAGCATATATATATATCGAGTACTAATGCAGTGAAATAACATCTTTCAGTCAAGAATTTCGTATCAGGGCATTGACCCATTCTGTTGCAAAATTTTAGTGCATTTTGAAACATGCATGTAATTGTGTACATCGAATTCCATTCGCAAAACACTGTAGAAGCAAATACGAAGGAAGCAGAAAGGCAAAATTTATTAAGGAAAGACGGTTAGTGTCCGGGTAGGAGAAGGATGTGTTGGTTGATTGTCTTTTGTCCGACCCAAGCAGTAGGCGTCGATTAAGCAACAATGGAAATTTCAATTCCATATTACAGCGGCAACATTAGCATGAAACGCCGACGTCTCTACCGACAGACTCTCAGAACTTACGACAAGGCATCATGGCCTCATCATACCCTCACCACTTCGTCAATTATGTTCTTCATTTCTTTCTCTCATCTGATCTTCATTTAGCCTCTACTCTATTCTCTTTTATTTCATTTATATTCCATTGTCACAACTTAGTTCAGCAGAGCCAAATAAAGGAAAATGCGGAGTAGTAAGACTGTACTGCGATTCTCGTTTAATTGGGGAGGGCCATCTTAATTTTAAATCAGCATTATCTATCATATTAGGTAAGCTTGAATGTCGTCCGCTGGTGTAAAGTGGGAAATATTCGTCAATATCAGCTAACAAAGGAGTTTCCAGTTTTTATCTAACATTCTCTATTGACATGATAGTGAAGGAATTAATGTAAGAAGATTGTGTAGCTCCAAGATTGTAAGTGAGTAAGATTTTCGTGCCTACAAAATCGATATTTCAGTCGTTTCTCCTCTCCAGTCTCGTTTTCTTTTTAATGTTCAATTCTGATTCACCTTTCATTTATTACCTCTTCTTCCTTCCTTCCTTCCTTCCTTCCTTCCTTCCTTCCTTCCTTCCTTCCTTCCTTCCTTCCTTTTTCCTTCCTTCCTTTCTTTCTTCCTTCCTTCCTTCCTTCCTTCCATCCATCGTTCGTTCGTTCATTCCTTCCTTTTTCTCTTCCTTCCTTTCTTTCTTTCATCCTTCCTTTTTTCCTTCCTTCCTTCCTTCCTTCCTTCCTTCCTTCCTTCCTTCCTTCCTTCCTTTTCTCTTCCTTCCTTTTTTTTCTCCTTCCTTCCTTCCTTCCTTCCTTTTTTACTTCCTCCCTTCCTTCCTTACTTCCTTCGTTCGTTCGTTCGTTCGTTCGTTCGTTCGTTCGTTCGTTCGTTCCTTCCTTTTTCTCTTCCTTCCTTCCTCCCTTCCTTCCTTCCTATGTTCGTTCGTTCGTTCGTTCGTTCCTTTCTTTTTCTCTTCCTTCCTTCCTTCCTTTCTTCGTTTCTTCCTTTTTCACTTCCTTCCTCCCTCCCTTCCTTCCTTCTTTCCTTACTTCCTTCCATCCTATCTGTATTCAACGAGTTATACTTTTCTTAATGAGACTTCCTTTCACGTTTATTCTCTCAATAGGTTCCTTCCTTTTTCTTTTCCTTCCTTCCTTCCTTCCATGAAGTTTATGACTTTTCTTCCAATTTTTCCCTCTTCAATTGTTTTCAGATCATCTGAGATTGACTGTTTTTCTATACATTTTCTTCATTCTTGTTTAGCTTCAACCTTTCGGCAGATATAGATTTTATTGCCCTTCCTCATATTGGATGTTTTACTTTTCCTATTCTCTTCATTTTCTCTCCATAGTCAAAACCCAAACAAAGCTTTACCGCTGAGTGTTACATAATTTTTTAAAAAATAAGGCGGTTTCTAAAATTTATCGGAGCACACATTTAAAGAAAGCTGGTGAAGATGTAATGAAAGTCAGTCATGACGAAGTCTGTATTTCTCATAATACATGAAATAATTAAATATTTCATGTCAAACAATACGAAATGCTGAAGAATCTATGCGTTGAAGGATTTTGTTAAAAACATCAAATATAAAGATTGTTCTATGGAAAATAGACGTTTTATAATCCTTTTCAAGTCAAGGGTTAAATCAACTATAAGACGCTTTGGCATTGGGTAATGGTTAGTAAGGACGTGTGGTTGATCATTAGTACCGAGATTGATTCTTAACGAGTGTTCAATAGTTTTAACTGATTTCGACACAAACTAACAATAAACATTGTCATGAGGCTAAACCAACCACCAAAAAACAAGATGATTTAGACTAAGTTTTAACCTGCAACTAGTTTATTTAAGGAATATATAAGGGTAACAACATTGAATTCGAATGGACATATTGTTTGCTTATAGGCACTTTACTGTTTCTTTAAATACTTACTAAATTTAGACTAGAGCAGCCAAAGGCTCAATTAGATAGCAAGACTGTGTTACGTCAAATTTTTAAATAAGAAAGGGTCTACTTACCTTAAATAATCATTCGAAAGCATACTATAGATAGAAAATTAGAGAATATTACTTCTTATATTCTATCTTAATACAATTAACTTTACTTAAATCCATAATTTATTCAGTATTATTTTTATTTAAAGAAGATTCTAGATTTGGATGTCAAAGTATCCTGTCGGTAGTGGCAATCCAAAGATATGTGTTGATTACATATATTAATTTTCCGAGTGAATCCGTAAAACTCTGACGAAAACATTTTCTGTTACGGAATGCCCTCATGAAATAATATAGAAACGATATTTAAAAACGGAAAACAAAAACCTACTGTAAGAATAGAACATTAAATTATCTCGTGAGAATATTTGGGCGAGTACTAACATCGTAAAAGCACTGTAATAATGATGTCTTTTTTTATCGGTTTTATTTTTGTGCAGGCAGCGAGATCATTCCCAGAAAATAAGACCACCTCTAAGGATTTGCAAACGGTGGACGTAAGCTTAACAAAAAAAAAAAAAAACCGATAATGTTTCGATGACAGAATCGGAAAGAGAACTGAAAGTATTATTGGACAATTTAGTTAACGAAAGCAAGAAAGACGAAATATTAATTGAAAGAAAATGGTGTGCACATTGTTGGGAGGAGAAGGGTGCGAGCCGATGTGTCAGTTACGAATTGGAGATGTCCAAATCAAGCAGCGGCGACAATTCAACAATCTTGTTAGCAGGAAATGTGACATAGAAACCGGAAGTAGCATATGAATAGTGAAAGACGCTTTTTAAGAATTGAATAAGTTACTTACGGGTTAAAAAATAACATTAGAAACAAAGAAAAAAAAACAAAAAACGCCGGACTGCTATGTAATGTTGCCGTTCATAGAAGGAGACAATGAAGTTGTCGTTATGGATAAAGAAAAAGTTTGTAGTGATTGAAATGTTTTTCTATCATCGAATGTTGAGAAAAACCATCGGTAGAAAATGTGAAAAATAAATAAAACGTTAAGGAGAATAACAATTATATGGAAACTGTTGCTAAGAATTAGAAAAAGACAACTGAAATGGAAAGATGGCTTGAAAAATTTAACACTCTCAAGACTCATCGAAATCAACAAAAAGAGGCGGGCGTGCAGGTATTAAAATATTTGAGCAAAGCGATGGAGATACAAGAGGGATTGTCAAAGAGTAATTACTACTGAGTGTAACGAAAGAAGCGAGGGTGAGTAGAATCACAAAAGATAGATAGATAGATAGATAGATAGAGCGAGAGAAAGATAGACACGTTAATAATAAAAGAGATTTTGTATCTAATTATATTATATAAATGAAAGTAGTTTATATTTATCTTGGGAGTAATCTGAACCAAGACATTTTACTTTTAACATATTTTGGATAACTGCGTATCGTATTGTTTATAGTCAGCAGTTAGACTAGATAAAGAGGGTTACTTACTTTATATGTTAATCACCAGAAATTGTATAACCAGAATAGTAATCATAAACGTTTCTCAAAGCTGTAGTTAGCTATTTGAGATGCAATTTCCCTCAGACATATAGGCGCAAGGCGTTTGTTAAACAACCAAAATCTATCTATCTATCTATCTATCTATCTATCTATCTATCTATCTATCTATCTATCTATCTATCTATCTATCTATCTATCCGAATATCATGTTTACATAGAATATTGTCTTGCAGTGCATTCACAAATTTTATACAGATATGTAACAGATGCATAGACAGTTATATGCAAAGAGCACAGGAAAAATATATATCGGCACAATTAGCTATAGATGAAAAAAAATAAACACGAAGTTGTCGATATATATATATATATATATATATATATATATATATGACAGAGAGATGCAGACGAACTACAGATGGACTAATAGATACGAATTGATTGTTATAGGCACACTGACAGGTATATATGGACAAGATGAAATAGATTGGCATATATATATATATATATATATATATATATATATATATATATATATATATCGAAACATGGATACATTGATGTAGCAGGTACATATGTTCGAATATAATATCCTTTTAAAGAAATATATATATATATATATATATATATATATATATATATATATATATATGATGAACGAGTTAGATATGAAAGATTGATATATATATACACATACAGTTTTAAGGTATGATAATTTATGTCTTAAATATATATATATATATACAGTTTTAAGGTATGATAAGGGATGATAATTTATGTCTTTAAGTGCTAAATTTTAGGGATAGAGCGTATGAAAATATGAAAGAACCAACATTAAATAAAATCATCAATAATAAATAATGGTTATTTAATTTTTTTACAAACAACACTACACAATAGCCACGAAACAGCATTCGTATCATTTCCACTCTGTAGCCCTTAGAATAATTCGAAACATAACCGTTACTTCCCACTCAATTAACCGTTAGAACAATATAATAGACCTACACATAATACACGACTGTCCATCATATATAAATATTCGAGCCAAAATGCATTGCATATGGCCTGACGATTCCATTTAAGACTGAAACAGACTGTAACCGCTGGATGATGACTTCAATCTCCACTTTATATATATATATATATATATATATATATATATATATATAATTGATAACTATATATCAATATATACGTGTGTGCGTGTGTGTGCGTGACTATATATATATATATATATATATATATATAAAATTATTTTTAAAAAAATATGATTCCTTCGCTACATAAGAATTCTCAGGTTTCAAAAACGAGAGCCGAAAACCTCAATATAATTATTAAAATTTCATAGAATTAAAGTATCAAGCCCTGTTTCATCCTCAAGCAAAAATTTAGGCTTTCGTTTTTGAAACATGAGAACTCTTATGTAGCGAAGGAATCATATTTTTTTAAAAAAATAATTACAATTTAAGCTCTACTTCTGTATGGAGCACTGTTTTTTTTAAAATAAAAACAAAAATACTAAAGAACTCCGGATTATTTACCTAACGTGTTCTTTCCTATTTTTTTACATATCTGCGCGCGCACACACACACATATCTATCTATCTATCTATCTATCTATCTATCTATCTATCTATACACATTCACGCACGCACACACACACATACATACATACATATATATATATATATATATATATATATATATATATATATATATATATACTGATATATAGTTATTAATTGTCTGTGATAAATAGGTATGAAGGCCTAAGAAAGATTATAAACACAGAAACATGTTCATAAAGGAATTGTTAAATTGATCACTGACTCGAGTAATAAATGTTTAACCCAGACAGATATTGCAGGACAGCCATATAACGATACAGTTAATTGCAAAATACTAAGGACGATACAATAAAAACTAAACGGAAAGATAAGAACAAACTTTATATAAAGAGACATTCAGACGGATAGAGATGCAAACGGTGTTCTCATATAGTGTATGCGCCTGTCACTAAACACTCTTGTATTTGCTAACAGATGTCGCTAATCGGCATGGTCGAAATGAAATGTTTCCCGTAATGCAAAGCATAAGCAGCATTACAAAGATCCGTTTGAAGATCAAACAAGCGAAGAATATTTACAGTAAGAAAGAGAGCCTGTCCATTACCCGTCACGAAAAGCGCGATAATTTACGTCTGCGCACTACGAACGGTCAGAAAAGGTCCAAAGTGGACAACCATTAGTTTTCTTCTTTCCGCCCCTGCCTCTCTTGTTCTCTTTAAAGCACGTGGTGGCGGCGGCGGTGGTGGTGGTGTTGGCGGTGGTGGCGGCGGCGGTGGTGGCGGTGGTATCTTTTTGAGACACCTTGTATGTGGCCACGTTACGAGGGTAATGTACGATAAACATGCGCTAGAACTGATAAGAGTGTGTATTAATGGTATGGCCATTCCGCTGAGAGAAAAGAATCAGTGGCTTTTCGTTGGAACTTTCAAATGTAAACATTTTTAGATCGACTAAACAAAGAATACAGCCACTCGGCCGGTTGTGGAAAAAGGGAACCGCATACAAACGACCTCTTATTCAAATCTTTACTCTCTTCATCTCCCCATTAATTCCTACTATTTTTTTCCTTTTGGCTCTCATCAGTTCTTCTCATCCTTTCTCTTTCATTTTCAGTATTTGCATTTAGTTGTATTTTTTTTCTTGGTCTCTGATTATGCGATAAATCTTTGCTGCTCTTCGATGGGGGTTCACTTTCTGTTGGATTTTTTCCTAACTTTTCAACCTTTTTATTCGCCATTTTTCTTCAGTTTTTTTCCAGAGTTGTGTTGGTTGAAGCAAAAAATAATCAGAAATCAGGGTAATAAGATTATAACCTAAAAGCTAGAGGATAAGTTGGATGAAAGAAAGTGCAAAGTTCTACAAGAAACATATTCATCTGAAGAAGGGCAACTAATTTAGAGATTGAAACATTGTGAAAATGATGAGAGTAGTAAAAAAATCACGCACAGAAGAAAGTCAAATATTGAATAACGTTTCGATTTCTACTTCTTTCTTTTTCATCTATCTTTCTTTCTCACTTTTCTTCCTTTTCCATCTGCCTTTCTTTCTCACCTTTCATTCTTTTTTATCTGCCTTTCTTTCACACCATTCTTTCTTTTCATTCTATTTTGAGTTTTTCCTCTCTATCATTTCTTCTTTCTTTCTCTTCCTTTATTTTTCTATCGTTTTTTATTTTTCTTTCCTTTTATATTTTTCTTTCTCTTTCTTTCTTTTTCGTTTTTCTTTCTTTCCTTATTCTTCCCCATTTTTCTTTCTTTTTATTCTCTCTCCATTTCTCGTTTTTCTTTCTTTCTTTCTTTCTTTCTTTCTTTCTTTCTTTCTTTCTTTTCTAACTTTCCTTCTCATTTTTCTTTCCTTCTTTCCTTTTATACTGATATGGGAAAGTATTTAACTATTGTTACAGCTTGATAATTTTCAGTGTATTTTAAGTACGATGTGACAATGTCAAAAATATACTTTCTTCTAAAGTGCATAAATTTGAACTTCCACATCTGTACGGATTAGAAACCCACTAAAATTGATTCAAATATATTGTTCACGTCTTATTCATTCAAAAATTAATTCATTTCTAAATTAACTAATTTCTTTTAATTCAAATTAAGTTTCACCTTTTGTAATTAGTTTTTACGTGAACGCATTGAGTGGAATCTTTCTTAAGAATATGTTAATTTTCTTTTAAAAGATTGTAAATGTAAAATAAATGTATGAGTGACAGAGACAATGGACAAAGTTCCAGAGTTGAATGTATGAGAAAATTTTTATTTAAAAATTTGATCGACCTCATTTTTTTTTATTGTTCGTTTGGAAATCTCCTTTTGAATTGTTTTTTTTTTTTTGTGTCCGTTGGTTTAATTTGTTCTTCTCGTTAACAATTGTATATTTAAGAAATTTATTTTCTGTTTGCATTTTTAAAATGAAATCCTGTCATGACCCGATTAAAATTTACCTGTTGAACTCGATTAAAAGTCCCTTTCTGTTTATAAAATGTATACAATAATTATTTGCCTATAAATAAATGCAGAAAACTACCTCGTAATTATCTGTTAACTTTTATATCTATATTAATATATGTAAAAATAAATATAAAAATAATTATATAAAATAAATTTATGTCAATGTTTTATATTACAATTAAAAATAGTTTATACATTTTTCTTCTATGATAAAAAACAAGGAACATCCATGGTATGCATCGGAAAATGCCAGCTTTCTCTTTTTTCTTTTGTGCCAAGGTCGTGATAGGATGCTAAAATTGACGCGCCCTGTAAATAGACGCACATGACTTAGTTAATACACCTCACTCACTATTTAACCCACAAAAAGATAAGGTTAAATCTTACATTTTTTATGAACATACCTTGAATTTGAACTTTCTTTCAGGAAATATTCTCGATAGAATAACCATTCCAGTTTCGTTTTCTTTCACTCCCGTGTTTGTCTATTTTCCCAAACAATTCTGTTTTTGGTCGTTTTGGTTTATATTGGCGAAATTTCAGGAGAGTACATGACAAAGATGTTTTCTTATACTGTTTGTTTATTCAATTTTATTTTGTCTTATTGTATTTTGTTTATTCTTCACTTGATTTTATTTATTTAAGTGTACTCATTTATGAATGGGTAAATCCGTAATTTGGCTTGTAATCATTTTTTGCCAGCCTAAAAAGTCTGGCCAAAATTTGTACTCATTTGTACTCATATCTCACCATATTTCTTGCACATTCAGAAAAAACCCCCAAACCAAATCAAATACTAATCATCGTGGAAAGAGAGGGTTGACTTACTGAGGTGGTGTATCATGGCGGGTGGGCGTCGATTGATATGAGATATTTCGAAGTGATGATGAAGGAGATGGGGGAAGCGAAAATGAATTCCGTCGGAAAAGATACATTTTTCCAGAGCATCTCGGAATGCTGTTTCTGATTTCCCTTGCTTGAAATGATCGGTTAATATGGACGAGATTTTGCTGGAGAAGTGGACAGAGATGTTTTCTTATATCGTTTGCTTATTTAATTATAATTTGTCTTATTTTATTTTCATTATTTCGTTGTTGATTTTATTTATTTAAATGTATTCATTTTTTGAATAGGCAAATTCACAATTTGATAGCGTCTCCTCCTGAAATCTGAAATTTTATTCCCTTATTGTTATTATTTCCTCTCCCAATATGAGTAGATAGGTTCGCCTATCGTCCGGTTCAGACTTCTTTCCGGTATTTTGAATAAGAGGAGAGGTTTATCCCATGTTTCCTGTTTAGGATTCAATTTTCGGTTTCTTCTAAAGTCGGTACATTCGCAACACAAAAATCTTGAGTTAGACGTAATTTTTCTCGCATAACCCCCAAAACTTCAGTACTTACGCTCTTCTACCTTGATTGGCTTTCGGGCATTATTTTAGATGAACACAAATATATACATATAGATATGATTCTCTTTTCAGGCGTTGTAGCAAACGAAAATGCGACCATTATTATTGGGAAGCTCACGAACACAGATTTATTACTATTATTATTGATTAAGTTGAACATTTCAAACAAAAATTGCATATTCTTGACATTAAAACGTTTAAACGACATTGATCTAAGAAAAATCACGCTCAATGTACTATTGTTGTTGTGCTACAGTAACAAATACACCTGGGAACACAAATCGAATCAGATAAATATAGATTATACGTTAATTCATTCAGATTAGTGTTTTCATGTTAGTTATTTAACATTTTATATCGGTTGCTGTATGCACAAAACCATTTTTCGAATGCTTTTATCATTACTCACTACTGAATGTTGATAATTAAATTCGAAAATCTTTTATGTCTAGTGTTTCTTTTAAGGAACAGTCGGAAGATCATTGAGATATGAAAAGGTCGGTTCAATATTGTAGAAAACAAACAGGAGATTTCAATAATACTTTTAAAGGACAATACAATTACAAGTATATCGACTGCAATGGGTGTATAGGGCCTAATTTATGATCAATGTGGTGTAAAAGTGGAAATATTTTACACTGTGGTGTAAAAATAGAAAAATTGAAAGAAGAAAACTAGCTTTTAAGGCCGAATGATAAAGTCTATTTCGTTAATTACGAAAATAAAAAATGAAAAATGAAAAAAAAAAAAAAATAATGAAACGTTCAAAATAAATGTAAGATATTTATTCCCCTACTTTAAAATGTAAAAAAAAAAAACCCCAAAAAACCGACAACAACAACAACAACAACAATAACAAAAAACAAAAATCGTACGTCTTAGCTTCCGGAAAGATTTAGGTACAGGAATTATATTTTCAACATTAAACTCTATGAAAATTTATGTCACAGTTTTGCGTTTTTTGTTCAGTTACTTTTATTACATTTTATTTTATTGTTTTTCTACAAATATAGCATTATTAGGACACGTGAACAGATTTAGTCAATTAACGTTGCACTAAATTTGTTTTGCCGAGAGATGAATACCTGAAGCGTTTATGATTCACATTTTTTTCTGGTTTGAAAAAAGATGACTCAATAAAGATATATATATATATATATATATATATATATATATATGTATATGTGTGTGTGTGTGTGTGTGTGTGTGTGTATAGAGAAAGATAGATAGATAGAGAGAAGAGTGATAGATAGAAAATAGAATTAGTGATAGAAAAGGTATATGTGTGTGTGTATAAGACGTATGTAGAAAGAGCGCTATGTATATATATATATATATATATATATATATATATATATATATATATATATATATATATAACTAATTACAAAGCTAAACTGAGGAAAAAGCGATGACAACAAACAATTTTCTTGTAAAAACCTACCAAATATATTAAACTCGCCAGCTTTTATGAAATTCACCAGTTTGAACAATTGCAGTTTGTTTTTGGACTCCTCAAAGAATTTTTAACAATTAACCGCGAAAATTGGTGTTGAGAATGTGGCTCTTCTTTGAGTAAATTGAGGAGAACATTTTCAGCACCCCCTTCATGACTCAACAGAAGTGAATCTTTTAAACACCCTTTCAAATTCTACTTTTCGGATCATGTTATAGTTTCATAAGTCAAACATCAAATTTATCAAAGCTCTGTCTGTCTGTCTATCTGTCTCTCTCTCTCTCTTATATATATATATATATATATATATATATATATATATATATATATATATATATATATATATATATATATATATACGCCGAAAATGAACAAACACTGAAATATACGTTAAAAGTGGCCAAATGTAGATACGCCAGGAAGTTAATTTTACGGCTAAACCAACCAGGATAAAATTTTGAATTTTTTTTCACTTTAATTTTTAATTTTTTTAATTATTTTATATATTTTCCCCATACAACTCCACTCCCCATCACTTCCGGTATCGAATGAAGTCGTTGAAGTTTTTGCCTCTGATTCGTTCAACAAACCAAATGACAAGACTGTGCCGGTTGAAACTACGGTAGTGTTCCGGTCAACGTTCTTATCTTTTTAAGATCAGCGTTCCTATTTCTTTTATATATATATATATATATATATATATATATATATATATATATATATTAAATTGATTAAGTCCGACAATTATTTAATATATTTTCTGTTTATACGTTATTTTTATAGAAATTTATTTTATACGAAATTTTCCGAACATTCAAAACCATAAATGTAATTAATACAGTTGTATTAAAAAACAGAATTTATTTAACCAAATATAACTATAAAAATAATGAATATAAATATGTATGAAAATCGTTCATGTAATTTATACACACACACACACACACACACACATATACACATATGTGTGTGTGTGTGTGTGTGCGTGTGAGTCTCAAACGTAAATATATTTAACAAATGTACATAGAATATATTGACTCCATTTAGGTGTAAGTCAAAAGTAATAGCATTGTTATATAAATGAGTGCAAACAGACAGGCAAAAGTTTTATTGTATAATGAGCCATACAACGGTTGATTTTTAAATAAATCCTAAAGAATATTATGATTCTCCTTCCGTCTTTTGAAATTAATATTATTAAAGGAAGAATAAACTGCTATAAAATTTGAAAGCTTTAAGAGTGAAATGCAGATTGAACAGTTTGTGTTGACGATGCAATTGTCACGAGTTGGATTGACATAACAACTGAATAATTACATTTTATGTCCTGTTAACTGAACTTTTGCGTCCTCATAAATCGAAACCAGTACGACTACTACTACTACTACTCATCATAATAATAATAAAGAGTTTAGTCTTGTTGCACAGGATGAATGCTTGGTAACTAGAAGTTACAGAGACGACACACTGAAAAATTGTGTTAGTCCAAAATGCAGATTCTGTGATAAAAACCAGAAATAATTGACCATCTTGTATCTTGTTGCACGGTATTGGCACACACCCAGCATGACTGAGTGGGTCAATATTTGCAGTGGAAAATCTGCAACACTTACGGAAATGAAACTGCCAGAAATTGGTATGAAAACCACCTAGAACTTGGAAATAGGACCTATAACCATGTTATGGGATTTTACAAGACCCACAGACAGATCAACCAAAGCTAATCGCCCTGTCATCGTGATTAGAGACCTCAAAGACAATATATGTCTCCCTGCAGACTTCAGTGTAACTTTGAAGATCTTCAAAAATATCAAACAAGGACCTTGAAATCGAAATCTCAAAAATGTGGCTCATGAGGACATCAACAATCCCAGTTGTAGTTTGGGCCCTCGAATTAATTGGAAAAGATTCTAATAGACTCATTGAAGGAATCCCTGGGAGGCTATGCTTTAAAGAAATACAAAAAAATGTACTCACGAGCATAGCCAACAACTTACGAAGGGCTTTATCTATGTAAAATATGTGTTATTTTTTTTATCAAAACTGCTCAGTGAAAAATGTCATAGGCCATTTCTGATCTTAGGTCTCTGGTCGGGACCCGGAAAGAAATTGGTATACATCAGAAACTAAAGGAAATATAATAATAATAATAATAGTATATGATCTGAAATTGAAATGAAAGCTGTGACGGCACGTACCCTGAATGCATCGTAAAATTCAAGGTATGGAATAAGTGAGTACTAAACACTTCAAATACCTCGGCGTATGGATCAATTGTAACAAATTTAGTATAGGGGATAAATGTAACCCTAACCTGAAAATGAGAGTCATATACTTCAGCATTCTTGTCAGATCAAAACTTTATATGGATATCATTGTATGAAGGCAAACACATTCAGAAATATCTTAACTGTTAGCTGTATAGAACCAGTTTCTCAGATGAATGGTTCAAAAATCTCTTTGAGCGAATGAAGCATGCGTGCCTTAGTGATGGCAATTCTTCTGCGAAACTAGTGGAATGGTACTACAGAATCAGAAAGAACAGTTCCAAATAGCAGAAAAATCATATCACTTCAGGACTTGCAACAACAGCGACCATGATAATGCATAGCTCGTATAACTTGAAGAGAACGACAATGACATAATCAGATGTTGATTTTCCGCACAACTTCAAACAAAAGGTTAGGAAGGAAACCCCATCAGTAATGAAACGAGCGATAACAGCTACTGGACTTGAGAAATACACTTTTATGACAAATTGTTTTAAGAGAAAGATTTTATAAATTTAAACTGTAAGTGAAACTGGTTGCTAGATCAATGAGAGCCGGATATTTCCTTATCAGGAAGTAGCTTCTACTACAATTACTATCTCTCTCTCTCTATCTCCCTCTCTCTGTCTCTTGCTGTCTCCCTCTCACTGTTTCCCTCTCACTTTGGCTCTGTCTTTGTCTGTCTCTGCTTCTCCTTCACTCTCTCTCTCTCTCTCTCTCTCCCTATATATATATATATATATATATATATATATATATATATACATTGAAACAATTAGTGATTAATATGCACATATATAAATATATATATCTACATATATATATATATATATATATATATATACATACATACATACACATACATGTAAATGTTTTTTTTTTGAATTTGTAGGTCTGATAAATTGGATCGTAATTACGATTCCAATGTAATAAATTATAACCATGGAATATTAGTGATTAAGCTTTTTTTATATATATATATATATATATATATATATATATATATATATGTGTGTGTGTGTGTGTGTGTGTGTGTGTGATATGAAATAAATATATATATTTACACACACACACACACACACACACACACACACACACACACACACACACACACATATATATATATATATGAAATGAACTAAAATAATTCGATCGGAATTGGAAACTCGGCAATTTCATCTTCCGCACAAAACACGTGTCTGTCTGTCTGTCTGTCTGTCTGTCTGTCTATCTATCTATCTCAATTTGTTCATATCTTTCTATCTACCTAATGAAAAAAAAGACTTTGTTCTTCATGTGATCACACACACATGTTTTGGTGTCTTTTTCTGTTTCTCTCTTGCTGTTTATGTGTATATTTAGACATTATAAAACGTAAATTGAACTAAAGTTTTGAATATACACACATTGTGACTTCAGGTAAATAAAAGGCATTGATATTTTGAAAATGGTAATAAAAATGGGTTTTATTTGATTTTTCTTTAAAATATCTCATTTCTATTAATTATAGTAGAAAAAAGTTTTAAACCCAAATGAGTTGACCTTGGATGGGAGAATTGTTTGAAATAAGTTGCCAGCAGTGTTTGTTGATTTAAAATATTTCATTTTCCTGCAAATATAAATTTCACAAAAGAATAAACCATATAAATATTTGTATATACAGTATCTGTGTGAAAGGTAAACTTTATTGTTTATTTAATTGCTTTGTTTAATAAATAATATTAATATATGAATTTTAATTGATTAAAAAAAATCTTGTATGAAGTTCTTTCTCAGTGTTATTCAAGGAAATACACATATACACAAATATATATTAAACGTGTTTATTTATTTAACCCTTTATGCTTAGCGATTTTTCAAAATGGGTCGCTGCTTTTTTAAAGAGTTCGAGTAATCTATTTTTATAAATAATGCGCCAGTGTGCCGACATTATAAAATAAAAAATAAACCACAATAACAATAACCTGGCGTGTTGAAGTCGTAGCCCAACAATTCACTCGTCCTGAGTATGGAAATAAACTACATCCGCGTCCTGGGTAAGACAATAAACTACATCCAGCAGCAACGCCACTGATGAGGACGTTGTGAGGATCGTGGAGCCTTGTCTTAATTGCTGGTGTTACCAGGTCCACCCTGATTCAAGGGTTCCAGGTATGGGCAAATGGTTAACCCCCAAACTGGGCCCAAAAGACTATGAAAGTGTAAAAATAGGTTTTAATACCAGCAATACATTTTTGGGAAAAAATTATCAGAAATACAAATACACTTTTAAAATTATTACCAGCAATAGATTTTTTAAAAAAATTACCAACAATACAATTAAACAAAAAATTATTACCAGCAATGCATTTTTGAAAAAAAAGCAGCAATAGATTTTTGAAACCTCCCCCACCAAAAAAACATAGACATTACATTCACATCTGCTATGTCTGAGTTACTGCCCAACTCATTCTGGAATGGTTGTTTATGTAACTATCTCTATCATACTTGTTGTTTCCACGTTTGCAACACCTGATATGATGTCAAGTGATTTGAGATTGGTGGCCTGGATTAACCTCAGCTTAACACTGCAGCTGACTCTCTTGGTCTGGTGCGAAACTGACTGCAAAGCCTATTCTCGCACAAGACTCCACTAGTGTAGTGAGTTCGATCATTAGTGAGTATCACACTCTCGACATTTTGTGTGCTGTTGTGATTCTTTTGCATTTTGAAGTTGACCTCACCAAACGTCTTTGTAAAAAGCTCGTTTACCATAACATTACGGAACATAACTTCTAACAATAGTAGACATGTGGTTGTTTTGATTTTTACTGCAAGAGATAGATATAGAAAGTAACATAAGGAGATATACATTTTTAATCGTAGGTTTTTGTGTTGTATATGCGATGCATGTGTATGTATGCATATATGTATGTGTATATGTATGCGTATGTGTATATATTTATGTTCACAATGAACAGCTAAGCAGAAGACGACATTGAAACGGCGGGGACATTTTATACTCTGGGCGCCTGGCAGCAATGTAATTATTGTTATTTCTACGTTGACACATACCTGCCATTATTGGCACTTTCGCTCGTGTACGAGCAGTCAACAGAAATTAATCCGCACAATGGTCAATGTGATGGGACCGGGTCGGTCGTTGGCACTCCCTTGCCAAATGAAACATTTCTCCGCAGGCAAAATAGTTCCAAAGCGAAGATGCATGCACAGAGACGAAATGTTTCTCACCCACTCATTTTTAACTGTACCATTACAAAACCCCATCTCATAGCAGATCCTCAGTCTTTGTCGTCACTGTCCATTATAAGAGTTAATTCGGGGTGAATAAGATCGGGGTGCCTGGTGGATAGAGGAGAGAATCACACAGCAGTATAATGAAGTCAGTGATTTAAGAGAGACAGAAATCCAAATCTCGTTAGCTGTGCCTGGTGGAAAACTCCGAAAGGGGGAAACGAGATTAGAGTTGTGTGCATACAAAAAGAAAAAAAACAAAAAAAGCAAAAGAAAAAGCTTAAAAAAGCAATATAGAAAATAATGATAAAATAAAAATAAAAGGAAATAAGACTAAAAAAAGAAGAAATAGTTTGGTTCCATTTTGTTTAGGGTACTTGTTTTCTTTTTTCTGTTTCCATTTTCTCTGTTGACGTTCATGTTAAAGTTCGTCGCTGTTGCTTTAGTTCTGAAATTATTTCCTGTTTTTTCGCGAAGCACCTGTGGTCATCAAATGCCATAGCAAGGTTTGGCATGTATTCGCTTATTCAATCGATGACAATTCGTTACTAAATAAGAAAAATGTTTACTACAAAGTTCTCTTTTCATGAAAAGAAAAAAAGATCATTCAAGGGATGTAGAATTAAGTTATACCAGAATGGATATGAAAATAAATGTAAATTAAATCTATTTAAATATTATTCATAAAAATATCATCTTCATTTTCAATGGCTACAATAAAATTTCCAATTCTACGTTTAAAGAAATGTGGTGTTTCCCTACAAAATTTTGAATAACTGTCTTTTATTTGGAAATATTCTAACAGTTCTGAATTGTTCGGACAGTTCGGAAATGTTCGGAAAATTTCGGAAAGTTCGGAATCGCTTTAACAGTTAGGAATTGTTCGGACAGTTCGAACAGTTCAGAATTTTTCTGACCGTTCGAAAATGTACTAATGATCGAAAAAAGAAAAATCTCCATATGCTAAATCTGGTTAGTATTTAGGGATAATACCCTATCTTATCTTCGGACAGTTCGAAATTGTACATTTCGGTAAATATTCGGACAGTTCGGAATTGTTTTAACCGTTTGGAAATGTTTGGACATTTAGCAATTGTTTTAGCAGTTCGGAAATCTTCGGATAGTTTGGAAATGTTCTAACAGTTCGGAATTGTTCGGACAGTTCGAAAATATACTAGTGATCGAAACAAAGAAAAATCTCTATATGCTAAATCTGGTGAGTATTTAGGGAGAGTATGCCTTTGCCATGCCAAGATGAAGAATACCATCTTTTATATTTAACGAAACAGGACAGATTTGATGCAATGTTTCGTTTATCTGATCAAGTTGCTGGCAATAAACATCTGTAGTGATGGTCCTTCCGTGTTCTGGTGGTTCGTGATGGATGACACCAATTACATTCCATATGATACAAGGCAAGTCGTTCAGTGAATAGAGCCCTAACTTTGGTGTTGAATCCTCGTTATTTGTCAGCCACAGTATTTTTCGATTTTTGTTGATAGGAAATACCCATTTTAACAATACAATGCAAAAAATGCAACATTGTCATTTCTGCTGCAAATTCTCGATTGCTAAGCTCCGTTATCAAGAGAAAGCCCACGAAGAAAACAATTTTTTTCTTTACATTTTCCTTAGTTCAACCGAACACTACAAGGTCATGGTTCAATCGACGTCTATCTCCGTTATCATCATAGTGTTCACTTCCTACCTAATCTTCTTCCATTGAAATCAAACCTCTCATTTGCCATGCTCATTTTAACCGTACCTCTACCTTGAGTGGCTCTCGTAACTTGAACACGATTATACAAAGATAAATTTAATCTATCATGCTACTTGATATGTAGCTAGTAAAAGGTAGTTTTTCACGATTCAGTTGGTTTGGATTGAGTGTGGGAAATTTATAATTTAATGTTTTTATGGCACCCATTTCTTGTCAGTGTTTAGAAAAAGGCACATAAATATGCAATGGGTCGTATGAATTAGCAGGTATAAACCCTTGTGCAAATTAACTGAAACAACCTATTTAGTTTCTTTCACCATTTGGTCAGTTTTAGACCCACTGGGGTGACAGGGTGTAATCGATTTCTATTTTTTCCTCAGATTAGGTCATTTGCAGTGGTGTGCTATAATATGAATCTCTCTTCGGATTGTATGATGAAATTTGTTTGGCCTTGAAAATATTGCGTCATCCGTGATTGCATCAGTTTATCATCACTATTGTCTCGACTGACGATTAGTTGTCCTACGGCCAATGTCTACGATGGACGTTACTCGAAGGAAGCGTACGAAAATTGTAACGCTGCACGAACATACTAGCAAATGAGAAAATCAACGTACTTGACGGGCCCGGAAACTCTTCTGATTTGAATCGAGAATCCGTGGTCAATCTGCAAGGAACGAATTCTTGGAATGGACATACGAATTACAAACATGTGCACTGGCTCATGTTTCATTGGAAATATACGAAAAAAGGTACATAAATACATTCGTTATGATTTTACCTAATACAATGTGCCGGATGAATTAGCAGTTAGATATACATTCGCATATGGCCAATACTTTATTAAAGTACGTTTCTATTATGTTTATAATAATTACAATAAAACGAACAACGGACATATCCTTAGTCTTCCTGCAAACTCTCTCTTCAGAAATGTAAAGGAATAATCGATTTCATGCCAAAAGGTAATCCGGATGAATTCTCAAAGACGTGCATTGAAATGAATCATTAGATTCTTGTCGTCTTGAAATTCTAATCATAATGTCATTCACTTAAAAGATGGCAAAGATCCCAATGCCAAAGGGCTTTTGTATCGTCAATCAGAAACGATACAAACCTTCGTGTCCAAAATCTTTAACACCTCATCATAAACTCAATCTGTATATTTCATAAAATTTTAACTTTCATATTCTATTATTTTATGAAGTTTTTATTTACAATGGATTTTCTTCGTTGTCATGAAAACAACTTGTTCTGATGTCATGATAAATATGTTCCGATGAGAGTATCCATGGAAATTATTTTCTTTTTTGTGGATATAAGGTTTACATAATTGATTACTTAGGATTAGGCGCCTTGCTATAAGGATTAAGAAGATCGTTTGACAGACAGATAAATCTAGATAAAGATTTCGATATTTACTGAATGTCATAAAAATGCAGCTTTTTACGAGCTTCGTAAATTTCTGTACTTTTTATTAAATATGCATTATTTGTGGAATTAAGCAATTTTGACCCCAAAATGTCTTTTGCTAATGGTAATGGCAATATTATCTGTCTCCTTATAAGGAAACATTTGGCATTCATTGACCGAGCAGCCAGTGTCACTGGCGGTTAAAATTTATCAAATATTTTTATTAAAACAATTTTTCATAAAAATAAGTTTCTTAAGTTCAATATCTTTTTTTTTAAATAGTGTGAAACATGAACATCTTGATTATGACATTATTTTCTCTTCAAAAAGAAGGCAATTTTATTGATTGTAATTAATTCAATTAAAATAAAATCGTTCAGAAACATGTTTTTTCAAGTTATTGGGGGGGGATATATTTGTCGATTGTTGAGTGTGGAAAAAAAAGGTTTACCTAAAATTAAAAAAGGTTTAATCATCACTAAAGTTACTAAATTTCCTTTGTGGCTGTGATAACTATAAATATTAACTACGAACACGGCCATAATGTGCTGTCTTCGGAAAAGAAAACATCTCTATAACACTAAAAACATACACGCAACGCACACACCCAATTAAATTGAAAAAGTAAAATCATCCTTGATAATGGCTAAACGTATACACCGAAACAGTATGTCTGTGGATGACAATATATATATATATATATATATATATATATATATATATACATATCAGTTAAACATCAGCTGTACTAGTAATTTAGAAACAATAATACAAAGAGAAAAAACCAGAAATTTAAAAACTACCGTGCAGCAAAATATAGTTAACACTAGTGATTTATGCAACTGCAGAAATAAAAATACATATCCATTAAATGTAGTTTGCCAAACCGAAGCAGTAATTTATAAAGCAGAAGTAATAGATACAGATAGTCAGAAGAAAACATACATAGGATGAATAGAAGGGAGTTTCAAAGAAAGATGGTACAATTACATGTCGTCATTCAAGCGAGAAACTCTTAGAAACTCTACCAGACTGGCTAAACATGTGTAAAAATTAAAAAAAACAACTGGAAATTTTTTTTAAAAAGCGAAGACCTACAACAACCAGCAAACGCAGTAACGGTTTCGCTCTTGTAAGAAAATAATTATGAACATCATCACCATCGCCAAAATAAAATATTCCGAACAGATCTTAAGAAATTTTACAGGGAAATTGGAAAAACACCTATACATGTCGAAAGGCCACCATCGATTGATAATGTACAGACATTTTGGGAAAATATTTGGAGCAGCCCAAAGGAATATAACTCAAATGCAGAATGGATACGGCATGAAGAAGAACGACTGCAGGATACACCTTGCAAGAATGGGAAAATATATCCACAGATGATGTTAGGCAAGCTCTAACGAAATCCCAAAAATGGAAATCCCCAGGAAATGACATGTTGCCCAATTTCTGGCTGTATCATCTCACATCTACCCACGAAATTCTTGCAAAAACATTATCAACGCTTGTAAATAATCCCAATAAAATTCCGGAATGGATTACTGAAGGTATTACATACCTCATACCAAAAACAACTGAAACAGATGACCCGAAAAATTATAGACCGATAACATGTCTCTCCACAACGTATAAGTTGATCACGTCTGTACTGACGAACCGTACTTATTCCTTTTTCGAAACAAACAGCATTCTCCCGCTGGAATAGAAGGGATGCAGAAGAGGTTCATATGGCTGCAAAGATCAACTTCTGATAAATAAAATGATCCTGGAAAATTGCAGGAGACGACGCGGGAATCTAAGTGCAGCGTGGATTGATTATCGTAAAGCCTTTGATAGTGTTCCACATTCTTGGATCCTTCAGACTTTGGAAATGTACAAAGTCTCGCCTGTGGTATTAAATTTCCTTAAGCACAGCATGGGAATGTGGAACACCAAATTATACCTTAGTCACACCAGTGGCACTGCCATATCCAACCGTCTGAATATCCGACGTGGAATCTTTCAAGGAGACTCTCTGTCACCCCTTCTGTTTTTTTATCCTTAATCCCTCTTACACATGAACTGAGCAACAGTAGCTATGGTTACAAAATAAATAAGAAAATATTCAATCACCTACTCTACATGGATGATCTCAAACTCTTTGCCAAAGACGACAATGAGTTGAAAGGCCTCCTCAATATTGTAAAATACTTCAGTGACGACGTAGGTATGGACTTCGGATTAGATAAATGTGCAAAGTAACTTTCAAGAAAGGTAGAATTACAGAAACACCCTTAATAGATTTAGATTTTGTCACAAAGATTAGGGAACTGGGGCATGATGAAGCTTATAAGTACCTAGGAATTAGCGAAGGAGATGGCATACAACACCCCCAAATGAAGGAAAAAAATAAGAAAAGAGTACTACAGGCGTGTACGTCTGGTACTAAATACTGAGCTAAACTCAAAAACAGGATATCAGCCATAAACACATTGGCTGTCCCTGTGGTACAATACAGCTTTAATGTCCTTAACTGGACCATAGCTGAAATTAAGCGAATGGACGCCAAAACTAGAAAGCTTCTCACTTGCTATCGCATGCATCATCCCAAAACTGATGTTGATCGTCTGTATGTGCCCAGATCCGAAGGAGGCAGAGGATTAGTTCAACTAGAACTGTCCTACAAAACTACAACAATTGGCCTCCAAAGATACTTGGAAACTACAGAAGACTGGATGATGGTATGCGTCAAGGAACATGAAAGTAGTAAGCGTCTTTACTCCGTAATGAAAAAAGCCAACAAATTCAAAATGGAGTTTCAAATGGGCGTAGAGATGCAACTACAGCACAATACACCGGCTGAAACTGCAAAATACCTAAAAAAAGACAGCAAAGACGAATGCAACCGACCAGATACAGAAGCGATGGCAAGATAAACCGCTTCATGGCCAATACTCTGCCCGTACCAAACAAGCTGACGTAGACAAAACCCGTACCCATCAATGGCTACGTAGTGCAGGGTTGAAAGCGGAAACTGAAGGTTTTATCCTTGCTGCGCAGGACCAATGCTTGCTAAGTAGGAATTATCAAGCACATATACTAAAATATTGTGTCAGCCCAAAATGCATGATAAATATCCAGAAACGATTGATCATCTTGTATCAGGTTGCACGGTGTTGGCACCCACTGAATATAAAACCCGACATGACAGAGTGGGCCATGGAAAATCTGCAACTTCTACGGGAAAGAAACTGAAAGAAACTGGTATGAACACCACCCAGACCCGGTTACGGAGATAGGACCTGTTACAATTCTATGGGACTACACAATACACACTGACAGAACAATCAAGGCCAACCAGCCAGATATTGTTATTAAAGACCACAAATAAAAACGGTGCCTCCTTATTGATATGGCAGTCCCTGCTGACTGCAATGTATCTATGAAGATATTCAAAAAGTTGTCAAAGTACAAGGACCTTGAAATAGAAATCTCGAAAATGTGGCATATGGGAACATCAACAATCCCTGTTGTAGTTGGAGCCCTAGGACTGGTTGGAAAAGATTGCAGTAGACTAATTGAAGGGATTCCTGGAAGTCCGTGCCTCAAGGAGATACAAAAAATTGTTCTGACAAGTACAGCCTACTCCTTACGAAGGGCTTTATCTATGTAATTTAATTTTTTTTTTTTGTCAGTGGAAAGTGTCATGACGCTATTTCTAACCTTAGGTCCCTGGGCGGGACCCGGAAAGAAATATGTAAACGCCAGAAGTCAAAGAAAATAAAAATGTGATAATAATAATAATAATAAAAACCCTGAGAGAGAAGGGGGCTAATTATTGCCAGATCCTTTCACCGTCACACAATCAACGATGTAACTAACCCGAAATGAAAAATTTGCAGAAAATATGATGAAACTGTCGACCATATTATCTCAGGTGATCCGAAACTGGCAAAAAATGAATATCCCCAGAGACATAACAAAGTGGCGACATATGTGCACTAGAAGATATGCACGAAGCACAAAATCGAAACCACTGAGAGATGCTATGATCACTAACCAGACACAGTTACCCAAAATAACGATGTAACTATCCTCTGGGACGCGCTAATTCAAACTGACAGGAAAATAAAAGCAAACCTGATATAATTATAAAAGCTCATTGACATAGTAGTACCATCTGAGAGAAACATGAAAACTTTCCAAATACAAAGACCTGGAGATTAATAGGATGTGAGGAAAGAAGACTGAAACTGTACCAATAGTAATCGGAGCACTGAGCCTCGAGAGAAAAGGAATGGACAATTTTACTAACAGTGTCCCAGGTAATGCCAACATACAAGTTGCCCAGAAGATCGCCCTACTAGGCACATCCCATATACTAAGAAAAGTGCTGTCAATTAAATGGCCTACGGTCAATATTTTGGATCCCGCTCTACAGGATACAAAGCAGGAAACAAAACACACAAACAACAACAACAATAATAATAATAATAATAATAATAATTGGCGCTTCCTACCTAAAAACATCTTCTACAAGTTTAAAAAGACTTCTCTTCAACCGAAAGAATATTCCTGCTATTTTTGGCTCAGAGACACTAGTAGATAGCTTGTTCCCAGACAGATATCGTTATGGCTTCCATTTAGCAACTAGCGTAGCTAATCAAAAATCGTAACTGATTCCAACTTTGATGACGCGTGTATCGAACAGATACTACACTGATAGAAGGTATAAAAACATAAAAGGCATCCAATAATTGATACTGGCGTAGTGAATATTTATAGTGTACTACAAACGAAAGAGTTCTCCAAAGGGAGGTAATCATAAGACAAGGGCGATTACTCTCGATTAATTTATCACACTTGATATTGATGGCGCCACTGATATTTAATGTTTAATAAAGTGCTAAGAACACAAAGGAAATATTTAGCATTCTCCCGCGTATTTCAAAGGGGAGGGAAATGTCAAGAATGAGGTTAGAATTTATAAAATCTTGACATTCAAATAGCTTTTTCTTCTTACTGTTTAAGATGAATACAACGAATCTACAGAATAATACAAAAATGTATAAATCCAGTTTTCCTGTTATAGAATTAGAAAAATGGAAGAAATTCGAATACGCCTTTTTAAAATAAAATTTTACCCAGTAGCGAGTATTTTTTGAAAAGGGCCCAAAACCTAATATGTCCACAAAAAAATCTATAATTATGCTTAATTGGACATAATTAATAATCTTTTAAATGAACAAGTGAATAAACAAAAAGCGTTTAACATTCTTGTTAATTCTCAAGAAAAAATGTATAGATTCTGCTTCATACGTGATGTTTTATTAAAATTCTGAAAATAGTTTTAATTACCGGAAAAATATAGGGCAATAACAGCGTCAAGAGGAAACAAAAATATTCTTTTAACACAGTTTTTTTTTCTTTTTTAGTTCAAATGAACAGACGTTTCTTGTTTTTATTTAAGAAAATTATGCCACATTCAGTTTAAATATATGAACTCTGAAAAAGCTAACAAGCGGAAAAAAAAATCATATATGGACAGTTCCAAAATTAGTTTATTTCTTAACTAGTTTTATATTACTCTTAACGAAATAGATATTTTCAGAGAAAATCTAAAAAATCTTAAAAAAATACGTAGTGGTAGAGCATAGGTATTTTTGTCACCTGATGTAACCAATGAACTATAAAGCACAAAATCAGAGGATTGTAAAAATCAACAAAAAGCAAATATGATGTAAAGAGATTACAAAGAAGAAATCTTTTTGATGAGGCACAAGTCGAGATTGAAGAATTTTATTTCTGCTATTTTTCCTTCAGACTGATTTCTACTCTTTACATGGCAACTTGTGTAACCTGCGGAAAAAAAAGTTTCGTGTAGGGAAAATTTCCTGCTGATCACTAGAGGAATTCGCACGCTTCACCTCCCGACGGAACACCGCCATCGTAGGCAGACGTCAGAGAACAAGTCAAAAACAATTCAAGCGGAAGTTGACCTCGACCAACATGGCGACAAAATTGTTGACGTAGAAGTAGGGAAATGACGTCTTAAACTTAAGCAAGTTTTTTTTTCTTTCATTTTTACTTAGAAGTTTTCATAATGAGAAAAAAGGTTTAAACAACACAAATGACATTAATAACAGATTTATAATAATAATAATAATAATAATAATAATGATAATAATAATAATAATAATAATAAATAATAATATTTCTCACCTCTTCGGAAATAGAAATATAACTATCGCTCATAGGTTACTTTTAGTTAGCAAATTAATTCAGAAAGAGTTTAAAAAAAAGAAATGGTGCTGAAAAGTTATCGGCTCGAACCACTTTGGAAAATCTAACCAAATTGGAAAATACAATATTTTGAGTGGCTTTCTTGTTCGATCCAAGAACTTTTCAGTTCCTTTGATAGATATGAATAGGTAAGGAACAGTGATCTAAACTAAATATTTAGACACACATGTTAGTAGAGTAGATTTATTTTTAATCAGTTCAACCCAAGAAAAGAAAAAATGCCACTAAGACGCAAGGGGCTACTGGGATGGATTAGAATGAAATGACTTCAAAAGGAACCTAAAAAAGGAAAAAATATAAATATAAACCTTTGTATCCGGGAAAATAGAGACGTATTGTACATGACAGAAAATATTTAGAAGTGTGATATGCATTTAATAGATACAAGATCATCAGTTTGAGAAAATAACGAAGAACCAACAAGCTTGTTTAAATGAATGACAGAATAGAGAGTTGGAGGAGCAATAAAAAGAGAAATATTTCTAAAAGCTACAAAGAATAGGATTTCTGTTAAGTGTCATGGACGTCCATGTCCTGACACAAAAGAAGAAAAAGAAGGCTTTTGTAATGTATGAAGAGGAAAGCCGATTAAAAGTAAAGTAGAAAATCCTATTTTTATTGAGCTTCTTTTCTAACTAAGATAATGCAGAGAAGATGAAATACAACCAGTGTTCAAATTGTTTAACTTATGAAGAGTTAATAACTCCAAACTGAAAAAAAATCAAGCCAAAAATGGAGAACTTCTGCCATATGTGAGTAGAAGATGCCTAATCTTCACTTCACAGTCTTGATAGAATCAAAAAGCGTTCCACGGCCTTGTGGGGATGAATTATTTCCCACCTTTAAAAGGCCTTTTCCAAAAGACGGAACGTCGCGATAATATAATACAGAGCATCTCCCATTGTCTTTATGGTGTTTGTCAATGATTCATGCCAAATCCAGACAAGGAGATCTTCTAGATAAATTGTTAAGTCAGGATCTCTATATTTTATATGAAAGGACACAAGGAAATTGGAAAAGATGCCTGGAGTCTAGACAGACAAAGTTTATGAAGTGTATTCCCTGTCGGTGTCGTTAACAACATCGACAACAATCACACTATCCAAGGCACATATCTATATCTCTATTATTCGATTCCCAATACAAGAAATTCCAGGATCGGAGTGGAATCAAATACAAACCAGTAGAGATAGAGCCAAAAAAGAAAATGCTTATTTTTTGGGGTCAGCTGATTAAACAGAAATTGCCACCAGCATCTTTGATTTGAACAAAGATAATAGCATTAGCTTTAGCGCGGAAAACCAACCTGAATATACAGTGGTGTTCATATCCCGAAAGATAAAAGACGGCTGTTATGCCAGAACTCGTACTGAAAAAAGATAAGCTCGAATAACAGGAATTTTACATCATAGGTAGCTCATCATGAAATCACATAGTTGCCTGTTGCTGTGAAGCGTTTGTATAAGGAGACAGCACAAACATACACACATATTATAATAATACATAGCAAGGAGGGTTGCTTCTAATAGTAACATTCATTTTAACACATGACAAAACCATTCAGAAATTTTGTATCAACCATTGTTCAAAATTGGATCCGATTTGTTAGAAAAAATGAAACCAAAATAATGAAATAAATATGCAACTATTTAATGACGTAAGCAAGTCAAGTTACGTCAACAGCCTTTTACATTTTACATCTGTGTACTAAAACCACGAAAGGTATCTCTCACCAGATGTTAAAATGTGATCTTCAAATCCCAGTCGATTGTCAAGACGATGAAGATACCCCAATTCCGTTACTAGTTTTACGTTTGGTACTTGAACTACTTGCAATTCAATTTGTGCGTTTCCTTGGAGAAGCAGATTTCGAACTCAATGCCTTTGGCAGATTGTTCCGTTGATTTTCTCACTGGAACTAAACTATGCAACGATGGTTACCCATTCATATTAAAGATATGATGTTACGGCAATAGCAACTACTAAGTGATTTTGAAACAGTCTTAGCATAACTAGGGAGGAGTTTCAAAAAATAAATTCTGATGATTAGTCATTTTGTCTGATTGAAAGAAGAGGGTCGGACTGAAAACGGTTCAGAACCACATTGAGCCATCGATTTGTGAGGAATTTAGGAACAATGTTATATTGTTGTGGGAAGGAGGGTGATGTTCTGGAGGGAACGATTTTGATAGGAAAATGTGAAGCCAGCAGTTGGAGAATGACAGACTACCTGCATTGAGTGGGAGAAATTGATGTATCAGTGAGTTCAAAAGTAGAATAATAAATGTGAGCGTAAAATTTTTAATAGTCTCAAGTGAAAAGACAATATGAAACTCAGCAAAGAAATCCGTGTCATTGTACGACACGGAGAAGTGATGAGAAACCCGGAGTCTAAATAAAGACACTTGCCAGTTCAAAAAAGGTCCGGCTCAGCTGGGGAAAAATACAGAAGAATAAAGTTTAAATATATAAGAATTGCGATCGTTTCCCACAAGCTCTACATTCCTTTGTGATATAGAAGAACAACGAACCCTACATATTTTTTCAAATTCGCAAAAACTCACTGACGCAAAGGCAAAGAGCCGTCCTATCATCGTTTCATTCACGCACTGTGCAGGAACAGATGAGCTGGACAATGATGCTTATATATACCAAGCCTACATTGTAATAGTCAGTTTATATTTCTTTGTTTTACCTCACCTATCACTCCTAAGATGAGATGAGAAATCTCCGAAATTAACAGCAAGTGTTGTACTCTTTTCATAATAGAAGTAATTACTATGTCCTTTATTCACACCTTGTCCATCAAATCTTACGCTGTGTGCAACACGACACAAACTTTCTATTACAAAACCATCGCATATTTCTTAATCATGGCCATGGGCCAAGCCCAGAAACAAATGAATGACAAAACCGAAGGAGATGGTGATGTAAATGGAATAACAGATAATCGATTTGTTTTAAGCAGATAACACCTGACTCACAAGTCGATCAGATCATTGAATAGGTTAAGACTTCTGAAAATGTACACACTTGGTAGCAATTCGCTATCTATGCTGATGACAAAACTATTTACTACCATCGTAATGGTGTGTCTGATCCGGTCAATAAGGTTAAATTAGCAGCTGATCTAAAAAAAAATGACCTGCAATCTGTTATTAACTAGGGCAAGAAATGGCTTTTTAATTTTAACACCTCCAAAACGAAATTGCTCTCTTTTACTCGTCTGAGAGAACCATTTTCACCTTTTTTCAGCATGGCTGATGCTAACCTCGAGGATAGTGACACCGTGTACTTTCTTCGGTTAACATTTTCCGCTGATATAAAGTGGAAAGATTACATTGAATAAATTGCTAGGTTTGCTGCCAGAAAAATGGGTTTTCTTTGTGGCGCTAGACCATGTTTTTCGCCAGAATCTATCATACATATCTATAAGTTTACCTTTCGTCCATGCATCGAATATTGCTGTCACATGTGGTTTGATGCTTCTTCTATATATTTAGAAATTTTTGATAAAATCCAAAGAATAATCTACTATGTTATTGATCCTGACCTGGCATCTCGGCTTCAGTCACTTTCCCATCGCCGTAAAGTAGCTTTCTCTGTGACTTTTCTATAAATATTTTCATGGCATTTGTTCCGATGAGTTTTCCTCTTTGATACCTAAACTTTATGAATTCAAGCATTACAATAGATTTGCAAAATACTCTCATCCTTTTAGAATTGAAATGGCTTGATATAACCGTAAGTTCTATGCTAACAGTTTCTTCTCTCGCATAATGAAACTCTTATCCGGCTTGTTGCTTTGATCTTAAAAACAAATTACATGCTGTGTAAATCGTTATCTTTTGTCTTGTTTCCTATTCTTTTATTGTTCTCTCTCCTTAATAATGTTTTCTTTTTCTCATAATCTTTCACACTCAGTAATGTCTTGCGTATTAGGTTTAAATGATTAAAAAAAAGAAATCACTAGTCACTCGATATTCTAATGAACAGAGCGCGCAGCAGAATCAGGCCAGAAATAGGACAAGAACAGTACGGGTTCATTAAAGACACCAGGACAAGGAATGCAATATACATGCTCAGAATAAACAATATAAAATGCAGAAGGACGTATACCTGTATTTCATAGACTAAGGCAAAGGCCTTCGACAAAGTACACCACAAGGATCTGTTGGAACTTCTCAACAGTAATAACTTGAAAGTAGTATATTCGGGAAAGATATTAGAATAATCACGAAGCTATGCTGGCAACATACTGCATGCATGCCCATAGAGAATGAGTTCAGTGAATATACGAAAATAGAAAGGGGCGTAAGGCAAGGATGTGTCTTCTCACCGGACCTATTCAAACTATACAATGAGGCAATTCTGAGAGAATTGGAAATCCTACCGGAATTCAGCATCGGCGGCCACAATCTTAACAACATAAGATACGCAGTAAAGGCTTACTGCTAAAAATGGATATGATGAATGAGGTGTGTGATATGAAGGGAAATGTCGGTTGTAGAAAATGAAAATTATGACGATAAAGCTTCGGTAAGGTTCAAGCCGAAATTGTAAATTACAAATTGGAGATACAAAAATCAAACAGGTACAAAAATTAAATATTTAGGAAGTGTTTTAACAGAGGACAGAATGTGCGATCTGAAATGCAGAAGTGCATTGAGATAGACAAAGAGGCCTTCCAAAAGCTAAGCAGTGTATTAAGAGGCAGAAAAACTTCGTTAGAAACAAAGAAAATAGTACTGAAATGTTACGTGATATCTGTTCTCCTGTATAGCAGTGAATGTCGGATAATCGTTTCAAAGAAGACAGAACAGAAACCTGGTTCTACAGAAGGATGATGAGGATGCCATGGACAGAATATATGAGCAAAGACAAAATTTTAAAGTAAATGGAAACAAAAAGGAAACTTATACTTAACATCAGGAACAGACAGTTGAAATTTTCTACGGCACCTGATGTGCAAAGAAGGCTTGGAAAATCTGATACTCACATGGCAGATTGAAGGCAAGAGAGACAGAGGAAAACAAAATACTTAGTGAATGCATATTGGAACAGTGTTTAGGAGATATAACGAAAAGATTAAGTGCAGCAAAGGACAGGAAATTGTGGAGAAACATTATGGCTTATTCCATGAAGAGACAAAGAAGAAGAAGATGTCGTTGTTATTGTTGTTGTTGTTGCTCTTGGGAAAAAAAGAAAAAAAAGAACTTTCTACATATATTGAAATACGAAAGAAATGCGTATCCCATGGAAATAGCATGTTATGCCCGAAATGTAAAGGTCTGAACTAATGGAAGTAATGACTAGAGCTCAGCTGAATGTTTTCCATGGAAATAACAATAGAATAGCAATAGACTTGTAACACTATGTTTGTGGGAAGGAGGATGCATAATGGTGATTATGTTGGACCCACAAGAACGGTTAAACTATTTTGAACTCTATAATTCGATGAACTAATTAGGTCTTCGGATGATGCCATTGCTATATTAGAAATAAACAATGTAGATGCCTTTGTTAGCCAAACACCATTTTTCAGCAACATATGTTTACTGTTCAGGAAAAAAACTTTATACTATTTTTGATAAAGCTTTGGAAAATATAAATTGCCTTCATGTTGCGTTGATATATTCTTAACGGCTCTGAGGGCGAAACAAAATAAAAAGGGTGTTTCGAAGCAACGCATACTGTCATAAATTTAATGGTAATATCAGCCTTATCAGGAAATATTCTCTATTCATTGACTGAGCAGCCAGTGTCACTTTAGGCTGAAAATCTGTCTCTTAAAAAATTTTCTCGGCAAAATAAGGTTTTCAACTCCCGGAACTGCCATTGACTATTCCATTACTGATGAGAGTTTCTTTCCAAAGATTTTCTTTGATTTAGTGTTGAACGAAAACATCTTCATTCTTCCACTATTTTCTCTTTGAGTTGTTTGTGCTATACATTTCAGTTGTTGTCGCTCTTGAAAGTCCTCAAGTCATGTATATTTGGTATATATCTTTAGGTTTCTTTAGCGCCAATTCCAAAGAACTGATTACGTTTGCTTCGTTTTGATGAACATATCACAAGACACAAAGACACTGGTGCAATGCATACTCATGTTATCCATTGAAGTGAAGGATTTGTGTAGCATCAAATCCATAAACTTTGTAAAGGGAACTCGGTGTGGATCGAACTCACTGTTAATCTTGTATACGCCCAGTATGCTGACAATGGACAATAAAGATCTCAAGTTGACACTGTTTAGTGTTTGCCAGTTTCCATGGATATGGACTAGTTGTAGAACGCGACAATACGTATACGTGAACATCTGATTTAAAGTGTAAAAAATTTAATATGCATGTCACCATGCATCATATAATGTTACTATCACAGGCTTGGGGGCTTTTCTATTTTTTATTATATGATGAGAGTAGAGGTTGTAAAAATCTTTAAAAAAAAAAAGATGTTCGACATCTTCTCTGGCCGGTACAATCGGAAGCCAGGTCCCCTATTGAATATGCAGGTGAAATGATAGGACAATGCACCACACGTTCAGTTCTCTCACCTGCAAGAAGAAAATAATAAAGAATAGTTGGATGTTATTCGCCATCTGTACAATCGACCGAGTGCAAGAATACAGGTCTTTGTAAAGGTTCATGTAGGATATCAGTCAGTTATGTGCCATGCGTAATATACGCGTAGGCGATCATGTATCTTTCGATACATGACTGACGAGGTAGATTTTTCCCGCAGTACACCAGTTGCCATCCAAGGCTATAGAAACCAGTCTGTTCTGCTATTTACCCATAAGTGGGGGGAGAAGTAGAGGATTCATCCCTTTCCCAAGGATATTAGCACGTAAGTGAATGTAATGGAATTCAAACTCGGTTCTCTGTTATCTCATTTCTTGACGCCATAAGTTACACCACCCGCACATCCTTTCCAATGAAATGGAGGCAGTAGTAACAATAGACTAGTATTTCAATTTTTTCCCCGCAGTAGGTTGCCACTCCCTTCTGCGGTAGACCAATTGCCATCCAAGGCTATATAGCCGAGTCTGTCCTGCTATTTACCCATAACTGGTGGTGGGGGGAAAGAAGAGGATTCATACCTTTCCCAAGGGTATTAGCACGTAAATGAATGTAATGGTTTTGAATGGAATTCGAACTCGGTTCTCCGGTTCTTAAATCCGAGAAACTATCCATTACTCCACCATGCCCCCTTTATACTGCATCTTAATAGGGCTGATATAACCCTTATTTTGGAACCTGAAAAGTATTGATCGGTAAATGTAGTCATTTACTGCAAACCAGATATATAATCTCTATATATTCAATTTTATTTTCTGTCAGTGCAGTTGTGTCACGGTTGGAGGACAATCGGACTAAAATGGTCAATATCAATTCAAACGGGATGTGTATCAAGTTCAAACTGTGTTTTTGTATTTAAAATCTTCATACGTTTTATGAATATCTACTATTAGAATTCAAAAGCGCGTTTTGTCTTTTAAAGAAAGCAGACGCCTACTGAGGGATTCGAAACTAGACATTAAAGATCAGAATGAATTGAAGACTGTTCATTTATAGCAAACTCTATAGTAAACTTGACGTGGGCGATCAGTTTAAGATAGCAATGATAAAAGAACAATCGTTCCTTTTTCTGTTCTTACGGAACAAAAGATCCCAAATAGATGAAAATAGTGACCTAACTCGTATTTGGAAACATTGAATTAAGCAAACAAAAGGATTTTTTATAGGGCCTCCGAGTTAAAAACAAACATAAGCTCAGAAGTTTTCAGCGTTTCTAAAGGGTTAAAATCTTGATTAAGAAATGAAAATGAAAAATGAATGGATCTTTGATTTCAAAATAGAAATTATATGCAATTAAAAAGCATGCTCAGGGCGAAAATATTTCGAATTTATTCGACAAGAAGGAGGAAAAATATTAAAACTTATATTTCTTAACAATATATTCAATAATGATGATATTAATAATGCACAATATCAGATTTTACTTTTTCAAATCAATGCTTTCACATTAAGATTTCTGTGAACCGATCGATTTTGATAATATACGTCGATTTATATGAACAAAATACTGCGTGAATTTTAACTAATATCTTTCCATCTTTTTCTCAACCTTTTTACCCTTACGTAGCCTTTAAAATAAATTATGTCTCAAGGAACCCCTTCACAAAAACAAAATTATATATCATATCTTTCTCATTTTATTTTCATCGTAGTTCATGTGGTAAATATCATATTTATATATTTTAATAACTGGATTAAGGAAAATACTTCTTTGTCAAATTTTTCGGTAATGCTAAATAAAATTTATACTGTTCGTTTATAATACGTAAGCAGGGAGTTTTCATTCACACAAAAACAAACTCAAACATAAAAATAAACATAAGTAACCAATATCATATATCTATAAAAGTAAACAGAACGAATACAGATATTTTTTTAATTTTTTATCGTTTACTGGAAATGTTGAAAAGATATCAAGGTAAAATGTCCTGTGAAAAGATGTTGAAAAGATATAAGGTAAATCAAGGTAAAATGTCCTGTGAAAAGATGTTGAAAAGATATAAGGTCAATCAAGGTAAAATGTCCTGTGAAAAGATGTTGAAAAGATATAAGGTCAATCAAGGTAAAATGTCCTGTGAAAAGATGTTGAAAAGATATAAGGTAAATCAAGGTAAAATGTCCTGTGAACCAATCAATGGGCTAAGAAAATGTTAGTTTCGAAGTCATTTGATGAACATACTTTTTTAACGTAAAGCCAGTGCCCGTCTTTTGCTCCACAAATACTTGATTCGAAGTCGACCTTTAGATAAAGACACACAGATTTCATTCTCAATTGATAGGAGACGATTTCTGTCTTTGCTCTTGATCCTTGTTAAATAAGAAAAGGCTTGCTCACATATGACCGAGAATATATTGTGTGCGTTTAGTAATATTACGTATATGAAATTAAATAAAAAGTAAAAATTGCATTAGCTTATCTCCTCTGTTCTCGCGGAACCCTTGGGGATCTTTTGCGGAAGCTTAGGGTTCCGGGCAACGCCGATTGAGAAACGCTGGCATAGATAATAACTTGTTTGATGATAAATAACTCAGAAATGTATAGACTGTAGAAATATATATTTGATCAGCACATGATCACATGTACGTAAATAAATTATTTTACATGTTAATATGGAAACACTGACATTCTATAATGCCTTTATTGCTTGTTTAGATATCTTCTATATTTGAATAATGTTTTCCATTCTCACTTGAATTTCTTTTAATGATAGACTATAAGTATTTCATTGCACTACTAATGTCTGGAGAAGGCCGTTCCATTTATTTGATGTTTTGGAAACATTTTTTTACAAGGTGTGAAATTACTGAAGGTGAAGAAACATTAAAGATTTGGGGTTGTGAACTATGCCACATTTCTAAGAACTATTTCTCTGTTTTATTTTAATAACGCATCAGTTATGATTTACGAGCCTACAGGCAAAATAACCTGACGGAGACTAACCCCAACGGTTGCCACCTAAGGTTATAGAACCTAGCCTGCCTTGTTGGGGGTGGGTGGGTGGTTGGCAGAAGTGGATTCATACCATTCTCTATCACGTAAGTGAATGTAATGGATCCGACTGAAATTCGAACCCGGCTATCCAGTTCTTCAATCCAAGTCGCTATCCATTACTCCTTGTATCCCTTAATGTAATACTTGAGCCTACAACAGTGTAGGCCAAAACATTACTTCACTGATCTGTTTCTACTACGTCAATGGCTGATTATAAAACCTAAACTTACTACCCACACATTATGTCCATACTATATATTTTTAATGTAAAGAAAGAATTACTGTTGAGAAATCAGTTTTCATGTACTTCTTCGTTCATCTTACAAATTTTCTTTTGGATGCTTTCTTTAAGTTGATAGTTTAAGTGCTTTCATATATTCAACCAATGTTTTAACATAATACATCTTTTCATTTGCATTTACAAGAACTTCTTCAAGTCTTTTCTTTCTAGCCCATCTGTTTATTGCTTATCAAAATTTAAGTTTTCTTTCGATGACATTCTTAAAATTAGTTTATTCTTGTTTTAAACTTGATGTTGACATCATTTAACAACTTTTCAAATGACTTTCTTCTGTTTTGATGTTATTTCTTTTTACAAACCAATCTATATATATAACTGAAATTTAAAAGTAGACGTCAATAGCTACATTATCGTATCTATTTTTTACAATATGTGGAAAAACACTCGAGCTGTATAATGACATCTTATATCAGTAAACGCAGTAATGCAAATATTTCTAATAAAAAAACTTAAGATGAAATTCACATTATAGATTTATCATATAAATATATTTTGAAGCTTACCAACGTCGGTTTCTTGATACTAATTTTAGTGCTAAATCATTGACTTCTATTATGACATGTCATGTAGTGTATTTAGGTGGATCCAAAATATTTTCTCTTTCTACGGACCTTTATTCCAACACCCATCACAAGACTATATATAAATCCATAATTTTATTATTATTATTATTATTAGAAAAATCCTGGAATGTTCACGGTTTGAAGCTTAGTTAAGTTAATGTTTGAATAAGCATCTTGCGAATTATACGGCTTTAAAATATCCATCTAAATTCACTTATTTCTCGTTAAATATTTGAGCTTAACAACTTTAATAAAATATTAAAATAACAACCATAAATATGAATTCAGGTCATTATTTACAGAATTAAGTGGGTATAAATGAAAAGACTAAAAAGAGAGAAGGGTTTCCATTTTACTGAAGCATACATAAAAGATGAGAGTATTATCACTTCCTCTTTCTTTCTTTCTTTCTTTCTTTCTTTCTTTCTTTCTTTCTTATCCCCTGAAACTAAGCAACGATTTTGATATATTTTTCCTTCCTTCTATCCTCACAAAAAGGAATGGTCCATTGTTTATCTGAGACAATGGTAAGGCATAAAGTAAATGCTAATTTAGGAACGAACTTACAAGCACAATTATAATATGCTTTTCCTATCTGTCCAATACAATGATTTACCGTGAGATCTGAGAGTAAGGCAAGGTAATAAATATATGCGTTCTGTTTGCATGAATTTTGATCTTAACTAATACTTAATATTTGTAATATTTACATGTCCTTTATATTGATATTAATCTCAAATTCGATGCTATAATGTTTTGAATTTCTTTGTAAAAAGATCTGTTAGGGAGCCTGTTAACATTCTTGTCAGTATATGCTCGATTGTCTACCCGGCTTTAATTATAGATATATACCGTAATTCCACATGTATAATACACCTTCATCCATAATACGCTCCCCACTAAAATTGTGCTAAAAGTGTGGGAAAATGCTTCTACTCACCCATAATACGTATCCCTTGTTTGGTAATCAAACCCTATAAATTGTACCTCTTCATTTTCATTACGGCCAGCGTTTCTTACTCTTGAAAAATAGTGTTAAACATAGAATAATATTATTCTAATTTAGTTTTATGATAATTGTTCTTTTATTTTACATTTGTAAGTATTGTTAGGTACATATGAATGTATTTGACATTATTATTGGGACGCAATCGCCGAATGTTTGTGTCAAATTGTCGTATGCTTGTGGTGAGTAGTCATTTCGCAACTAAAATCGACCTATGAAACGGCATTTCTTTCAAAGATTTTTTGTAGCTGTGCATAATACCTACCCCTAATGTTGCTTATTATTTTTTTAGAAAAAAATGCGTATTATACATTGGGAATTACAGTAATAGTAGTTTCAATGTGCCCCATATTTTTCAATTTGAATTTAGTGAAACAATATTTTGTTATCTGATGTCGCTAAGAATGTATAATATTTTTATGCTTGCAATCTTTAGTCACAATGTTAGGTCTTTTAGCTTTACATGTCTGTCAATATAACTGCTACGGACCCAAAGAATAGTGACTTTTTTATGACACTTTCAAGGTGATGTTCATACCATTTTTAGAATCCTTCTTTATGATTTTAACTGAATTAGTTGGTTATTTCTTGGGTGAGAACGTCTATGACCATAACACAATGAAGCTGAATTGTTTTCTTGTTGGCAAGTTTTGATGTTGAGCTGTTAACATAAATTTCTCTTCATTTTTTATTTTTTTTTGTTTTTCGTTTTAACTCCGAGGACATCAACCCGTCATGGGTCAGGCTTTTGTCAACATCGGGGTTTTGTGCTCTCGAAATGGTTATCAGTTATGTAAGGGTTCGCCTTAACTTTAACGTTAGTTGAGTCTTTATTGTTTGCTTTCTGTTTGATGTTTTCAGCCTCCACTTTTAGCAATTTACTTCTCATTATGGTGATAACGATGTTTTTCCTTTGATATATTTATTACGGTTTGCCTCCAAGACTCGACCTGTGTCTTCAAGGGACACAAAACCTTTTGCATCAGTTTGATGAGATAATAATAAATGTAATTTTGTCATTGAACAAAGAGCAATCTACATAAGAAATATCAATCAGTAGAATATGACATCTGAAGACAAAAACATATTCAATTAGTTATGTGCTTAGGCATCTTTCGATACATCAATGACGCAGTAGGTTGCAATTTCTTTCTGCGTTAGACCAATTGCCATCCAAAGCTATAGAATCCGGTTCTGCTATTTACCCATAGCTGGGGGAAAGACCAAGAGGATTCATACATTTCCCAAGAGTACGTAAGTGAATGTAATGGATTCGACTGGAATTCGAACTCGGCTGTCTGATCCCCTAATCCGAGCCGCTATCCGTTACTTCACCGTGCCTCCTGACTTGTTGTTAGTGAAGCTGTGGGAATGAGATCAAAAAGAGCAAACAAATACCCCTAAAATATGTGAATTGCAAAATACCATGCTTCTTCTAAATATTAATAATCAAAAGCAGAAAAAGAAGGAGATGTATGATATTTTGAAATTCATATATTTTAAGGGTATTTGCTTGCTCCCAATAATAACATTCAGAAGTTTTTTGTTAAGATCTTTTAATGATGGGGACGAATATTGCAGCTATGGCGATTTTGGTGGACTACTGTAACTGGTCATCAAAGGCGTAGAAAGCGCATAGTTCAAATAACTGTAAAAACAAAGAAAGAATTTAATGTGTTGCTGAAGAATATGTTTGAAATAGTTTTATGGCAATGACTTGTCTACTAAAATAAAGAGAAGATATAAATAACCATCAGTTTTCAATTTTGATTCTGTAAAAACCATTCAAAGAACCTGGCCCCTAACGTACGAAACTTTCAAATAATCTACAATCAACGGAATGTAGAGAATTATATAAGATTCAGTACACATGTAAGTGCTGTGTATCTGTAATTAAAAAATGAAGATAGATTTATTACAAGTCAGTATATTAGAAATCTTGTATTATTTACAATTTTCTACCTAGACTGTCTTCTCTTTTTACTCGTACTTTTAACGTTAATACTAACAGCAACCATGGTTATTTACTAATCCTAGTTAATTTTGACTAATGATCCAAGAAAAGGGACGCTTTAGGAGAGTGTTTTTAACCTTTTTAAGCAACGGCAGACCTAGGAGGAAAAGAAAATACCACGGCACACTTTGCATAATTTTTAAAGGGCATACTTTTAAATGTTATGAAATAAAACCATAAAATAAAAAAAATACACACATAAATATAAACTTTCTTTGAATATTAAATGAATATTAAAACAAAGTATTTAACATAATCGAAGAATAGTGAAAAGAATTATTTCAACACAAATGTTTAGACTTCTTCATTTATTCAAATACTAACGCTATACCATTATTACTTTCACACATATATATGTAGGCCATGGCAATATTTCGCGGCACACTTACGAGGATCTCGTGGCCCACAAGTGAACCACGGTACGGCGGTTGAGATTCACTGAAATTTAAAGCACTAGGCCTATGTTCTTCAAGTTGAGATTACTGATTCCTGTACTTGTAAACACGCTCGCAGATGTAATATTGATAATAAAACACTAAACATATTATGTACAATCCTTTTGCAAGCTTGACGCCATTATAAACAAGTACGGATATACTGAAAGTCGTACAGAACAAATTATCTTTATTATCTAATGTTGGGAGGCCTGTTCGCAAAGAAATGTTTATAAGTGAGGAACGAGATATTTATTTTTTCGACACTCGTCCGGTTTATCCTTCACTGATAAATAAATTGCTGGCTACAATTTGATTCCGATCTCACCCGTTCTGCCATGGTGTTTACCCTAACCCTATTTCAGTTGCCTTCTCAATCCGCAACGGTCCACCTGTGATATTATCCTGCAACTATGTTGTGTCGGACTGTCGTTACAGTTTCTTGGTGAGGGCGCATAATCCAGCATTAAGTAATTCCTTGAACAAGACCAATACACTCAAACCTTCTATCACAATGACTTGTGACTTTTTTCCTGCAAAACCATCAACGGCTTCCAGACGGTTCCATTTAGCAAATTTCAATTACATTGGTTTGGCTTAGACTATAGTGCGTTGACGGATGTTTAGAATGTTCGCTTTCAAATCTCGCTATGGTAGATTTATTCGTGGACATGACTTCTTGATGTTATCAATCTGGGTGAGCCATACCCATGCTCGGCACATTTCGAATGTGCTTGAAAAGAATACCGTAAAGATAATAGTGGTGTAGAATGAGAAAAATATTCTTTATAATTGAAACAGAGATCCTTTTTCAGTGATACTTAGGTTACATAATGCTTTTGACATTTATTGGGGTCAAACTAATTTTAAAATCGTGAACATCCTTTGTTAGAAATTGCACTTGAAATCAGAAAAATAATTCCCTTTTGATTTGGATTTGTGGAAGTATCTGTTTTAGAAAATGATAACTTAAAATACGTGATTTTAGGTGAATTAACTCCTTTTTATAAAATTCATAGTTAATATAAGAAGTTGCCTCCCCGTTGAAACGCGGTTTCCCGTACGATCATTGAAGTTAAACGACATCGAGCCAGGTCAGATGGGTGACCATTTGTCAATACCAGGTGTTGTAAGCTTGGATGTGCGGGTGGTGTATGGCTTAGAATTGGTCATCGGTTGGCCGAGTTCCAATTCTCGTTGGAATCGTTATTTTCACTTACATGCAAATACCAATGGGAAAAGGTAAGAATAAACCTCTTCTTAGTAAAACTTGTATCAATAAACCATTATTATCTAGAAAAAAAAAGAAGTATTTTTACAATCTAAAAAAATTGTGGCTAAAACTGCAGAGCGTTGATAAGCTGTAGAAAACGAATAAGTCAATCAAGTTACTTCCCTTAGCTATTAAAGCGGCGAAAGATTACATTTACTTATTGTTCTACGCCTGTGGTATAGTCAATGATGATTGATGAGACGAGTGAGAGCTGGAGGAAGTTTACGGTGTCTTCAGTTTTCAGATTGATTTAGTTAAGCTGGTTGTCTACTGTAGCCATATATGGTGGTCAATACCGCAGGAGACGAGAGTTCCTTTTGTAGAATATCTGTATATATTGCCCAAGACCGTTGCTTTGGTCGTTGGTTAACTGATCGAACAGTAGGGTCTATAGAAGTCAACTGAATTCCAATCTATTCGACCAGAGCTTCCCTTCCCTTAAGCAAGATATACATGGTCAACGCAGAGCAAGCTATGTTTTTGTAGAAATTCTCTAACGCTAATGACGCTAAACACGCATGTTAAACTGTTAATTATATTTCTATGACGTAATCAAAATTAATTAGAGTTAAATACGCCAAGTTGTGTCAAAGTTGGGTATCTTTTATATAGAAATGGCCAAGACAATCGTAGTGTTTGTTCATGAGTTTATTTATACATACACATGTAATTGCAAACATTATCAAATACACACAATGCAGTCATATATGTAAAGAGATTCCTGTAATAGTCACCCAGCCCACAGTTAATTACTTTGGTATTCAAATTTATTGTAACTAAAATCTAAAACGAGTTCTTTTGTTTATAACAGGCGCTAGACTTTTCATACTGGCATAAAACAACGTCTAATTCAACAAGTTAAAAATACTAAATTAACTTTTAAAATATTCATTAAGAATTTCTACCCTCATACATACGCACAGAGTATGCAACCCACCCGGCACATCCAAAAATATACGCTTAAGTAAAAAAAAGGGGGAACCTTTATGTCCACTAAGTGAAAAGAAACACTCAGTGATACAAACAACGTGAAAAAGAATTTGAGCGGCGCACAGACAACAAGAATCAACAAAACAATTGCAGAAGAAAGCATATCATAACAATATCCCGTCGTACGTTTAATCAATGCAATATTTACGAAAAAAAAAAGGCAATTTGAAATTTAATTAACATCATTGTTTTCCATATTTCTTCTTTTGTGTAGTTTGGATGTGTCTGTTATCGACGGTAGAGTCCCATCCCCAGCCTTGTCGACTGTGCCCTTGTGGAGGAGGCGATGGACGAGGATGCATGGCGCCAATTGCAAGAACGAAAACTTCATTCAATTAAGAGAAAAAAAACCCCAAAAACAAAGAGAAAACGAAAAAATATGAAGCGAGAGTTTTTTTAAAATGAAAATAAATTACAGAAAATTAGAATCAAGAATAAGGCGAGTGAATAATAATTCTACCTTCACTGCCATTGATTACAATATTGTTTTTGATGATTTTTAAAAAAAATGAAGCCAACAATAATAAAAAAAAGATCAATTCTACAGATAATTTCAATAAATAATAACTCTATTAATATGAATCTGAACATAACTAGTGATGTTTGATGGCTCTTACTATGGATTAAGTGACAACAAGTCAATTAAATTTTCTCCTAAATTCAGCATAATCATCAGTAGTCATGTTAGTATCAATAATCTTCTTGTTTTACTATTTTTTATACTTTCTAGTTCTTCTATAAAACTAGTCAACACGATTTTTGGCGCCAAGAAACAAGTTAGTTAATTTGATGGTAGCGATTCCGAAAATGAACTTAGTTTTTCATGTTTAGTTACTATTTTTGTTGTACTGAAATTGCTCATTTTTGAAAAAAAAATATCAATTTACGATCTTGGCTGATCGCAAAATTTCTTTAATAAAGGTCGTAGATCCCATCAATTTTCAGGTAGACTGAGCAATTTATGTCAGCCATTTGAAATAAAACATTTTTTATAAGAAAAACGTGTTTTTGAGTAAAAGAAATTAAAATAGGAGTACTGATTTTTTTCAATTTATCGCCAAAATTCAAATTAACACTTCATCAGTAATACATTTTAGTAAATCTGATAATTAAAGTGACATCAAAAAAATGAAACCCTAAAATCTTCTGTTTCATAAATTTATCCTATCACTTTTATCCCTTCACTACGGAAAGAAACCAAGCACATTGAGAGAATTTTGTTTTCACAGTTGGAAAGAAACTCCAACTAAAGACATCCCAATTGAATACACCTATTCCATTGTACATGATATTGCTGGAGTATCAAAAGAGACTTAAATAACATTGAACATGACAGACAATCAAGAAAGAGAAAAATTTTACCATAGTTCTTATGTTCAAGAAAGTTTAATTTCTGCTGTTAGTTTATTAAATGATTTGATGAAAATATTTGTTGGTCTTGGTATATTCAATTGTGTTATTTTTAAAGACTTAGGGTCTGATTGTTATTGCACAAATAGTATTTCTCAATAAGCAGACCAATACTTGTTGGTTTAAATACAAATTGAGAGGTTTCTACGATTTTATTTTGAGAAATATTGCCATCGGTCAATATTATATATACAGAAAACAAATGAAAAAAAATGATTTTTTTTTCCAAATGAGGCATTTCTGTACAGCAAAAATTAGAGCTAACCAAGAAAAAGTAAGTTCCTTTTTAGATCAACGCCCTCAAATTAGTTAAAAAAAATTGTTTGGTGCCTCGACACCATTTCAAATATTTTTGTTGAGCAGTGTAATTATTCAAGTGTTTTTAGAATTTTCTAAGTTGCCAAATAATGTCGGGTTAAGTAGTCATTCTCATATTAAACATTTATTTCTTTAGTTCGCAGTTATTTCCCCTGTTTTTCATTTGTATCAGTTTCATTCTGTCCTTTTCTGAAACAGTATATCAAACATCAACTGATTTTAAGAGAAACATACAAGAAACTGCAGAGATCCCAATAAAGATAGTTTTAGGGTTGATACCGTGATACTTCTCTGATACCCCGGAAAATGAGAACCTCTTTTCAACACGTCATACTGGGTATGTGAGTAAAGACAGTTTTGTGATATTCGCTAGTTTTCCTATTCACTCCCCGAGAGAAGGCACGCAACAAATTATATATTGTTCTCTTTCAATAAAATAAAGCCTTTATTTAAATTTTTTCGATTTCACTCTAGCTCTTCTTTATATATTTTAATCTTTTTAATGTTTGGATAAATATCTGTACCAGCAACAGTTGCTATTAAGACCAGCCATATATATTTGATAAACACATAATCTTTATTGGAGAGTAATAAACAGCTCAAATTCTTTTTAAGGGTGAATTAAACCCAATGATAAGAAAACACCCAAAACCTAACATTAATCAAATTATTCGGAATACTGAAAAGAGTGCTGTAGTTTTGAGGAAACGTAATGTCAATAAATAGATAAAGATTCCCATCAGGATAATATTTTATATGACATAAAAAGTCAAATTCTTGCCATTTGTTATTTTACTGGTTGATTACTCCAAGATACTTCTGTCATTTATTCGCTAAAAGTCGTCAAATAGGATAATAGTTCTTTTCCTTGGTTTCTCTTGTTTTTATTAGGATGTTAATTTCTCCATTCTTTCTCGCCTCATTGTTGGCACGGTTTAATAAAAAACCTGTTTTTTATACAATTAAATCTTAACATCGTAAAAGAAGAAAAGTAGGCATTTTGATAAATTTACTATGAAGGCATTGCATCCAACAGATATTTGTTTTAATACATTTCAATAAATTATAAATAATCATTTTTTTATTTGTAAAGGGAAAATTGCTTTCATTTTTTAATAATAGTCACTAGTTTATCCGTTTCAAACGATAACTTTCTGTGATCTTTTCTTGTAATTTTTCACCAAGTTTTGTACATTTATTTTCACTTGTTTTATTTAAATCATCTTGATAAATAGTTTCTAATTCTTGCGTTAGATTCGCTTCCAATTGACTCCACAATTCTTTTATCTGATTCAGGTTAGAGCTTTCAGCGGTTCATAACAAACATTAATCTTATATGTTTAAAACAAGGTTTACATAGAATTTAAAATATGGTGATTCTCTAAGCGTAGGCCGGATATATGGGCCAGCTAGTAAAGATCGAACTCATTATTCACTCTCAATTGATTTAGCGAGACAAGTTTACTAATCATTACATTACGTCCAAGTATCCCTCTGAATTTAAGTTATGTTTCAGGTCATTATCCTGCATGCTGGCCAAATGACGTCCCCACAATATTAACGTAATTCTCCTGTTTCATGATACCATCACCCTTATCTAAAGGTTCAGAACCTCTTAATGACAAAACGCCCAAGAACACCCAGCGTCAACATCCATGCTTCACAGTAGGGACAGTATTCTTCGGTCGGTGAGCTTCAGCACTTTACCCCACCCAACCAAACATGTGACAAAAAACGTTATGACCAAATAATCTCTATTTTGATTTCATCAGACCATTCTTTAACATATTTCCAATGTGTCCTCAGATTGTTGCAAAGTAGGTGTCTTTTTAGAAGCGACATGCTTTCGTCTCCCACTTATCAAGATTTGTAGCCTCCTATCACTGAGAAAATTTATTTCTCTTTTTGGTGGCGTCTCTAGAGATATTCGGTGAAATAATCAGTCACTTGCGTTCTCCTGGATTTAAAAAAATATTCTTTTACAGCCTCTCCCACGCTTGTTCATTACAGTAGCAGAAGCTTCTAGAAGCTGAATATTTATGAGTTTTTCAGAGATATATGAATTTTCGTGTTTCAACATGAGAAAATTAGAACTGTACCAGTAATTATACCCTTAATAAAATTGCTCTTGTTTAATTATTGGCATTTTATTTAAATACACTTCAAACATTTGTGTTACATGTAATGAATTCGGAGTAAATTTATCTAAATAGTGCTTTTACTCTACGTTTAATTATAGCCACAAAAGACGTATCTATTTTTATTGAACCGTGTCAATAACTATTCACTATTACTAAGAACACAGTTGTAATAACGACATTCTGGCCTGGAGGTGACACTGCGCTATTATCAGATCATTGTCTGGTATCACTGTATTATGCATGATTCATTTTACTACGTAAAATATCCGACCAGAAAGCGATGAGTATCCATCCAAAAGTAACGAATTTATCAATTTGGCCTGATACATTTCAACATAGCAAAATCATATAGGTATTATTATTATAGATTTGCTAAGATCTCCATTTCATAAATGTTTCAGCAGAGTGATGATGGCCATAAGTCTGCTCGTAACCACATCTTAGAGATGCAACACATTCCTTAGCACATGATCTTTTCCAAACAACACTGTCACCTGTGTTCTCATATATATATATATATATATATATATATATATATATATATATATATATATATATATATATATATATATATATATATATATATATATATATATATATATATATCGTTTCGAGGCAGATATTCTTATTCCTAGGCACTGCAATGTCTATCACGATCCATTCATGGCGGTTCTTGTTCACATGTGTGATAAAGGGATGATTGCGCTCCAAGCGCTTGCCAGTCACACGTGAACTTCAGTTGTTCAATATCGGCTATTAACAGTGGTGAATTCTTGTACTACTACTTGAAGCCACACTTTCTGCATAATTCCCAATCTATTATGATGGCTAGTCATGCCATCGTCTCTATGCATTTTGTGCTGTTTGGCTACAGCCACTGATAATGCGTTGACAATTTTAGTAACTTTCTCTCACAGCCTTCACAAGCGTAAATCAGCTACTGTTTTAAAAGAATATTTAACATTAATTTTAAATTTTAACATTATTATTATTATAACCTGTTTTACTTATTTGGATTGAAGATTAACTGGAGTTATCTGAATGCAGTCGAAGAACAATCTTGTAAATCAGGCGTAGATACTGATAGAAATGGGATAATAAAAAAGAACCCAAATATCACATTGGAAAGTGGGTGTCTGTCCTGAGAATAATGAATATTATTAAAACTTAAAATCAGACATTTGTCGAAATAAAATTGTGATATAAAGAGTAAATTACAGAAGATAAAGAAAGGTGAAAACTAGTCGAGATAAAATTACTTGTCCAGCTGCTGATGGGAGAGTTTGAGGTCAAATTCTTGACCATTAATGTTTTGGCCGCTTGACCTTGCGCCCTATTGCCAAGAATAACAAAATTCTAGACTTCCTTAATTTTAGTTAGAAGCACCAAACCCAAAAGCAATCAGAAAAAGTTTTACACTTGTCTTTATTACGTTCCAGTGTCTACGAGTTCATATGTATGTAGGGGACACTTAATAAGTTTTGTCGAATTTGTACAATGACAAAATTGTTCATCTAATTGTGATATTCTTCATGGAGTATTCTGATACTTCTAGTAAGGCATTGTTGGTGTTGTGTCAAAATTGGGGAGGCGTTTAAATGTGTGATAGTATTTTGGAGTCATTTAAATATGTCTCAGTCGAATGATGCATTGTATTCTTCGAAAACTTTGAGTGCGTAACTTCTGATGAAAGAGACACGAAATTAAAAATGACCGTGTATGAATAAAATGTAAACTATTTTGAAGTGTGTACTTGTTATGTACTTGCATGGAAACCATGTTTCAAGGAAACCGTGTTAAAAGAAAACTTGTCATGCTCTTAAAAGCCTACTTTTCTATTTAGCGTAGACCTGCCATTAATTGGTTAATCAAGACATACCCACAAGTCTATTTTTAATTCTGACCTTATGTTCCATGGTCCCGCTTTCGGAAAAGAGGTAACACTTTGGTTTTAAATGTTCCTAAAAATCATTTAATCACCATTTACTTACACTCGCCTGAAGAAGTACAATCAAAGTATTGAAACATGAAAACTTTTGTGTAGCGATTTCAACATGTTTTTATTATAACCTCTTATAATAATAATAATAATAATAATATATTGCCCTACTTTGTATTGAGCCCTTAAGTATGTGTGCGTGGGTATAATTGCATACGTACTAATGTATGGCCGTAAATCCAAACAGTGTGATGATACTCCGGACTATAATGCCCGACAGTCACTCGTCCTGGGTATGACGATAAACTACATCCGGCAGCAAGGCCACTGATCAGGAGGTTTTGAGGAGAGTGGAAGTACCTCTTAATTGCTTTTCTTCCCATGTTCACTCTGCCCCGGGTTGGTAACAACTGTTAGAGTCCCAGCTATGGGTAAATAGTTAACCATCAAACTGGGGTCAAATCATTATGAAAGTATAAAATCACATTTTTCTAGTAATACCATCAATACATTTTCAGAGTAAAAAAAACAACAAACAAACAAAACAACAACAAAAAAAACCCTCACCCCCTAATGGCCCATAATATGTTGATATGCCATTAAACGAACAAAACGAATCTAAAGCGAAAGTCGCGCCAGTTTCATTCATTGTTCAATAAAATGTAAGACTGGTCATTTATCTTCAGATGCTTGAAAATTTTCCTTTACATTTATTCAGAATAAAAAAGAAAATCGTATAAAATTGTAAAGATCTTATTAAAGAAAAATATGCGCTCTCTAGCAGGATTCGAACCTTCGTTCCACGCACCCGTCCAGAATAAACCGTTGTTAGGTCCGACGTGCTAAAGATAGGCTCGGCCCGGCCCGGCTACGAAGAACTTTTTGCCGATAGCGTAATGTTGAATATGGCTTTTAAGCAAAATACTTCTCGTCGTATATTTTCAATATTTTATATATGATCAGATTCGTTTCCAAACGTAAACAAAGCAGTTTTCGAAAGAAGTAATGGATTTTTTCTTTATTAATCCGACAGATTTTATCACTTAAATGCATATTTGATTTAGACCCTCTTTTAATCTATTAAACAGTATGTTTATTTATTTTCGCCTACCGAGTTGAATATTCGAGACAGACAGATAGATGGATAGATAGATAGATAGATAGATAGATAGAGAGATAGATAGATAGATAGATAGATAGATAGATACAGACTTGAGAGGGTTTTAGAGCGTGATATATTGTGATATTAAGCTGAAAAACGAGAAAGAATTTGAGTTTGAAAAGTCTTTAGAGAGAAAGATAATTTATCACGAGCACGCACACAGGCATGTCCACGCTCACAGGCACTCACACACACACACACACAGAAAGAGAGAGAGTGAGAACGATGGAGATAGTGAAGTCCAGAGAGAGAGAGAGAGAGAGAGAGAGAGAGAGAGAGAGAGGGAGAGAGATAGATAAAGACACATTTAAAGCTAACTAGACAGAGAGAAAGAGAGACATAGACCCAGGGATAATATTGCATAGTCACACACAGTAAGACGCACACGGAAAGAAAGGGAGAACGAGGAGGAGAAAGTTATGCCCAGAGACAAAGCGAAAGAGGGTGACAGTGAGAGAGCGAAATAGAGAGAGGGAGAGAGAGAGATGGAGAGAGATAAAGAGAGAGAGAGAGAGAGAGATACAAAGAGAGATAATCTTAGGCAGAAACACGCACACAATGAGGGCGAGAACAAGGAGGAGAGAGTGATGGTCAGAGAGGGGATAGAGAGGAAAGAGAGAGAAAAAAAGGAGAGCGTGAGAACTAATGATGACCAGATAAAGAGAGAAAAATAGAGAGATAAGAAAGAGATGCCCAGAGATAGAGAGATAATCTTGAACGCACACACGTACACAGACTGAACATTAGAGAAAACGATGACGTGGGAGTGATAACGAGAGAGTGAGAGAGAAATGGGGAGAGGAAGAGAAAATAATAGTCAGAGAGAAGATGAGCGATATATAGAGAGAAAGTGAAAGAAAGAGAGAGAGAGAGAGAGCAAGAGAAAGAGAGAGAGTGTGTGAGAGAGAGATTAGAAGTCAAAGAGGCCAATAAACGTATTTCACTCTCTTGACTCTTGCTGGCTCTCAATCAACGTGGTTCGTGTCACATAATAACTGATCAAAAAAAAAAAAAAAAACTAAATAGAAAAAAAGTTGTCTTGAACGATAAAAGAAAACAAAAGAAAAACCTAACTGAAACTGGCGCCAATTCATTTTCTCTTCTTAGATTTTTTCTCCCTTTTCATTCCGGACGTGGGTTTATGTGAGCCGTGTGTCTTTTAAGCGTAACTTTTTGTTTTGTGTCTTTCACTGTCGCCCTGTCTTGACCGATCAGTGCGAATAACGGAAATACAGACTGTCAGCTCTTTCTTTTTTTTCCCTTCTCACGGAAATTCATTCTCTAAGAACAATGACAAAGACGGTCAGACTGGATCGTCTTTCGCTCAAATCAAAGTTGATTAAAGTGGCTGAATGTTGCGGTTGGTTATGACCATCTTATATATATATATATATATATATATATATATATATATATATATATATAATTATGAATACATCGAAGACTAAAACAAATACAATCCTCTGAAATGTAATACAATTATCTTTCTAACTCTTTTCAACAGAAAACATCTGTATATATATTTCTTTATATTCCTGTATACAAGAAGTCCTTATATATATATATATATATATATATATATATATATATATATATATATATATATATATATATATACTGTGAAACTGAAAAGATCTGATGCCAACTCACTTTCTGAAGGCAATAATCTGATCTGAATTTTTTGAATTCCTTCTTTGTTTGGCAGATATTTTTTCACCACCCCTGTCGGTAGTGTAATGGATATCGGCTCGGAACGAGAACTCGGAGAGCGGAGTTTGAATTCCAGTCATGTTGCTTACCTTCGCTTACGCGCAAATACCCTTGAGAAAGGCAAGAATCCATCTCTTTTTCTTCCAGCTATGGGCTAAATAGTAGCACAGCCTTGGTTGGCAACCTGTCGCCACAGAAAAGGACGGCAAACCACTGCGGTAAAATCTACTACCTAGAGACATGATTGCTTAAGTGTGTATCATATGTGACGCTTAACTGGCTGACATTTGACGACATTATTGACTAAATGCCGCCTATAGTAGAAAGTGGGCACACTTGTATTATACAAGTGACGCTATATGTAGAATGGTTTCACGGTGTTTTACACCGTGAAACCATTCTATTTTATAGTTGTTGGTATTATTTACTGATATTTTATAAGACTATGGTTAGTGTAGATGTATAGTGTTTGGTCTATTTGGTCTGTAGAAGGAGTAATACTTTTATCTACAAAGAAGATTATCGTGATTTTGAACAGCTATATCATTATGAGGATAATGTAAAAAGTGGTTTAATCTCTTTGGAAAGGAATATTAATAGAGACCGGACGTAAAGTGAACTAGCGATCGAAAAAATTCAAACTATTTATAAAAACTATTTACATTGCTCGGACTGTCATCTTCATCACGAAGTGAAGTGAAAAAATCAGTTGTGGCTGGCCACATATCGAGAGAAAAGGGAAATCACCGCCCTCTTTGGGATCAGGTTGAAATCATCGACAAATAACATCATTGGAAAATTCGTAAACTTAAAGAATTAGAACATATGCTAGGCCACAAAAATCTCCTGAGCAGACCAAGCCTAGAAATGAATACAATATAGGAAACACTAATAAAGAGTGCCAGAGAAAAGCAATAATAACAACAAAAATTGCAATATGAGTACTGGTAAAAAACGGTTGTTGAAGACATTACGTTTATAATACCCAGAAATACACAGATGTCTTCAAGGGCACATGACACTGTGGATAAAGGCGTTACTTAGATCCAGTGACCGTAACCAAAGAGTGTGAGTTCAATACCTGGTTAAGCCGGTGGAGAACTTGAACAGGGGAATTAACAGGAAATAACTGATAACTGACATCTATTAGACAGTGAAGTAGAACAGTTTACCACAGCAAACGAAATAAATGGTTCAGTTCGACATTCCAACTACCTGAAGAAGGCCGGAGCGTACAACGGCCGAAAAGTTGTGATAAATATGGCAACAAATGTGAGGATGATAGTCCGAGTAATGTAAATAATGTACATAATGTCTCATCTCAGAAATATAGACAGATATTTATAAACAGTTCAGCCGACAGGTGTTACCGGAAATCATCCTTGCTTAGAGCTCAGTCAGCTGCTTTGAAAACATTTTGATGGCACAAAATTCAGTATCATGAGTGAAGCCAATTTGGAATGTTTAATTTAAGGATTTTTAATTATTTTATTATTTGTAAAACAATGTTAAAGATTTATGTATAATCGTCTTGGTAGTTTTTTTTTTTTATATAAGATCTAAGTAAAGTTTATTCTTCAGATGGGCTGGGCGATTTGTGTGTTAATTTTTGTGCATATTTTATGGTTTTTAGGCTCAAGCGCCAAAATTGTTTGAAGTGTTTCAGATCATTTTTTTTTTTTTTGAATACTTGGAGAGGTTTTTCTTTTTTATATAGATATTGACCAATGAGAAAGAAGTTTGCTGGATATTGTCAAATTTTGGCTGGAACCGATATCACGGTCACTTTTTCAATAAAAAGGACTGCTGCTAGCGATCTGGGAGCAGAGGTTTGAGACAACGGAGCAGAGGACTGAGGCAGCAGATCAGGGAGGAACGGATCAGAGAAGAGACAAAGATGTGTTGTTGACGAGAATCGACTGGGCATAGCACACTGCATTTCAAAGGAAAGTCAAGTCGGGGATCACCAGTCTGATTTGACAGATACCAGGCATATATTTACGGCTAAAGATTTCACACACAAGAACAAACAAGTGAAATTTATAAAACAAGCCCTCTCCAAGCTGAGACGTCCTGTCTTTTCATACTTTTAAGAAAACAGTTGTGTTCTATTTAAAAATTTTCTGCCTTATGCCATATTGTTAAATCCTTTCTCCAAGTTTTTTCCTAATATTCTTTTTCTTGTTTCTATAGGTAACCTCTTTTTTTTATTTGTTACCCCAGAAAAGTGTTATTCTGCTCAAAGAGGCACACAAAAGAAAATTTTTGTGCAATGCTTGTTTTGTAATTTTCAAATTTGTAATTGTAAATAGATGTGTTATTCTTTTTAAAATTTTACGCAGTGTTCATCTTGTTTCTTAACTTGCTACTATTTTCGAGAGTTGCTGTTTCTTGTGTCTGGCACAAGGACTAGGAGTTGGTAGGAAAGCAAAATTTTTATAGATTACCGTTATTTGTGCTATCACTGCTGATCTGTAATTTCTCGATAGAAAGTTACAAGGAAATGTTTGATAGGTCTGTGGAAAACCTTATGTAATCACTGACCAATCAACGAAAATTCTCTTCTCCATATAATCGATATCGGTCGAAGGCAAGGGTGAAACATGGAATAGCCAAAAACAATGCTAAAGTTTTTGAACGTGATCACCCACCAATCATAATCCAAAACGCTAATTTTTATTTTGGTAGATTTTTAAAAAAATATTATTGTCTTTTATGTTGCATATATGATTTGTACTTATATTACAATTAACCCCATTTACACTTGTTATCAAGTGCTTACCTTGTTTCTTTATTTTAAAATCACCAATACTTCCAGCGACTGTTGCATGTAAGGACTAGACGAAGAAATTCAACATCCCTTCGCCAGTCATTTATTTCCTCGGATATTCAGTGTGGATGCAGAAAGCGTTGATGAAGCAATATGGTCACAATTGGTCCTATGTTAAGGATTTTGGTTGTTTGGAATGTGATGATTGATATATAATCTAATTGCAATGAGTTTCGATAAGTGACAAGTTAACCTATAAGATACAGTGGTGTTTGTATGACCAATATCTTTTGAATATTTTTATTGGAGATACAATCTTACAAACAACACTAATTAATAAATAATTCATAATCAATTTTTTTCTTATTGAGTAGGTATATTTCTAGTTTCGAGTTACTGGAAAGGATTGACTTAGTTATTTTAGACTTATTTTTATTGTACATTATAAATCTAATGTACGCATTGCAATTAAGTGATCGGTAAATTATATTTTTAATGACTTTTTCATTTTTCTCATAGGTAAAGTACTTCTAGTTACGTTAGAACAAAATAGAGGTTCTTTTATTTGTGTTTTTATCAGGTTAACGGTTTGGGCAATTTTTTCCAAAATTCTTTCAAAATTAATTTCATTTACTCATTGACAACATGACTGGGGAATTCGTTGCTGATAAGTATTTGCTTTATGCTACACAATTCTTTATAAAATAATATGAGTTACGTAATATTCATAGAATGTCAATTTCGGTGAGTCTATAAAAAGAAATTCAAATAAGATGAATGAAATATTTGTCAAAAATTATAAATAATTGAATCTCTCTTAATCGGGATATAATACCCACATAAGATATTTTTCTAAATATTATAACTTGTCATTTAAGTCTATTGTGAACAGAATTCTCGAATTACTTTCTCTCTAATTAAACAGAACATATAATGATTCTTTTGGAAGTATTTTTAACTACCATTTAGAAAGTGTGACAGCATTTCCTGAGGTAACGTCCTACATACTTTAAAATTCATTCTAATAAGTCATGAGTCAATGATGAGATTACATTCATTTTTTTTTTAATTCTATCGCCTTCGTATTCTAAGAACTGCACACAACGATAATCTTATGAGTGTCGAAGAACCCAACGGTCGAAACATCGTGTTAAAAATAAATCCTGTTAAAAGAGCTTGAGAAAGAAATCAAACAATGAAAAATTCTTCATCACCAAGTACATGAAAGTCAGGAACTGTATCATCCGATACATGATAAATTCGCTGAAAACCGAATACGAAAGGCAGATGGAATGAAAAAAAAAAAAAAAGATCTCAGATATTAGACAATAAAAGAAGGCAAAGATGAACGAGTAAAATTATAAAATAAATTCACTAAATATGAAAATTCCATAGAATAAGGAACACATTTAACTGTAGGAATTAATTCGGAATTCTTTATGCATTACAGGGTGCTCGGTAAAAATGGCAGCGGTAAAAATGGCAACGGAAAAAATGATAACGGTAAAAATGGCAACGGTAAAAATGGCAAAAGTAGATAAATAGGAAAAAATGGCAAAAGTAGATAAATAGGAAAAAATGGCAAAAGTGGATAAATAGGAAAAAATAAATAAATAATTTAAAGAATTTAAATAAGGGTTAAGTTCCCGCTCCTAGTATTAAAAAATTTTTTTTTTAAATTTTCGATGTCGATTTTTAGAAGTTTTATTGGTGGGGGGGCGCTAGGTTCCTACTCCTAATTGCAGTAAAAGCACAAATCGTAGCGTGTTTAAGTGAATTTGATGACTATAATTAATTTTATAATTGATAGCTGACATTAGGATTAGATGTGTGTGTGTATATATATATATATATATATATACATATATATATATATATATAAAATAAGAAGTGTATTAGTGTTTATGTATATATATATACATCTAAAAAATAGTGTATATATGTATATATATATATATATATATATATATATATATATATGTGCATACATATATATGCATATATATATATATATATATTTATATCCATTTATATTTATATCTTATATATATATATATATATATATATATATATATATATATATATATATATATATATATATATTAGTGTTGGGACGATTAATCAGAATCGGGAATCGGAAAAATCGCAAAGGCGAAGGTTAGGAATCCCATTCACAGATTTCGTATTGATTCTCAGAGTCTAATTTAATTATTTTATTGGTAAATTCTGGTAAACGAAGTAAATATTCTAGAGTTCATTTAGCCTATTTCCTCAGCAAACCTTTTGAATTTCTGTTCACACCTATTTGCTAAATGTCTATATGACGCCTCTCAGAGACTTCACACTTGAGTATTAAAAGATTGAAAACACATCAGACAAGGTTTTAAATTTTACTGGCACCAGTCTGACCCCTGTCGTTGTCTGATAGCCTCTGAAATAATTAATGTTTTATTGTTTTGTTTGTTTTCGGTTTCATCAAGTGGACCTATAATTGTTTTTTCCCCAAGTTTGTCAGTGTGTTCAGACGTAATCACCTAAAAAGTAAAATCTCATGGGTGTGGGGAGCTTTAGCTGAATATTCTTTTTAATTTGACAAACTTCTCATGTTTTTCCATCATGTATTGTATCCAAGATTTTAATAAACTCATTGTGAGATATTCATCTATATTTTTTTCCTTTTGCCATTTTTTTTATTTATCCACTTTTGCCATTTTTACCGTTGCCATTTTTACCCTGCCATTTTTACCTAAATTCGCATTACAGACATGTAGACATATGTTGTATTGAAGTTTAACAGAGACAGATTTTGTGTTGGTGTTTAACGTACAAGTGATGTATTTAGGTTTAACGAAGACACGTTGTTTAGGTGATTATCGTAGACAGATGTATTGTCGCTTAACACAGATGTTTTATTTATGTTTAACAATTAAACGAGGCATGTAACACAAGCAGATATTGTACCGGCTTTTAACACCGACTGACAAATCACACTGAATACACTGGTTCCCGTTCGATCAGCGAAGTTTAGCAACCTCAAGCCCGGTCAGTACTTAGATAAGGACCTCTAAAAAACAACGGTTACTGTAAGCAAATTTCAACAATGCGCAATAGGATTTGCTTTTTCGAATTCGATAATATATATATATATATATATATATATATATATATATATATATATATATATATATATATATATATATATATATAATAAAAAAAGGTTTAAACTCTAATATTCCATGGTTGTAATTTATTACATTGGAATCGTAATTACGATCCAATTCATCAGACCTACAAATTCAAAAAGAAATCAGAAAAATAACTGAAAGTGATGGTGTGGATTAAAATTTAACAGAGAGATGTTTGAAAGAAAGGAGTTAAATGACGGTTTAAATGAGTGAGATACAGATAAATATGAATATGAATTATGCATAGGAAAATAATTCATATTTATCTGTACCTCACTTCATTTAAACCGTTATTTAAGTCCTCTCTTTCAAACTTCTCTCTGTTAAATTTTAATCCCCACCTTCACACTTTTAGGCCTTCCTGTTCTTCTTTCGTCTGGTACCCCTCTCTAGAGCTTTCTTTTACCTCTCACATTCGTCCCCCACTCTCATACATGAACTCTTACTAAATTTTCTTTTTTATTCCAGGAGTTATTTTTTCTGATTTCTTTTTGAATTTGTAGATCTGATGAATTGGATTGTGATTACGATTCCAATGTAATAAATTTTAACCATGGAATATTAGAGTTTAAGCCCTTTTATTATATATCCGAAACATACTAGTAGAAAATACAAACATAATGACCTCACCCACATGTAAAAAATAAGATTAAAAATAATGGAAGCATTAATAATAAAAAAGAATAAGCCACCACTTAACAATATTAACTATGAACGCGGTCACACTGTGCAATGTTCTAACTGTGTTTGGAAAATAAAACATTTTTATAACACTAAAAACATACACGCAACGAATTAACCCAATTTAAATTGAAAAAATAAAATTATCCTTGATAATGGATAAAAGAATAGCCGAAAGCGGAATTATAGAACATTTGGACAGTTTCTATACACTCTGTGTCCCCCTCAAAAAAAAAAAAAGAAAAGAAAAAAAAAGAAAAGAAAAAAAAAGCAAGAAACAAAACAAAAGATTAATACAACTGTCATCTTTAAATAAAAAACACACACACACACACACACACACACACACACACACACACACACACACACACACATATATATATATATCCGTCAACTAGTACTTTTTTTTAAAAGAACAAGATTGTATATCGGTTTAAATATCGTTTGGGACAGAAAAGTAAGTACATATATTAGTTTGACTACCAGAGTACTATCAAGACGTGTTACTCTCGATTTGTCGGTTACAAGTTCTATTGCACAACATTTAAACATTTAACAATACAGGATAATATTTGTTGATAGCACCAATATACTACACCATGAAAATAATAAACACAAGCTTCAAAATTTCTAGGCCCTCTATATCAAAAACAACCAAGCAACACTGAACACGATTTATTACAAGAGCAAAAGCAACGTTTTTGAGATGCATTTGACCAACATTTAATGCCATTTAGCATTTATACCATCTCTGGTTAGCTCCCGTATATTGGGACGCTTGCTTCCAAAAACACCATAGCTACAACGGGTAAATTTAAAATTTGAATATTATTATAACAGAGCGCGTTCATGCATACTTTGAAAAAAATCAACATCACAACAATCACAGTTACAATATTATGTCTTCGAAACTCACCCCTGGCGATGATCTCGGAGGAGATCGAAAGTACCTGGGTAAGGAAAAACTATGAAATTCATCTTAACATCAAATAGCTAATTAGAGAACTAGAAAAGATCATTATAAATATAAATAGATAAATATGGCTTTATTATTCAATTAAACATGTTTGAATGAAAATATACTGCCTCTCTCTCTCTCTGTATATATATATATATATATATATATATATATATATATATATATATATATATATATATAAACATATGTGTGTGTATATGTATGTGTGTATATGTGTGTATGTGTAAAATGTGTGTGTGTGTATATATATATATTATTTATATATCATATATACGCGGTAATTATTAGAAAGCGCTCAATATTAGTGATAGAGCTAACATATTTAGATGAATTGATTTGAGTTTGTGACCTTGGGTTTCACGCTCTCTGCAATCGTCAGTTTGTCTGACGATAGCAGAGAGCGTGGAACTCAGGGTCACAAATTCAAATCAATCCAACTATATATATATATATATATATATATATATATATATATATATAAATATAATGGATTTTTATTTATTAATCCGACAGATTTATATCACTTCAAATGTTATTTTTAGTGGATACCCATATTTGAGTAGTCGGCCCGTTTATCTATTAAACAGTATATTTATTTTGTCTGCCGACTTGAATATTCAAGAAATATCGTTAAAAAAAAGCGCCACGGTAGGATCCGTCCCCCTTTTCAGGAGAAACCAACATTTGATTTGACGTGCTTTAGACCGACAATCATGAAGGGCGTTGCTAATCAAACACAGCCGAAGTTCCTTATAAGCTCATTTCTCTTGGAAGGCGCATCTTTATATTTAATAAATGCACTCGAATATTGAGACCGGTAGACGGAAATAAATATATTGTTCAATAAATAAACGGAATGTCTACTCAAATATCCACTAAAAATAACATTTAAATTTGTTTATATAAGATTTATATATGAAAGCCTTATTGGATTTTAATGCATATTTAGTCCGATATCGATAAATACACGGTTATTGACAGTTTGTCTTTTGCCAAAAAGAACTTTCTGTCAAGGGTGTTGAAATAAACACAACTACAATATGGTTGAATATCTACACTGTAAATAATTATTAATTTTATTCTTAATAAGAGGCTAATAACCATAAAAAATCTGGGTTACAAAAAAACAAACAAAATGTCTCCGAGATTCATCTAATCCTAAATCTGGTAAAGCATCAAAAGTTTATTCCTTTTAACAAAGAATCGTGTTGCTCGAACAAAAGAAGTCCTTGGTTCGTAAGAGGAAATCCTATGTATTGGATTACAGCCGGAGGTAACGTCGCTTACGATACGCATTTGAAAGATTATGGAAAAAAATGTTCTCGGACGAATTCTGCAGAGTCAATTTTTTTTGTTTTGGAAGTGAACGTTATCGCTTTTTCCTTTTTTTTTTTTTGTAAAGGATGCACGAAAAAATTCTCTAATGCTACCAAATGTCGGTCAGAAACATAGTGGCTGTCACCATTTGTGCAAAGACATGCGAATGGGCGAGTAGTGTAATGGATACAGGGTTGGAAAGTCGGTGAGTCGAGTTCTAATCCCGGGTTAGTATGTTGCGTTTACTGTCGCGTTAATACTCTTGGGAAAGACATGAGTTGGTCTCTTCTCCCGCAACTATGGGTTAAATCCCGAGGCAGACTATGCTCTCTCGTTTTAGTTGGTAACCAGTCTTTGAAAAGGAAACCAATGAATTCTGTAAAAAAGGTAAGGCGAACACTCTCCAACATCTCTCCCCGGCATGCATGACAATTTACAATGAAGTAAAATCCGTAGAGAGTCATGAACGTATAAATCTTGAAGGGAAATGACATTTAGAAAAGAAATGAAAGCTTGGAAAAAATATAAAATGCTTTTAAACTTTACATTTGAATGTATGTGTAGAATCCCTTCTCAATACATTGACAAATTTATTGGATTAGACGTTTTACCAGATATTCTTTAGAGTGTACCGACTAACCTCTATTGATGTCCAAACCGTTAGGATTAGCAAATCTCAAGATTTAACACTTTGAGTTCTGCGGTCCTGAACAATTTTAGCCGTCCAGCCTGAGCTACTGAAAATTCTCTAATAATTGGTATGCAATGTTTCACGGTAGATATAAAAATATTTACAAATAATATAAGCATTATATTTAGCAGGGAGAGAGTATGATTTCATGCCTTCACTTTATCACCAGAATTCTTTGTCTCCCAGTCTACCCAAATAAGACTCTAACACTTTCGCTTTTGTCTACTCGTTCCTAACCGAACTTAAGGGAGTGTCCATAGGTCCCCTGAGCATCCGTAGATTATTCGACCGGTCCGCTGGTTTAATCCTGCTTCCTGCCCACGTGGTTTGTTTGCTCCAGAAAGCAGAAGTGATGTCCGTCCATTCACGGTCGACTGAATGTGTAGACACGGCTGGGGAGGAAATTTAGAAGGCAGCAAAAAAAATAAAAAAAATTAATATCTATAGAAAGCCGGAAAATATCGATTCAATGGTTGAATTGGTAATATCTTTTACATAGCAGAAAAGAATACTAGAGAAGAGAAACGAGTTACAGAAGAGAAAAGTTAAAAAAAAACACAAAAAACCCTCATATACTGGATGAGAGAGAGAGAGAGAGAGAGAGAGAGAGAGAGAGAGAGAGAGTGTGTGTGTGTGTATGTGATTATCTTGTTGTTAAATTGTCTCAGAACATTATATGACTCTTGCGATGGAGGGATAAAGATTTCTGTGCGGGGCTTAAAGTTATAGTGGCATTCCTCCTCCCAACGCTCGCCCGGGCCAATTCTCTCTTTAAGAATTGTCTCCCGTCTGTCTTTTTTAGCATGACTACCCGCTTATATAGCTAAACTTGGCTGGCTATAACTGATCCTCGGCCCTACTTCTTCGAACACGATTATCACGGGGGTTCTGGCTGCTTCAACCAAAATCATGTGAATTCCAAAGATCCTTCTAGCTTACCCAGCTCTATTTCAATTTTTAATCGATAAAAATTCCCCCATTTCCATTGTCTATTGATGACCCAGATTCAATGGGTACAACTTCTGCCCTAGATTAGATTTCCCTATCATTAGACAAAATGCTCTGATTTAATTTCGCTATTCGAATCTACTCCGATATCACTAAAAAAATATACGTGTGTGTGTGTTTCCCGGACTCTCTCTCTGTCACAAGACAACCAATAGCAAACACAACGCAAGTGTTTACCCACTGTTCAATCGGTGACTGGGCATTAAGTCATTTTTCTCTACAACCGGTCGTTTAAATTACCCATAAATGAACATACCACCGACATCTCGTTTTAACACATATATTCACCAAAATTACACAAAATATCTTGTAATACTAAAGAGTACATATATTTAATAAAATCGCCATTGGCTTCAATCAAGGCCTCCAGACGACTTCGAAATCTCCTGAAACTATTCTGGACGGTCTCTATTTAAGTTAGTGAATGCTGCCACAATCCTTGCCATCAGTTCATCTTTAGTGTTACAAGGTGTTTTGTTGGTCTCTCGCTCAACAGCGCCACGCACATAATAATGAAGGGGGTTACATTTTGGGTAGTGAGTTGGCCAGATATAAGGGGTGATGTGGTTGCAGAATTGTCTCCCGCTTGTGTGGCATGGTGCAGAATCCTGTTGCCAGACATAGGATCTTCCAGCAGCCATACTCTTGACCCAGGGAAGCACTATCTTCTCAAGGCACGATGTAGGCCTCCGTGTTGAGTCTGAGGCCCACATCAACAAATTCGGAAGTTATTTTCTCATTAGAATGAACAGGGTGAGTTTTCCGAACGGCCGTAAATTTGTAATCACCATTAGACTCATCCAACTCTTTCCGAATCCTCTGAACCGTCTTCAGATTGACTCCCAAACACGAATTCTGAGCAGTATTGCACGCCATTTTGAAATTTCTGGTTGAGTGAATTGCATCATGGTGCTCTTTTTCTCACAGCAGGTGCCCAACTGGCCCTACTGTACTGTGCAGACGACAAATAAAAAACAAATAACGCACATGAGCGAAATTAAGAATATAAAATGGCGATAATTTACTCACCGTACACTGTATATAGCATAAAAAATAATGACACTAAAATGATAAGAATTCTTTCAAGCAATGTACATTTAATGTTTTTTATGTTCAACTCAAAAAATCTGTATTAAAGCATTTTCCATTTTGCTTGGAAATTTACAGAAATGGTTCAAGCAGTTAATAAACACTCCATTTGCAGTTTACCGGTATTTTTGCAAACATAATTTTTTTCTGAATCTTCTTAATTACGAATATGAAAGCAATGTTAAAGTGTTGATCACGTTTTCTTTGGAATCAAAAAACATATATTGTTGTAGTTAGGTTGAAATTTGGTCTTTGTGTTGGGATACAAATGACAATTCACTCCCTTTCGTTGTGATAGTCATGTGACTATCACAACGAAAGGGAGTGAAAGGGAATGGGTCACGTCACGGCTGGAGAAGGACAAAGGGAAGTTGTGATGTAGAGCCCGAAGAAGAAGGACGTCCCTATCCGACAGCGGTAGGTGTTACAGAAAAAAAAAATCACATGGTCTATCCTGGTTGATAGAGAAACCACCGAAACTCCAATTTTCCCTTCGGGAAAAATTACAAATAAGGTTTGTTGTTGCATATATGTTATAATTTATCTGCGTGGGACACGTGCATACGTGTATATTTCTAACTTTGTATACGTCGTAGCATAAAACTCTCTCTGAAAAAAAAGCATGTTAGTCATTCTTTTCCCTTCTGCCATTCCGTGGAGTACGGTGTTATTATGTCAGGAATATAATAATGCCTATAGCTAGAGAAATACAAATGGGAGAATAAATCATTCTTCCCTAGCTCTCCTCTTCCCTAGCTCTCCTCTTGTCTAGCTCTCCTTTACCCTAGCTTTCCTCTTGCCTAGCGCCTAGCTTTCCTCTTCCCTAGCTCTCCTCTTCCCTAACGCTCCTCTTCCCTAACCATCCTCTTCCCTAGCTTTCCTCTTCCCTAACCCTCCTCTTCCCTAGCTTTCTTCTTCCCTAGCTCTCCTCTTCCTCAACCCTTCTCATCCCTAAGTTTTCTCTTCCCCTAACCTCCCCTTCCCTAACCCTCCCCTTCCCTTTTCCTCTTCCCTAACCCTCCTCTTCCCTAACCCTCCTCTTCCCTAACCCTCCTCTTCCCTAGCTTTCTTCTTCCCTAGCTCTCCTCTTCCCCAACCCTCCTCATCCCTAACCCTCCTCTTCCCTAGCTCTCCTCTTCCCTAACCCTCCTCTTCCCTAATCCTCCTCTTCCCTAGCTTTCCTCTTCCCTAACCCTCTTCTTCCCTAACCCTCCTCTTACCTAGCCCTCCTCTTCCCTTTCCTCTTCCCTAGCTTTCCTCTTCCCTAACCCTCCTCTTCCCTAACCCTCCTCTTCCCTAGCTTTCCTCTTCCTAGCTCTCCTCTTCCGGAGCTTTCCTCTTCCCTAGCTTTCCTCTTCCCTAGCTTTCCTCTTCCCTAGCTCTCCTCTTCCCTGACACTCCTCTTCCCCAGCTTTCCTCTTCCCCAGCTTTCCTCTTCCCCAGCTTTCCTCTTACCTAGCTCTCCTCTTCCCTAACCCTCCTCTTCCTTAACCCTCCTCTTCCTTAACCCTCCTCTTCCTTAACCCTCCTCTTCTCTAGCCATCCTCTTCCCTAGCCCTCCTCTTCCCAGCTCTTGATAACCAGTACAACATGTCTAAGTTAAAATGCCGATGGTATACAGACTGGCAAATAATCACACTTGCCATAACATCAAGAATCGATTATATTACCTTGATTATAACTTCGAACAAACTGAAATTTTAACCAGGTGGTTCAGTTTTGTTTTAACAGTGCATATACAGATATAAGGCTGACTGTTAGACATACAAAAATGCAATAATTATCATAAATTTAGTCAGAGTAGGTCAATTAATGTCATTATCTGGATTTAATTTATTTTCTACACTTTGCATTTTGCAGCACAAGCTCATAAGTGTGGCTCATTCAGTGATGATTAAAATTGTTACACTAACAAACTGCTTAGCAAATTCACCTTGCAATCATGAAAGACAGCCATGCTGCTCGTATTGAAATGTTTAATCACATACTGTTTTGATATTTGATGATTTTTAGTAACATTTATTAAAAATTATAAAAACGAAATCTAGGCGTCCTTGGTAAGACGATAGGCCTCAGAGCAGGAAGTTTTGAGGCGCCTGAAATGACCTCTTTGTTGTTTCCACCAAGTCCTCTCTGATCCGGGGTGGTAGCACCTGTTAGGGTCCCAAATATGGACAAATCGTTAACCTCGGAAATGGGGTTAAAACACTATGAAAGTGTAAAAATAGGTTTTAATACCAGCAATAATTTTTTGAAGGAAAAATTATTACCAGCAATTCATTATTACCAGAAATACATTTATGAAGAAAATAAATATTACCAGCAATACATTTTTGAAGAAAAATATTACGAATAATACATTTTGGAATGAAAAAAATATTACGAGCAATACATTTTTGAGGGAAAAATCTTATCAGAAATACATTTGTGAAGGAAAAATTTCACGAGAAATACAATTTTGAAGGAAAAATCCTACCAGCAATACATTTTTGAGGAAAAACAGTAGTACCTGAAATAAATTTTTGAAGAAAAAAATATTATCAGCAATGCATTTTTGAGGAAAAAGTTATTACCGACAATATATTTTTGGTAAAAATATTACCAACAATAAATATCTTATTGGCATTGAAGTTAATATGCCGTAAAACAAACCAAACAAAACCAAGCCAAATCAAACCAAACCAAACCAAACCAAACCAAACCAAAACGAAATCGTGTACAACAACCCCTTTACGTATTTTGATTAAACTAACTTGTGATATGAAAAAAAAATACCTTTCTATTTCTGAAATATTGGGTCGTATACTATTCACTAATAGTATAGCGTAAATATCTCATCCACAAAGCAATTTCAGTAAATGTCATTATATATCAATATGTATTTATTGCATTTCTAACAAGCTTCCACGTTTCACAGAACCTAGATTTGGACAAAACACTGATATAAGTAAAATGTATATAAATAAAATTTCCGTTTGATGTTGTAGAGATCCTGTACTCTCGCTATTTTGTTCATGTCATTATCTGTTCGACAATCCCAAAGACGATTTTATTAAACCACACCAGCTGTGTCTTTCTGGCTAGACGTACCCAATTGTCTTACGACAAATAAACAAAAGAAACTGTCGGCAGACTGACAGCTGGGACGAGGGAAATAAATGAAATTAATTCTTTTCGGTTTAATGTGTTGGAACCTAACGTTTTTGAAGAGGATCTTTTTTTTTTTTTTTTTTTTTTTACTAGAACAACGCCTTAAAATATAATACATTAACGAATGTATGAATATATTTTTCTCGTATATCACTGATTTTTTCCATGTATATAGTCAATACTGATTTTTAAATTTAATTATATCTTTTAAACTTGATTATATTAACGAGATAAACACAACATGTCCTTAGTTTACTATTTTGCTTACAGCCACATAACGTTGAAACACCCGTTCCAGTGCGATCACCGAAGTTAAGCAACGCCAAGCCTGGTCATTACCTAGATGGGTGACCACTTGGGCATACGAGGTGCTGTAAGCTTGGATGTTGGTTTCATGGATAATGGCTCGGAATTATTAATAGGAGATCCGTGTTCCAATTCCAGTTGGGTTCGTTATATTCACTTACGTCTAAAAATACCGTTAGGAAAAGTATGAAACCATCTCCTACCTCCCCAAGCTATGGATTAATTAACTTGTATCACTAAATCATTATTATCACCGACCAAAAAATCCTTACAATCTAAAAATATTTTCTGGCTTTAAATAACCTGCAAAGGGTTGATAAACCGTAGAAAACGAATCGACCAACCCACTAGTTTATTATTTCTAATATATTAGTGACGAGTCTAATTTTAATATGATAAATAGAACGAAGGGGGAATTACGTGTAATGACTTTCACGAATATATCACTAACATCTTCTTCTTCTATGTGCCGTACTCCTTCAGTACGTGGACGACCATGGCTCTCCACAATTTCCTGTCCTTTGCAGCTCCTAGTATGTTTTGTCTATTTTTCCTAATCCCTGTTCTGCCAAACATTTATAAGATCTTGCTTTAAATGACTTGTGGGTGTCAAATTTTCTAAGCCCTCTTTTTATATTATGTGTCTTACAAATTTCAATTTTCTCTTTCTAATTTTAAGTATAAGTGTATTTTTTATTTCCATTTTTTTCTGACATTACTTGACCGAAGAAATTCCTTTTTTCTTCTTCCTCGGCGTATATATATATATAAAAAGAAAGTTCAATTTTTAAAGCATGAAAACGATTATTATTATTATCATTTCCTTTTTCTAAAAATTATGTTTTTGAAGGATAATGTTTTTTTTAATCAAAATGAGTGGTTATATAATTGCTTGACAATATCAGGTTAAATAATAGCAGATCACGTGACTACGCACGGTGATTACGGTGAATAAAGATGGACACTGACTATTAAATTCAGTTTGCATGTTTTGATATGAAAATTAGAAACAAAAGGACTATCATTAGTCAGAAATTAAAGCAAGTATTGTTGATTAAATAATAATAATAATAATAATAATAGCCAGTCGTTTCCGAGTATACACGTCTGCTATTACGGCTAGCTAATTCCTATTGCAGGTACCATTTGTCTTTCTTCAACCGAAATAGAGCCACCATTTTGTTTATACTGTATCTACATATGCTATGAAGACCTTAGTTACAGTTTCTGGGAGAGATTGCACAGCCTGGTGTTTATCAGTTGTTGAATGAGACCACCACACTCGAATCGTCGGTCACTAAAATGTGACTTATAATATCAAATCAACCACCCATGATATTCGAACACTGAATTCCGGAAATGACAAGATGTCACCTATTAAATATATATATATATATATATAAAATATATATATATGTATATATATGTGTGTGTGTGTGTATGTGTGTGTGTGTGTATGTAGGTAGGTAGGTATGTATGTGCGTGTGTATAAGATGAGTTATTATCTGAAGATCTTAACCCTTCTTCCATTTTACACTGGTCAGAATAAAAATTATTTGAGAAATCTGTCGTAAAACATTGGAACGAAAAACATGAAAGACATCAAAATAAATGAAATGTGAAATAATAGTTGTAGGTCGAACAATTTGATAGAAAGTTCGAGAATTCAGGATTAAATTCGAAGAGAATAGAAATAATGCAAAGTAATTTCTTTCAAAAACCTTGAATCTTTAAGTTTCGTATCTTACACAGCAATGACCTTTCAACCGGATTCTTGGCACCTGAAATGACAATTGTAATCTTAACTCAAATAATTTGCCTTGTTTCAATGGAAACTTCAAAGACAAAGAGACTGTCTTTGATGTTTCTGAATATTCAATGAGGTTTAATTGGTCTCACTCATTACCCAATGAAATTAACGGAAGAAGAAAGTATGTAAATGATACATTGTTTCCTTTTTATTATTTAGATGTATTTATTCGTTTTGTTTATGTCAGACGATTATCCACAGTTTAAAAGAATCTCAAAGAAAAATTGGAGGTTGAATCTGTGCAAAAGTTGTCTGTGATATTTGTTTTGCCATCAAAAAGATAAGACTTCATTATTTAAAGTCGGCCATTTGTAAACAGAAAATCATACGAACAAAGTAGTCACGTCTATACAAAAACAATGGCAATTATTATTTTAATAAAGAAGATATGAATAGCTGCAAAATAAGCGAGGTTTACACACACATTCACAGCAACAATTAATTTTATCAGGTTTGGTATAGATAAGGATAGAGATAATACCGATGTATAAAATTTCTTAAAGGTTAGAAAGGGAGAAATTTACTCTTTTTAATCAATGAATAATCAGTCACTCAGTTGTGTGCCATGCGTGATACACGCTTAGGCTATCATGTATCTTTCGATACATGACTGACGAGGTAGATTTTTTCCCGCAGTCGGTTGCCATTTCTTTCTGCGGTAGACCAGTTGCCATCGAAGGCTATAGAATCTGTGTCATTACTGCTATTTACCCATAGCTGGGAGCAGAAGAAGACGTGAATGTAATGGAATTCGAACTCGGCTCTCTCTCAAGGAGTTTTAATTAAACACCTAAAATGAATGGGGAAATGGATACATTTGCATACATCTAACAGCCATAAAGAATATATACACATGATAATACAAAAGAAATCAGTTGATTTGTGAATATTTAATAAACTAATTTGGTATGAGATTACAATAATGGGAAGGTCAGCAATGGCCCACAATAATGGCGCGTGATGATTAGCGATTTGCACAATATCCTAAATAAACATGAAGCACTCTAATTGTCATTCTATTTAAGGCGTCTTGAATCTCAGCGCTGCCTCATTTGAAATCTGTGCACGATCAGATATGTATATTTGATCATTTATACTTATTTAGATATATTACCTATACTTACCTAAGTAAATTGAAATACATATACAGTGCTGCACTTTTATTTTGCATCATTATATATAGAGTAGGTAGGCATATGTTTATCTTGCGAGATAATGGTAGCTGCCTGATTGATCAAAATGTATTCATATTGTGGGAAGATACGAGTGATCTCCCCAGAATGTGGTCCTGTGCGTTGGTATTTCGAGGCCGGGCGCTGGCCCCAGACTACATGACCTCTCTCTCTTATACCGACAATATTAAACAGAATACAGGGCATTACATATAGGACCTACTTGAATGAAGGATTTAGCGGAAGGTTGTCAGTGTTGGCAAACAACCGCATTGGGTCATCACGCTGGTTATTCTATCTGGAATTACTCCTATAGCCTTTTTCTGTATTTGAATATGACGGCAAAACATCGAAGGTTTAAATCAGGGCTTACCATTCATTAGATGAACTGTCTTTCCGCTGTGGCGAACTGCATCTAGCCGAAGCAGCATTTTATGACTACCTAGCGATCCTCTTCACCCCTCCTCCGATTTGGAACTGGATTTAGTTGTCAGAGGCTATTTGAGTGACGTGTCATGAGTGCATTTTATAGACGGCATTTTTGTGTCCCCCACTACCGCACCCTGTTAAGACAAGCTTTCAAAGATACATAATATACGTATATAAATATTACGTACATTGCATGTTTTAGAAGCCCGCACAAATTAACAGTTTATATATATATATATATATATATATATATATATATATATATATATATATAATTATCGTCTAAACTATTTTGATAAAAAATGAAGGAGATGCAAAGTTCGCAAATATAAGTTTAAGTAAGCAAATCAGAAATTAAAAAATAAAACAAACGATCTTCAGTTTAGTTGTACAAAAAGCAAATAAATACTAATAGAGAATAAAGCAGAAACTGGGAAAAAGGTTGAAAGAAATAATATATATATATATATATATATATATATATATATATATATATGTATGTATGTATGTATATATATATATATATATATATATATATATATATATATATATATGTATGTATGTATATATATATATATATGTATATATATATATATATATATATATATGTGTATATATATATATATATATACAAATAAATATAATATATACTATATATATATATATATATATATATATATATACGTAATAATTCGTTGGTATATAATGCAAGTGAATCCTAATAATATAAAATATTAAAACTTATCTACAAAAAGAAATCAACATATTTATTATAATAGATTATATGAATTACATAGAATATGAACCCAAAATTACCTCATTCGAATAGCTTAATACAAGACTTACCAATTGGCTTTCTAATCCACTAAGTAAGTTATCTGAAAGAGACATTCAAATAAGTTAATTTTGATTTTATCTATCTAATATATATATATATATATATATATATATATATATATATATATATATATATATATATATATATATATATATATATATATATATCTTCGTCTAAAATGAAGCAGCCTGTCACCTGACTTCAATGTTCAATGTTCACTTTTATATTTACACATTCTATCTCTGATATTGAGCACTTTAACCCATAAATTTTGCACACCTTAAGAGTATATATATATATATATATATATATATATATATATATATATATACGCTCAATATCAAAGGCCGTTTCCTTGAATTTTAGGTTATTTTTTAAATTTTTTGAATGGTAGTATTGATATGCTTGTGTTTATATTTGAAAGAAAATGTACTGAACCATACGACAGACATCATAAAATTGCAAAGAAAAACACCATAATATGTACATTGTTCTTTATTGAACGTTTTTAGTATTTCAGGATTTCTATTCCCTTCATCAAGATTTAAACTGATTTAATTTTTATGTTCAAGTACAAAAGTGCAATACACACGAGCAACGGACAATAATTTAAAATTCTTAGAAAGAATAAAATGAAAAAAAAAAAGAAACATGACAGGCTTACACAACAAACTGTTGTTATAATTCTTCAAAATTATTTTTGCTTGATCAAGAATCTCATAAATGTTTTTACTTGTTTATTTAAATTAGATTCGTTTTAATCAATACAAAATCTTTCTTTAATATCTTGCTTCTGTGGTTTGTCCGACGTGTCGATGATAGAGAAAAAAGCGAAATTACAATTTTGCTTTCATTCATCGTCCTTTGACGAATGTTTGAAGATTGAGGACTTTTTATCAGCATCCAAATGTTCACTTGCATGCTTGGTGAAATAACGAGACGCCTAATAACAAGACTATCTTTATAACGCATTCAGATTTATAGACGGCGCATGCATTATAGAAGCAATCATTATCTTTATTTTGAAAACAAAGAACCAGTTTTCTGTGTTGAGGATGAATATAATATTTCTAGTGATTGAAGATGGAATGACGAAAATCAAATACACATGAGGTTTGCTTAACGAATGAAAAACAAACAACACAAAAATAACATTAATATAAATTATAACCATTTCCTATTTTTCGGTCCCAGCTTGAAGCGTACGGATGTCTAGCTACACTGATGAGCTGTGAAAAGCAAAACAGTCTGTCTGTGGATGACGGTATATATATATATATATATATATATATATATATACCGTCATCCATGTTTTTGCTTTTTTTCACAGCTCATCTATTAATATATATATATATATATATATATATATATATATATATATATATATATATATATATATGTATACTTAAGAAACAATAAAATCCCAAATCACCTCATATGGGGAATAGCCTATAACAACAGATTACTTTTTTTTTTACTATATATATATATATATATATATATATATATATATATATATATGAGTTCACTCCAATCAATGCAATACAAGCCAATGAGATTCAAAGGCTTACTGACAATGAATGAAAGCAAGAAATTGGATTAGAATTCCAAAATAGAGAAGTGCGACAGAAGAACTTATGTTTACAACTAGCAATTTCAAGAGTGAAATTATAAGTCTCATGTACCATTCTAGTACTGCATTTAAATATCTCATGTTTCGGTATCGACGTGGGAATCTCATCATAATAATCACCATAAAACTATTTATACAAGAGACAAAAAGAAGCTACGTTAAAGCAGGCTGGGAGGAAGTGTCTAAAGTCGAGATGCCAGGAACATTAATATTGCCAATTGTTCTTTGGATTTTGACAAGAATTTCTAGTTATAAAACATAAGCACCAGACCGGATATGGTAGGAATATTCCAAGCACAGACCGAATGGTAGATGCGCAAAATAATGCCTGGTAAGAAAAAAATTGTCTAGTATGACATCAGCAAGCAAAGCTTAACAATTGGTTCAATTTAATCATTCCACTTTATATCAATGGAAAACGCACAACCAAGAGGACGCAGATGGAAGGTTAAAGAAAATCTTTAAGATAATTAATGGAGAGCAATTTCATTTAAGGGACATTGGCATGTAGAGACACAAGCCTTTTAATTCTATCTATCTATCTATCTATCTATCTATCTATCTATCTATCTATCTATCTATCTAATATACATGGTCTGATCTGTTAAGGCTTAAACCTGACAGTCACTAAACAGTGTTGATATATGTGTTCGCCATCTCCAGATCTACAAATATTCTATCCTCCTTACTAAGTATGCTTTTCCCACAAATATAGCAATATTTAAAAAATACATATAACTTCAGTGGAACGACACTTTTATCGGCTCAAATTTGGGGCGTTAGACTAACTAAACTGATTCTCTAATTCGGGGAATTAATATTTTTTTTGCGCAATAAGTCTAAAATCAATTTTTAAGGGCAACTGAAATTGTCAGATACACAGACACACATATATGCAAGAGAGAGAGAGAGAGAGAGAGAGAGAGAGAGAGAGAGAGAGAGAGAGAGAGAGAGACTCACGGCAAACATAGAAATTAGAGGATAAACGTATTTTCTAATAGAGGATAATTGAGAGTAAAAAGATTATATTGCGCCAAGATAAAATATGCTTACTTTGAAGACCAGCATTTAAAATCTCTTTCTTTATTTCTAAACATGGCTTAAACACAAATCTGGTGGGAAATAGGCAACTATTTCAGCCACGAATTAGACTAGAACTTTACTGGGATATGTCAGTGAAAGAGTCGTATAAGAAGACAATGAAGAAATAACGACATGTGGGAATGCCTAAACAAACTACGGAAAGCGTATTGTCTCTATGGCGGCTTGAGTCTGTTACATCTGACTTTTGAAGAAGCGCTTAAAGTGGAGGGCGCCTTTGCATTATGAAGAACCCCGGCTAGAGGCGGCAGGTCGGTGAAGACAATGACGCACCTTCGCAAAGAATCGTGTGAACGTGTATGTGTGCTGTCGTAATTACCTCCTCAGTGTTGAGATTACACATTGAGAAAGATTAATATCCGGGAGAATAAGACATAATGAGAGGAAGACAGAGAGAGAGAGAGAGAGAGAGAGAGAGAGAGAGAGAGAGAGAGAGAGAGGGAGACGTAGAGATAGAGAACGAGAAAGAATGACAGAAAGATATATATATATATATAGAGAGAGAGAGAGAGAAAGAGATAAATAGAGATAGATAGATAGATAGAGATAGATAAATAGATAGATAGATAGATAGAGAGAGAGAGAGATAGAGAACGAGAAAGAATGACAGAAAGATATATATATATATATATATATATATATATATATATATAGAGAGAGAGAGAGAGAGAGAGAGAGGGATATAGAGATATAATATATATATATATAGAGAGAGAGAGAGAAAGAGATAAATAGAGATAGATAGATAGATAGAGATAGATAAACAGATAGATAGATGAATGATAGATAGATAGATAGAAAGAGAGAGAGAGAGATAGAGAGAGAGAGAGAGAGAGAGAGAGAATGGAAGTATAAATGGAAGCGAGTCACATTATTGAAATAACGAGAGAAGATGGAGAAAATTGAGTTTAAAGGAAGATATAGAAAAAGGAGAAGAAAAAGAAACAGAAAAACAAAGAATAAGAGAAAAGAAAAAGAAAGGAGAGTAGCAATGGTGATAGCGGATGGAGGGGGATAAATAAAGTATAATTAAAAGATATTGCACAATACGAAGAGGGAGTAAAGAGTGACTAAAACCACATAGACGGACATATTTGAGAAATAAGATAAAAACAAACGGCAAACGATAGCTCTACGTTGAGTGATATTAATATATATATATATATATATATATATATATATATATATATATATATATATATATGTATATATATATATATATATATGTATATATATAAATTAATATTTATATATATATATATATATATATATATATATATATATATGTATATAAATATATATATGTATACATGTATATATACACACACATATATATATATTCAAAATTCTAAGATATGCTTGTTATAAGATCACTACAAAAATTGCAATTTTGTTTCAACACTACTGCTGTCTTATCAAGTGATACTGTTGATTAAAATTTTTTATATTGATTTTTTTTGCAAACAACAGTATCACATGAAAAGACATCAGTTGTGTTGAAATAAAATTGTAATTTTTGTAGTGATGTTATAACATACATATGTTATAATTTTGAATAAATATTATTTTCTCTACTCAGTATTGAGCGCTCTTTTAAGAATAGTGTTTTTTTGGTTACCGGAATTTATTCCATTTTTACCAACCCTGTACTTGTACACACACACACACACACACACACACACACACATATATATATATATATATATATATATATAATATGAAAAAAAATATATATATATATATATATATATATATATATATATACACACACACACACACACACACATACACACACACACACATATATATATATATATATATATATATATATATATATATATATATATATATATATATATAAGGATAATATTGTTAACTATCGAAAAGTACTCAAAAACCGCCTAGAAAAATAATTATTGAATCAGAAAGAATAAAGTTCACAAAAATGAACGACAGGTAATTATGAATTCGTAATTTTTCTCTCGTGAAAACCTCTGTTAGGAACCTTTTCCACCCCCGCCCATCTGGCAAGGCCTAGAATTTCTACTAATTCTACACAATAAAAGTAAGCGTATAAACAGAGAGAAATATATTAGCAACGAACTACTTGAAAATGCCTAAGGAGTGACAACGCACTTTGGACGATATTTTTACTATGAACATTTTCTACACTCTCTTAGTCACCATAAAAGAAAAACTGAATGAACACTAAGAATAATAGAATAATCTAACATCTCTCTCTCTCATTTTTTTTATATATATATATATATCTATATATATATATATATATATATATATATATATATATATATATTTATGTATATTAATCATCTTACCCCAAGCGAGGTAGCAAGGCAACAAAGCTAAAAAGTAGCAAGGAGTTACTTGCTGTTAGAGAATATGAGAGACAAAATATTATTAAGGAGAGAAAACAATAAAATAACAAGAATCAAGAAGACAGAAGATAACGTTTGGCATTGTATTTATATTTTTGAAGATCAAAGTTGACTGCGAAGCAAGAAGATGTGGAGAGAAGTGCGATAGAGGAAACTGTTAGCATAGAATTCACGGTGACATCTCGCCATTTCAACTATAAAATGATGAGACCTAGTTGCCAATATAGTACTGAGCTTAAATGCCATAGCGCAAAATTCATCAGAAAAATTACCATGAAAGTATTTATAGAAAAGGCACAGGGAAGCTATGTTATAGTGGGTGAAAGGGACTGAAATCGAGATGTCAGGTCAGGACATGACAGATTCATCTTTGGAGTTTATCAAAAATCATTAAATATATAACAGGCGCATCAGACGAGATGCAGTAGCAATATTCAATGCATGGACAAATGGTAAATGTTTAGCACGCTACAGTGAATCAACTTTTTTTTAGCAGCAAACCTAGCAATGGACTCAGTATAATCTTTGCGCTTCATGTCAATGGAAAACGTTAGCATGAGAAGCTGCAATGAGTCATTCTCCCGGAAGTTAGCATCAACCATATGCTAATGGAAGGAAGAAAGCGTTCTCTCAGGCGATTATTAGAGGGCAGTATCATTTTGGGAGCGTTAAATCCAACAAGCTATTCCTTGTACCATTTAGTAATAGAAGGTAGATCATTTTTACATCTAACTTCTAATTTTGACATTATCGAACCGATCAGACCCGAATAGAATAAATAGTTATATCATCAGCATAGATAGCGCGTTATCTATCTATCTATCTATCTATCTATCTATCTATCTATCTATCTATCTATCTTTGTTTATCTCTTTCTTTCTTTCTTTCTTTCTTTCTTTCTTTCTTTCTATCTATGCAAGATTTCGTAAAAAATAGATATTTTAAGATGAATAAATTTTAGAATTGAATATATTCGTATCGCTGTGGTTCGTAAATTTTCTGGAATACTAAACAGGGCTCGTAATAAATTTGAACTATTCTATGTGAATACCTAAAAAAAAGCAGAGCAGATATAATTTCATACAGACCCCACCTGTCCACAATCCATGTCAACAAATTCTTGGAATCTTTCACAGGTGGCTTAGAAATGCTGAACAAGAGGATACTGTTTGAAATTTTTCTAATAAAGATATATTCAAGAACGATCAAGAGAACGGTGAATAAGTTTAAAAAAAGAGGGAACAGTGTAGAAGAAAATAGGATCAGGAGGTAACAACAGAAAAAGAGATCATCATTTCAAGTTAAAGTTAAATAGATCAATTAGAAAAGATACAACTCAATTCATAAGACGTTTGGTACGTTAGAGAGGAGTTTCACCTATGACAGTCCAAAGAGCAGTTAAAAAAGACTTGAAAATGAAATCGTACTTGAAACGTGTCAGGCACCTTGGAATAATATATATATATCTATATGGTGCTCAGTAAAAATGGCAGCGGTAAAAATGGCAACGGTAAAAATTGCAGGGTAAAAATGGCAACGGTAAAAATGGCAAAAGTGGATAAATGGGAAAAAAATGGCAATTCGACAACAGAAAATTATGACCGTTCGAGAAGGATGGATCTAAGCTCCCATCCCTCTAGCTTAAAATAGGGCTAAGTTCTCCCCTCAATATTTTAAAATAAATATTTTTAAATACATATTTACTCTAGTGGGGGGAGGAGCTAGGCCCCTTCTCCTCTTGTTTTAAATAGGGGCTAAGCTCCCGCTCTTAGTATTAAAAGCATTTTTAAAAAATTTTCGATGTCGATTTTTAGAAGTTTTATTAGTGGGGGGGGGGCACTAGGTTTCTACTCCTAATTGCAGTAAAAGCACAAATCGTAGCGTGTTTAAGTGAATTTGATGACTATAATTAATTTTATAATTGATAGCTGACATTAGGATTAGATGTGTGTGTGTGTGTGTGTGTGTGTATATATTTTATATAAAATAAGTGTATTAGTGTATATATATATATATATATAAAATATATATATTAGTGCATATATATATTTATATATATATAAAATATTTATATATATAATATATATATATATATATATATATATATATATATATATATATATATATATATATTAGTGTTAGGACGATTAATCAGAATCGGGGAATCGGAAAAATCGCAAAGGCGAAGGTTAGGAATCCCATTCACAGATTTCGTATTGATTCTCAGAGTCTAATTTAATTATTTTATTGGTAAATTATGGTAAACGAAGTAAATATTCTAGAGTTGATTTAGCCTCTTCCCTCAGCAAACCTTTTGAATTTCTGTTCACACCTATTTGCTAAATGTCTATATGACGCCTCTCAGAGACTTCACACTTGAGTATTAAAAGATTGAAAACACATCAGACAAGGTTTTAAATTTTACTGGCACCAGTCTGACCCTGTCGTTGTGTGATAACCTCTGAAATAATTAATGTTTTATTGTTTTTTTCTTTCGGTTTCATCAAGTGGACCTATCATTGTTTTTTCCCCAAGTTTTTCAGTGTGTTCAGACGTAATCGCCTAAAAAGCAAAATCTCATGGGAGTGGGGAGCTTTAGCTGAATATTCTTTTTAATTTGACAGACTTCTCGTCTGTGAGGAAAGTATCCAGCATTCACCACCATATAGGAGGACTTATATTACATCATACTCTGCCCTCTTAGTAACTCCGATCATGCTGTAGTATCTGTTAACATTTGCTTCAACTCCACACCCCGCAAAGAACCTCCCATCACTAGAACCTCGTTCTACTATCAACGAGCGGATTAGGACTCGTTCTGTGACTTCCTTCGCGATGTCCCCTGGGATGTTGTCTTTATACTCCCTGTCCAAGAATGTGCTTCTGAGGTCTCATCCTGGGTTAAAGCTGGAATCGACGCTTTCATCCACTCAAGGAAATTTAAGGTCAAGTCGCACTCCTCCCCTTGGTTCTCCGCTGCTTGCTCAGCCGCCATTGCCCATAGGAACCACTTCTTTCACCTATTTCGTAGCGACATGTCGGACTGCAATAGACGTCTCTTTGCCTCCGCCCATAACGAGTGTAAGCGTGTCCCCAATGAAGCTAAGTCAATATTTGCTGATCGGATGAAGGAGCGTGTTGCATCTCGCAAATTTGGATCCAAAGAATATTGGCGTCTCTGCAAGAGTGTCCTGAACAATAGAAAACCCTCCATACCTCCTTTGTTCAACCAGTTCGAGGTCCTGACCTCCTCTACCGACAAGGCTGAATGCTTTGCTCGGAAATTCTCATTTAATTCAACACTCGACTCCTCCGGTGTACCCATACCAGACTTCCATCTAAGAACTGAGGCCCTAATGAGTGGGTTACACATAACTCCGTCATTGGTATTGGGCATTATCTCAATTTAAACCCCCCCAAAAGGCTAGTGGTGGAGATGGCATACCAGCCATTGTCTTGAAGAAATGCACGCCTGAGCTAGAGCCCGCCCTCTCTAAACTATATAATTACTGCCTCAAGGAATCCTGTTTTCCTGACAGCTGGAAGTCCTCATCCATTGTTCCTGTCTTTAAGAACTCTGGAGACTCCTCTGACCCCTCTAATTACCGTCCTATTAGTCTCCTACCCTTCTTCGGCAAAGTCTTCGAAGCCCTAATTAATGCCAAAATGGTTAACCACCTTACATTCCATGATCTGCTCTCAGACAAGCAATATGGTTTCCGCTACGCCCGATCTACAGCTGGTGTGCTTACGGCCATCACTGAAACCGTCTACCAAGCCCTTCAAAATAACGGTGAGGCTCGTGCCGTGGCCCTAGACATCTCCAAAGCGTTTGATAGGGTTTGGCATGCCGGCCTCCTCCGCTCCAAGGTTATGGTATTACAGGTTGATTGTTTGACCTAATACAATCATTCCTGTCAAACCGTGAATTGAAGGTCGTTCTCAACGGATTCCCCATCCAGTTCCTATCCCACGAACGCAGGTGTTCCCCAAGGCTCCATCCTTGGCCCCACTCTTTTCCTTATTTTCATCATTGCTCCTGTACGATTTTCTGAAGAGGTTCCCTTAATTTCCTTTCCGCCTCTGCTATAAAAAAATAGCTGTGATATCAACATTTCTTATGTTGTTAAGATTCTGGTCACCAATAATAAATCCTGGTAGGACTTCTAATTCTCTCAGGATTACCTCAATGTAAATATTGAATAAGTCCGCTGAGATATTCTTGTCTTTCTATTTCTGTACTATTTACTGAATTTATTTTCTATCCATATGAAGGTGGTTTGCTTGTAATATAAGTTCTATATTATTCTCATCCAGTGGTTCCCAAACAATTCCGGATCATGTCTTACTTTGGTATTTCTAAAATTCTGGTGTCTCCCTGTAATATTTAATTCTTACTTATTCAAAATTTTACAGAAATTCACGAGAAGGAAACTTAAAAGGCCATTAACTTGGTCTCTAAACAAGCCTCCAAAGACCATGGCATCCATGAAAGAGAAAAAATTATAAAAAAAGACAGTTAAATATATGTAATTTCAAAACATATAATAAAGACCTGAAAGGCAGAAATACAAAATATTTGAATGAAAGCTTATTTTGTAATATAATTTGATCATTTTAATCATGAAATAATAATGCAAAATGAAATTTGAGTTCACTAGAAAACAATTCACTGTTAATAACTCATTCTTGAATTGCCCCCTTATTCTGTTGGTATAGTAAGTCGAAGGGTGCACAGCCTACGCATGTCCCATCGGTGAAGCATTCGCCCCACGTTGGGAATCATTCTTCTAATGTCTTTCCCAAACAATTGATTAATTTATTCTCGTTAATTTGTTTGTATTTATTGAGTCTACATTGGTTCAATATATGAATTAATGTCACTATGACATTGCAACATATTTATTAATTATCAATGTCATGAATTTTATTAATCAAAGCAAAGCATAGGCTCAACACAATCTTTGTTGCTCATATCAATCGAATAAGGAAATGAGAAATGACGTTTGCCATCTTCCAAATAGAGAGAAAATCATAATAATAATACTGTGGTGGATAATGATTTTCTAAGCGTAGCTTAGATGTGGCACAAGGCCGGAAGTAGGGGGCACCCAGTGAGGATCGAACTCACTCCTCAGTCGTAATTGTTCTAGCGAGACAAGCTTGTTAAACATTGCACCGCCTCGAGGTGCCCCAATTACTGTGGTGCATATTTCAACATTTAAGTACTTGAAAAAGTAATATGACATTACACAAGGAGTTATTACATCATCAATCGCTTTAGTTTCACACGTCATACAATTGTCTTTTCTAAGGCAATCAGCTAAAAACGTGGAAAATGAAAATAAAAATTTACATTACTTATGAAAAGAAGCAGATTTTCCAAACCTAGCTGTAAGTGGTTAATTTGATTCTAGTTCTCCGACTGCCAGTGTCTAATATAGTATTTTTGACATCAATACCGAGGAAATGAAACTTTTTGGTGAGACAAAAATGACACCTCTGTGACAATTTCAAAATGGTTGTCTAAAACACTAATGGGGGATGTACAAAATATCGTTACTTTCTTTACCTGTGTATGAATCAGGGTGTATATTTTAACACTATTCTTAAATGCTATTTGCCTCAGATTACGCTGAAAATATGGAGAGCGAATCAGACGGAATCCCTTAGTTATTGCATATCAAAGATTTTGTGAAAACAATGTTCAGTTTTTCGCACACACTTTTCCCCATTTGTCAAAAGTAACAATCATTGAAAATAGTTTCACTTGGCCAGATGTTCACAGGTTGATTTAGTCGCAAGTGAAATGAAAAGAAGGAAAAATTTAAAAGGTGTTTAGGGAAGTGGCTGAAAATTTCCTTTCGATAAACAAATGGAGAATTACAAATGGAAGATGGAAAATCTGATAAAAAACTCGGAAATGTTCATTTTCTTTTTTTCTCACCTAATTTTCGTGAATGAAAATATTCTTTGGGAAGAGTTGGGTGATAAGCAGGAAAATTACATCAATATATAAGATTTTAGAGGAACTTTGTACATATAAGTGAATATATAAATCATGAATAGAAGAAAACATATGCCTATTGTTGTATATATGGAATTTAATAATAAGTTTCACTCAATGCAAGGCTCAAGAGCCACTCAAGGTTGAAGTCTCATGTTACAATATGAATAAATGAAGAGTGTAGTATAAATGAAAGAAAAGTTGATAGCAAATGGAGATTATTAAGGTAAGGAGGACAGATAACTATTGGACATGGAAGGGCTTAAGATTGTAGTGTTCAGAGAAGAATTCACATGGGAGTCTGTTCTCCAAATTGGCTATTTTTAGAAAAAAAATGAGCTTTCTGACTGGGATATTCTTCTTAAATTTGAAACATAGAGAAAATGAATCCATGGACGTAACAAGGCGTATCCTCGGTGTAAAAGATTGAATCGTACTCTAGTATAATAAAGGATGGAGCCCATCCGAACATTTGTCTTGGAAACAATGACAGAGTAGCGATGGGTTGGCAAAGTTGCTTCTCTTGGAAAAAGAATGCAGAGTGGAGAATAAATGTAGTAAATGGATATTTTTAGGAACACTATATTCATGAATTATATGAAAGTTATATTTAAAAAAAAAATATATATATATATATATATATATATATATATATATATATATATTCTTTGTATATATTTTTTACATTTTTTTAATTAGTTGACATGTGAAACAATAAAAATGTTGAAAATCACAAGATTTTCGCCAGTGATTAATACTGAATAGTGATTTTTGGCAGAGCTAAATTCTAAATCCAGTGGACATTAACAAACCTCATTGCAGGAATCAACATTTAGCCGTGGCACCAGATAAACGTTTTATTGCTTCTTACAAATTCGTTTAACCCCACATCAATGTGTCTCTTACTACGGTCAGATAACGCCGTTATGAAAGGATACTTGCATAGCTGAAAGCGGTTTTCTACTGTATGTTTTATTAGTGTATACATGAGAGTGTATATGCGACAATGGCAGATCAATAATAATAATAATAATAATAATAAAAATGTGGAGGTGCAAGTAAGAGAGATATTATCTGTGAGAATAGGATTATAACTATCTACCTATCTCTCTCTCTCTCTCTCTCTCTCTCTATATATATATATATATATATATATATATATGTATATATGCACGTTTCATTGAATATGACAGACAAGGTGCTTTAATTTAATTTAATTTTTTTTATACAATTTCTCATGTGATCTTATATATTTTTTTCTTTGCGGAGGATAAATTATATAAAAACTGTCATTTTTTTTTCTTTCTGAGCGCTTTCGGCTATACATTTAGGCATTTTCAAGGTTGAAATATATTAACTGTTAACAAGAAGTAGTTTCTTGTATGTATTTATATAATGTTTTCATTTTCAAAAACAAGGTCAAGATATTGAGAAAATAATTATAAGGTCACATGAGAAATTTTATAAAAAAATAAATCAGAGTACCTTGATTAAACGTGCATGAAAGAAGGATTGCTGCCTAAATACACACACACACATACACACGCACACACACAAACACACATACACACACACACACACATATATATATATATATATATATATAGGAGTATGTGTGTGTGAAAGAAATATGACAAAGTGGCAAAACTTTTGGTGCGAGGCGTTTCATTGTACTAAATTTAGGTTTACTCGGTGCGAGTCCACATACGCAGAAACATGAAATGCTGGGAATTTTTTATTTAAAAATATTTTTTAAAAAAATGTGTTTTTGGTATATAATCTCTCTCTATATAAACACATATTTAAAAAAAAATATATTTTTTTTCTTAAATGTAAAATACACTGGATCTTTCGTTGGTGCGCATGCGTTGTATCATCGACGTAAACCGAAACTTAGTCTGATGACGTCCTAAAGAAGGCCGAAACGCGTGACAACGAAGATTTTTTCAGGTTTGCCATAACTCTTTCATATAAAAACCGATATATCGTTATTCAACATATAGTGTTGATTTCCGTATAACATCTATCTATCTATCTATCTACATCTACTATCTATCTATCTATCTATCTATCGCAGTCCATTAACTATATATCGATACCAGTCAATTATCTATCTATCTATCTATCTATCTATCTATCTATCTATCTCTCTATCTATCTATCTATCTATGTTTTTTCTATCTATCTATCTCTCTATCTATATCTGTGCGTTTGCGTATGTCTGTGCGTGTATTTTCCATTTACTATGAAAATTCACTGATTAATACATTTTTACAACCCTTTATAGGTCATTTAAAGCTAGAAAATATATTTAGAGTTTAAGAGGAGATAACTAATACCAGCCTTACTAATTAACCTATAGCTGGGGGTAGAGGAGGTGGATTCACACCCTTCCTAAGTGTATTTGCGTGTCAGTGAATATAAAAGACATAACTGGAATAGGAACTCGATGCATCCATTAACAATTCCTAGTTAGTGTCCATTACACCATCCCGAAATCAAAGCTTACAGCACTTGGTATTTCAAAGCAGTTGCCCATTTAGGTATTGAACAGGCTCCACGTTGCTCAACTTCGGTGATCATAGATAAATTTACGAATTTAGTCCCATTTTTACTGGCCATGTACCACTCTAATTTTAGTGAATATTGAAATACGGTAACTAGTAATTTTATTAATGACCCAAGAATGACGGGAGGAATAGCAAATAAACAGATAAAGGGATGAGGGGAGAATGTGTTTGTGTGCGAGATAGATAGATAGATAGATAGATAGATATATATATATATATATATATATATATATATATATAGATAGAGAGAGAGAGAGAGAGAGAGAGAGAGAGAGAGAGAGAGAGAAAAAACTGTGTGAGAGCAATCGGTGGAAGTGTGACGAGAAAAAAGTTTCATTTTTCCCTCGACCCCAATGTTATTTGTCTCTTAAGAAGTATTGGAGTGGTTGCATTGAATGAGATGTCAAAGCAAATTATATTAAAATGGACAAAGATGTTTACGGACAGAAAAGCAAAACGAGGGCTTGTTATCCCCCTTCTTGAAAGCCTTGTCTCATTCATAAAAATATAAGTGAAAGGAAAAATAATAGACACGATAAATAACAACGTGAAATCCTCCGGAAAAATTCCAAATGGTACGTAGACAGTTTATATCGACGAACTGAAATATTTTGCATTAACACCAACAATAACAACTACGAATATAAACATAAATTGACATCATCATCACCATCATCATCATCATCATCATCATCGTCATTGTCGTCATCATCACCATCATCACCATCATCATCAGCAGCAGCACAAGTATTATTACCTTACTGTCTCTAGCCTTTACTCTCTTCAATTTTGATTTGTAATAATAATAATAATAATAATAATAATAATAATAATAATAATAATGCGACAAATAGGGAAGAGCTCGAATGAGGCACAGTGTTTAATAATATTTATCAATGTTTCGACTCCATTCCCATCTTCTTCAAGTACAAAAATAATAACAGTCTTTGAAGAAACGTCGCTTCTCATGAGAAAAACAGTTGTACTGGTAACCAACAGAAGAAAGCTGCCTTTCAGTAGATAACCTGAATCGAATGCAACTGAACGTGAGCAGCACGATGTCATCGTGATAATCATTAAAATTTCCATTGGTTGATTATTTAGAGCAGGTAATCAAATAGTTTAGTATAAATTTGAGGAAACTCTGTAAGGCGTTAGTAATTTGCATTTATAATTATTTTCATGCATTTTAGGGGTTGAAAGGTCGGTGAATTCTGCATATATTTCATAATAATAATAATAATAATAATAATAATGATAATAATAATAATAATGATTATGATGATAATGAGTTATCAAAATACAAGGACCTTGAAATCGAAATTTCAAAAATGTCACACATGAGGGCATCAACAATTTCAATTTTAGTTGGAACCCTCGAATTGATTGTAGAAGGTTCCTGTAAACACATCACTGGGATCCCTGGTAACCCAAACCTTGAAGAAATACCAAAAATGGTACTCACATATAAAGCCAACAGGGCTTTCTTTATCTATGTAAAATATATGGGATCTTATTTGTTTTCTCAGCAAATGCTCTGTGGAAAATGTCATGATGACATTTCTGATCTTAAGTTGGGACCCGTAAAAAAATGAGAATACACCAGAAACCAAAGGAAATAATAATAATAATAATAATAATAATAATAATAATAATAATAAAGAAAAATCAATGCTAATCGCCCAGACATTGCAAACAAAAAAGCGATAGAAATCGTAATGTAGATCTTCAGTGGTTGGCAGGATCTTGTCTCAAACCAGAAATTGAAATTATTGTATTTGGATGTAGCGAACTGGCGCCAACAAAGTACTTGCAACGATATTATTGAGCAGCTCAGCCCATACATTGGTCAATCGAATATCTCGCATTCTTCCATTCTGACAAAGGGAATTGATGGTAACATAAGCTCGGAGAGTTTCGCAGAATGATGAAATTTCAACGTTTAAACTAATAGAGAAATCCAGACAAATCGACTGGACATGACTGTGAGAACCAAATCGAGAATACGTCTTCGAAGGATGTTGCATACACAAGTAGCAGTAAAGATATCTTTGAGAGTGTTTGTGAAACTAAGTAAATACAATGACCTTTTATAGAAATCGGTAGAATGTGGCATCTCCACACAACAACATTACCCGTTGTCATTAGGGGCTTTGAAAGTGATATTCAAAAGGAACAAAGAAATATGTAGATCAAATTCTTGGTCGTCCTAAAATATGTGAATTGCAAAAATTCATAATCAAGGCTTCTTCTCGCATCTTGCATAGATTTTTCTCCATGCAGTGAACATAATAACATACTTTTTTCTCTCTCTGATTGCATGGCACTACATCTGTTTGCATTTTCTCATCAAAAAAATGTCTCTTGAACTTTGGTTATGACTGCGGGAAAGCTCGTACTACACAAATCAAAGTCTAAAGATAATAATAATAATAATAATAATAATAATAATAATAATAATAATAATAATGGGACTACACAATACACACTGACAGAACAATCAAGGCCAACCGCCCAGATATTGTTATTAAAGACCGCAAACAAAATCGGTGCCTCCTTATTGATATGGCAGTCCCTGCCGACTGCAATGTATCTTTGAAGATATTCAAAAAGTTGTCAAAGTACAAGGACCTTGAAATAGAAATCGCGAAAATGTGGCATATGGGAACATCAACAATCCCTGTTGTAGTTGGAGCCCTAGGATTGTTGGAAAAGATTCCAGTAGACTCATTGAAGGGATTCCTAGAAACCTGTGCCTTAAAGAAATACAAAAAATTCTCCTCACGAGTACAGCCCACACCTTACGAAGGGCTTTGTCTATGTAAAATTTATTTTTGTTTTTTTTTGCAGTGGAAAATGTCATGATGCCATTTCTAACCTTAGGTCCCTGGGCGGGAACAGGAAAGAAATGAGTACACATCCGAAATCAAACGAAATAAAATAATAATAATAATAATAATAATAATAATAATAATAATAATAATAAGGTTTTATTCCTGCTGCACTGGACCAATGCTTGCTAACTAGAAATTACCAGGTACTCATATTGAAAAATTGTTTTGATCCCAAATTCTGTGATAAATATCCCGAAACAATTGATCATTGTACGGTGTTATTACTCACTGAATATAAAACTCAGTATGATAGAGTGGGCCAATATATGCACTGGAAAATATGCAACTTTTACGGGAAGGGGACTGCAAGAAAATGAATATCAGAGGAGGCGCAAAAGATAGAATCTTTTGAAGCGACTTTACAATACACACAGACAGGACAATCAATACTAATCCTTGAACATCGTGATCAAAGACCACAAGAAAAAATGTTCCTGTATTTCCTGTAGATTGTCTTTGAACATTTTCGAAAAACTATCAAAATACAAGGATCTTAAAGTGGAAATCAGTTGTAGTTACTATTGGATTGATTGGAAAATGTTCCGATAGAATTTTTGAAGAGATTCCTGGGGACACATACCTTAAAGGAATACTAAAACCTGTACTCGCAACTTCACCTCACACATTACGAAATGTGTGTTCTAATTTATTACGTTTTTGGTTTTTATAAATGTCATGAAGCCATTTCTGACCTAAGATCTCTGGTTGTGACTTGAAACGAAATGTATATACAACAAAACTCCAAGAAAAGGAAATAATAATAATAATAATAATAATAATAATAATAATAATGAAGAACAATCAATGCTAATCGCCCAGACATTGAAAACAAAAAAGGAATTGTCTCCTTATTGATATGACAGTCCCTGAACACTGCAATGTATCTTTGAAGATCTTCAAAAAGCTACCAAATTACAAAGACCTTGAAATCGAAATCTCAGAAATGTGGTACATGAGCGACTTCAACAATCCCTGTTGTAGTTGGAGCCCTCGAATTGTTTGGAAAAGATTCCAGTAGACTCATTGAAGTGATTCCTGGAAATACAAAACAATTGTTCTCACGAGTACAGCCCACACTTTATAAAGGTCTTTATCTATGTAAAATATGTTTTTTTTAATTGGTCAGTGGAAAATACCATGATGCCCTTTCTAAGCTTAGGTCTCTGGGCGGGACCCAGAAAGAAATGTCTAAACACCAGAAATTAAAGGAAATAAAACAATAATAATAAAACTCTCAAATGATAAGAACCTTCAAATCGAAGTAAGAAACTGTGTTGAAATTTAAAGCTACGATTATCCATGTTGTGATAGTGGGCATTGGGTATGGTAAAGAAAGGTACCGAAAATCATGTGGTGTAAAATTCATGGACACATCAGCATCTTAGAGATACAAATGATGACTTTGTGCGGAACTTCACATATCCGGGAAATCCTATCCATCTAAAGGAAACGTTTCTGCATAGAAAACTCTTACATTGACCTTTTTACTCATAGACACCGGAGGGGATTTGGCAATTAGGCACTTCAAATTGATTTTTGGCACGATGATGCCATACGCAACAACAACAACAACAATAATAATAATAATAATAATAATAATAATAATAATAATAATAATAATACGTCGGGTTCTGAGAAGTTGTTGATGAGAGCAAGAAAGCCTTTAAAATTGAAAAGTAACTCTCTATTTTATATATGATGGACTCCCCCGCTTAAGTACAAATTTTACAAGCCGGGAGAATCCATTATATATTAAATAGGGCGGTATATCTATTATATTACCGAAAGAGCTCACTATACACAGAGGGGTGACATGCTTATCTTTGCTGCACTCTTCTGATGATTTCGTATAAATAGATTGAAAAGAAATTAAGTTTTAAACTTTATAAATAAAACACCTTAATTTATGTCTTCAATTAATTTTAAGATTAGATGAGTTTTTGCTCGTTGAAAAATGGATGATAAATTTAGAATTAAATTGTAACAAGAACAAGAACAAGAATAAACTGTTAATTTTTCATGGCATGGCTAGTCTAATTGTTCCTTATTTCTTCACATCACATTCATATATATATATATATATATATATATATATATATATATATATATATATATATATATATATATAGATAGATAGGTAGGTAGATTTAAAAAGGACTAGATAGGCTTGCTTGTCACCATGTTCACACTCCTCTCAGGTCATTTGTATCCCTTGTTGCCTGTTTAGAGGTAGCTTTTCTGTTCATTCTAAAGTCTTTTTCTTGTCTTTCAGACCCAGTAACAGCTTGCGTCTTAGTGGCATTAGCGCCTTGCTTGCGAATAACAGCACTTTCTGCTCACTTAAAAAGAAAAATTCCAGAAGCAAATATCAAATTATTCATTGGGACTGATATTATTGATATTACTATATTTCATAGGCTCACTCGTTGTTGGAGATCAAGTGACAGCAAATCAAATCTTTAGCATTTTCCCCAATATTCTTACCGCTTCTTTGAGGCTTTTTGTATAGTTTCAATTTCATGTTCTTATTAATTTCACGTTTCTCGATTTCCTCATTTCCCGATTAATTTCTCTAACTTGTCTCTTTCTGATTCTTTCTCTAAATACACAGATGAAGGAATATTGGAAATTAAAACATCAAAGTATTAGAGAGCTTCATAAATATGACGTGACTGACATAGTTATCCAGAAAGGTACATAGGAACAGGCTGAAATAGAGAAATAGACTAACATACACATCTGTCAGGAAGAAATATAGTCTTAAGGTAGGCTATATTTATGGGATAAAGTGCACAATATCACAGATATATGTAAATATCAATATAAAAGTGAACATTGAAGTCAACACTTAGAGGCGACATGCTGTTTCATGCTGGACGCAATCGTTAGGCCTGACGACTGCGTCCAGCATGAAACAGCCTGTCGCTTTCTGAGTGTTGACTTTAATGTTCATTTGTATATATATATATATATATATATATATATATATATATATATATATTAGGTAGACAGATAGATATAATATCTGATAACAAATTCTACTGAACTCACTCATCCCCTGAAGAGTGGATTGTACCTACGAAACTTGAAAACGAGTTATTTAACACATTATTTTATTTGCTTACTGTTAATGGTGTATTTTCTTAATGCTGCTCACTGTGCATAAAATAATGTTCTCTTTAAAGTCTTAGCCTCAAGAAATATACTGGTCATTTTTTTCCTTCGAAATACAGTATTTGCCTTTATTAGATAGATAGATAGATAGATAGATAGATAGGAATAGACTGAGATAGATAAATATATCTGAATAGACTGAAACAGATAGATAGATAGATAGATATAAATAGACTGAGATGGATAAATAGCTATGAACTGACTGAGATAGATATGAATCGACTATAGATAGATACATAGAGAGATAGTTATGAATAGTCTGATATTGATAGATATGAATAGATTGACAGAGTATGAATCGACTGAAATATATAGATACATAGATAGATAGGTAGGTATGAATCGACTGAGATAGATATGCGTCGTCTGAGATAGATAGATATGAACAGTCTGAGATAGATATGAATAGACCGAGATAGATAGATATATAGATATGAATAGACTGAGATAAATAAATACATATGAATAGACTGAGATAGATAGATATATAGATAGGAATAGACTGAGATAGATAGATATATAGATAGGAATAGACTGAGATAGATAAATAAATATGAATAGACTGAGATAGATAGATAGATAGATAGATAGATAGATAGATAGATAGATAGATAGATAGATAGATATGGATAGACTGAGATAAATAGATATGCATCGACTGAGATAGATAAATTTAAAATGGTTATATAGGTTCGCCTATCATCCGGTTCACACTCCTCCCATGTCCTTTGAACAAGAGTAGAGGTTTATCTCTTATTTCCTGTTTAGAAAGTGAGTTTCCGGTTTCTTCTAAAGTTTTCTCATTCATTTTCACTCCCAGTAGCCCTTTGTGTAGTAGTGGCTTTGGGGTGAATTGATTAAAAAAGATTAAATACGTTAAGATTGATTGTTATTCACAGATTGATATAGATACCGATGAAGAAATTATATAGATGTAGAAGATGATACATGTTCACAGAGATTGATAAATCAGAATAGACTAATATATATATATATATATATATATATATATATATATATATATATATATATATATATATGTGTGTGTGTGTGTGTGTGTGTGTGTGTGTGTGTGTGTGCAAAAAGAATGTGAAATATGTGTATATAGATAGATAGATAGATAGATAGATAGATAGATAGATAATGAACAGACTGGGATAGATAGATAGATAGATAGATAGATAGATAGATAGATAGATAGATAGATAATGAATAGACTGGGATAGATAGATAGATAGATAGATAGATAGATAGATAGATAGATAGATAGACAGGTCGCAAAAGATGGAAAAAAAAGGAAAGAGAGAAAAACGATCACTCAGATTTGTGGCCGGAGAGGCATTGCTGGTCATCGCCAACCAGATTCATGAAATCGCCGTGTTGTATGTCCGTTCCTACGAGAGCCAAACAAATAATGGTCAGTTGACAAGCACGGCAGATTGACTGGGGGTGGAAATGGAGAAAGTGAGGTTTTCAATAGAGAAGACAACCAGTTTAGAAGAGGAAGTTGTGATGCATCGAAGTGTGTCATGCCAGAAATGTCATTTGAATCTGAACGGCGAAATATAAACATGACATTTGAATTAAAACATGACATTTAGATTCTGATTTGCCCTCGATTCCAGCCGGAGAAAATATGCTCTCTAATGTCCTGGCTCAGAAATAATCAGACACTCACTGCCACCTTTCTGTTTCTCTCTTTCAAGAAACATACATTGATCTAGGTGCATCGTCAGGAGTAATGGTTAACAAGTCAGTAGACCATAAAACTGTTTTAGTTGACCTACATTTAGGACCAGCCACTTTCTCAACGCCGTAATATAGATTCCCCGTGCCTATTCTATAAATACTTTCTTGATATTTGTTTTGATGAACTTTGATCTATGATACTTAGACTTTATGGATTTAAGCGCAGTACCAGATTGGCAACAAGGCCTCACTATTTTACAGTTTAATTGGCTACATGGAAGCGTAATTCTTTTCCTAAAAAAATCATTTTCTCGCACTTAGCGCCTGCGGAACTCACTTCCGGTTTCTTGCTTTCCAGCCAACTTTGATCTTCAAAAATTTAAACGCAGTGTCAATTGCTATTTGATATTTTCTTGATTCGTCGTCTTTTATTGTTCTCGCTCCTCAATAATGTTTTTCTTTTTCATATTCTTTCACACTCAATAATCCCTTTTGTCTTAGTGGCTTTATTACCTTACTTGGAAATGATAAAAAAATGATAATTGAAATGAAAATAGGAAAAAAAGATAAGTCCAACCGTAGTGTAATGGTAGCAATAGTGTAAAGCAAACCATTACTATTGTACTGCGTTTTCCATCTAAATTTGTACTAATCAAAGCCAATTTTGTTAAAATAGTATCCAATGACAAAAAGGATATTACTTATCAAGCATATCTTGTAAGTTAATGATAGTGAGTTCGATCCTTACAAGGTGATATGCGAATGAGCGTTCGAACCTGATTGTATTTCTTAATTTGTATTTACTCAAAACGAGGTCAGGTTGTGACACAAGGTCGGTTTAATGTGGGGAGCCCGAGCGCGTACACCCGAGCAAGGAACAAAAATTCCCCCAGCCGCCATAACCGTCAGTTGCGCTGGCCTCGGTGCGTGCACCGATCCTTCTGTCGTGCAATGAGGAGGCGCATCTCGGGCAGCTGTTCCCCAGCATAATTTTTTTCAGTTGTGACTCTGTCCTTTGACGGAGTCGTCCCTGAATGCACACTGCCCAAAGACAGAGACGCAACCGAGAGAGGATAAATAGATATGTTAGAAACTATTCAAAAGAGCAATTTACACACTTGTATTTTTTAATTTCTCCGGGAAATCCAGCACCTCAACGTCGAGTAGGTGTTTTTGAATTCTATCTCTCAAGTTTTATGGTTAATTTTATGAAAACGGAAACAGAATGAGAATTTTAAGGAGACCTTTTTTCGCTATTGATTATGTGGCTTCATCTTTCTATGGACTCTTGAATAGTTTGTTAATAAGTTTTGTTGAATAATTAAAATTCATTAAAGATAAGAGCAAAAAAAGAAAATAAAAAAAATTACCACACACATATCGACAGAAAGCCTAAAAATCGAGCGAGCGACATAAAGTATTCGAAACAAAACTATACGAACATTAATACGAATTATTAATCCAATAACAATACTTAATCGCACGAATTCAAAACCCACTGACAATGAGAAAAGACTTCCCATAAATTTTTAAACAAGCAAATAATATATATCTTTCACTGAGATCGATTCCCTATCGGTGAAACACCTGAGTAGTTGAATTTCGGACAAAATTAACCTTAGCAAGCACACAGGCATATGAACACACACACACACACACACACACACACACACACACACACACACACAAACAAACGCAAATAAATGTATTTTTAAAGTAATGTTTTTTTTTTAATTTATTAATCAGACAGAGTTTTAACACTTAAATATCATGTTAATTGATATCCATATTTAAGTAGAAAGCTCCGATTTTATATTTTAAAATAGGATACTCATTATCGTCTGCTGGTTTGAATATTCGAGAAAACAAAAAAATATGCGCCCTTCGGCAAGATTGGAATCTGCGTTCCCCTTGATAGGAGACACCGTCGTTTATTGCTTATACCGACTCGGCCACGGAGGGCGTTGCCCATCAAGCAAGAAGGATTTCCCTTAAAGGCCTTATTCAGCTTTGTTTGATCTGCATAAGCACATCGTATATAACAATGTTTTCTCCTGCCAAGGGGAACGTAAGTATTTTTTTCTTTAAAAAAATAAATATGTTTGTATGTACAAAGTATGAGTGGTTTGAACATTAGACGATGCCAGTCTGATTGACGGATGAGAAGTGGTTATAAACCCTGCCACAGATTCACGTACAACATGTGAGTGAACTTTGACGAAGCAACTTGGAAGCCTTTGATGGTTGTATTAGCACAATCATTAGCACATCGATCTTGCTTATGTCAAATTGTGCACTATGTAAATCTCAAGAACGATGTGTTCTGTTCAGCAGAGTTACAGTATAAACCATATATTTTCACCGTGTAAAGTCACTAATGTGCCTGAGAACTTGACTACAAACAGATTAACTAACTACCCTAGCAGACACACATACTCAAAACTGAGCAGACAGGTTATGGGTCTGGTTATTTCAGGTTTATTGTGTTATTATAATGATAGCTGAAATAATTATAGATGAGCAAATGGTTATTTCCTGGTTATTGAATTTTCGTAACGGCCATTGTGTACGATTCCGTCTTCTTAATTATCTAGATCATATAAAGATTGGTCACAATTTTAAGTCGTTCGATGGGTAGTAAATTTAGGGTTTGTATTTGAGTCATTTTTCTTTGATATTAATTACTTTGGTATTTTATTAATTTCTTACTAACAAATTATTTATTATTATTAAATTTAATTAATTATAAAATCTTTGTAAGTATGCAAATATTTTCATGGCATCTTCTCTGACGATCTATTTTCACTAATGTCCCAATTGCATGAATTTAAGCGTGTTAATAGGTTGGTATCTTGGTCCCATCCTTTCACGGTCGAAACAGTTAAATGTAACCGCCTCTTCTACTCCAACAGCCACTTCTCTTGCACTTCCTGACAGTGGAACTCCCTTCCTCTTATTTGATTCCCTTATAGCGATAATCTTTAAATATTCAAATGTAATGCCAATCGACATCTTATTCTTGATCTTGATCAGCGTCCTTCTCTTTTTTCCTCAAAAACCCGTCTTTACTCTTGCTCTCACTCTCTGTAACCCCTTGTGTACTAGTAACACATCCCACCTTGCTTGGGGTGAAATACTTAAAAAAAATGTATTCACTCGTAATATTTTTCTTTTATTATATTTTTTATGTGTACGATATGTGTACGATATGTGTATGAATATTCAAATATAAACCTTTCCGCTCCTGAAGTAATTTGACTCTCAAATTTCTGGTTGTATCTGTTTTATTGATTATTTTATTAATTCATTTTTTTGAAAATTTTTATCAAATAAAATAAATTCTTTCCTGATGATGAGCAGAAGCATAGAAATATTAGCCAAATCTCAAACAACTCTTATCTGTTAAATAAATATATTTTTATCACTCAATCTTTTAATAATGGGGTATTGTCGCCATATCTGGACTGTTGTCACCCAGTCAGCGTTTACGAGGCCTTGTGTGTGATGGATTATTTTCCACCCTACAACCCCTTTTCACACAGACGAAACGTTCCTAGGCTCTCGCTATTTCAATGGGAAATATTCAAACGGGCTACATTCCTTCGTTCCATCAGTTCAGACCTTCACAATGAGGCGTTTCCATGCCTTGTGCATGGCGTCGTCAAATCACTCTTATTCCCATCATATTCCATTAGTATGGAAGAAGTTCAGAAAGAAAAGTTACGTGTAGTTACCATTGGAAATAATATGAATTCATCTATTCTACCCACCAGCTGTAGGCTGAATATCAAGACAGACTGTGTCCTATAGCCTTGGCTGGTAACCAGTCTATAGGAAAAATAAACGGCAGCCTATTGCAGGGAATCTTCTTCCTAGTTAGTCATGAATCGAAAGAATCATGATCGCTCAAGTGTATATCACGTATGGGACTTACTTTCCACTAAGCTTTATCCACAGTACAAAAAATACTCCTGTGAGAATGCTTAACTACAATCTTAACCTCTTCCAGTCTAGTGTCAATCGATAGCTATCCGACATATTATCTTAATATTCAGCCATTTTCTCCTTCCTTCTCCGGTGCAACAGTTTCAGTCAGCAACCCATTACTTTGAGTGGCCTATGGGCCTTGTATTGGATGAATGAAAAACATAATAATGATCCTTACATTTTTCATATTGCTACCAATGGTCCCATATCATACGTCTTTTAGTTATCTTTGCTGTTATGGCTGTTTTTCATGAATTTTTTGGTATAACATATAATAACGGCATTGTCACCCTATTTAGAAACACACGCGTACCTCTCTCTCTCTCTGCACACACACACACACACACACATATATATATATATATATATATATATATATATATATATATATATATATATATAAAGTATATAAAGTGTATGATAAAGTATATAGTTTTTAATCGCAAATGCATATACTTATACATGTTCTGAAAAATGTCAAGAATTTTGAAGTTGTCAGAAACTTTTACACTAGAATTGTTTATGGCTACAAAAAACATTTCGTATTTCCGTCCATAACAAATTATTTTGTCCAAATAAATAAAAAAAAGAACCGTTTAACTATGCAAATAAAAAATATAAAAAAAAAATCTTTATAAATTCGTTTTTCCAATTCATAAAAGTTTTTCGATTGGTTATACATGAAAAAAATATTTTTAATTTTTTGAAGTTCCTCTCACTTTGTAGATAAAAATTGAACACTCTTAAAAAATCAAGTTTACAATCACATTTCTTTTTTTAAATTTTATTTCAAGAACAAAAATAACAAAGTCAGTCTTCTGTACAAAAGTTTCAAACGTTTTTCTTCCATCAAATTGTGAAAATTATTTTTTCTCATGGTTCGTAAAAAATGCTTATTCTACGTTCGAATGGTTCCTTAAAAGCTGCATTTTGTCTCGACAAGAACTCACTTGGCAATTCGCTAGCGCGCATGCGCACACTATCATCAACTCAATCGTGCATGAGTAAACAAATATTAACACAATAGCGCATAGGCGCACATATATATGTATATACTTACAACATTTTTATTCCTTTTTTCTGTCACTTAAAAAATACATTAATTGTCACATATATGGAAATTCAATTGAAGAGTTCAGTTTGCTCATATGCGCAAAAATATGTACATATATACAAGTGAAAATTTGTACAGATTTTCATGTTTCTTTTTTTCATTTCTGTCTAAGACGGACGTATTTACCTAAGCGCACGTTCTTGTAAATCAGGAGAACAGGAAGGACACACACGCATGAGTGTGTTCTTTGTACGGACACACAAGTCGCCTAATCGATATTAGTGCTCATTCTTTTACTTATAGAAATATAAGAAAATAAGAATAGCAATAAATTCAAATATGTTAATACTTAGGACATTTTACAAATAAATAAATGAATATTCGCACATCAGTAAGAGCTTAACTAATTTTCTAATTTTAGTAAATTGGTTAATTGTTTGTAATTTTAGTAAATATAAATAATCACTTGGTTATATTATCAAGACACATTGCAATTTCAATTACGAATAGATCTATTTTCAACCTCATTGTCTTAGTGGTGGCCTGAATTCAAAACCTACGAAGGTTTTTTAGGGACCTTGTGCACCATTTCTTTGTATTCAGCTCTCCCAAAAGGCGCGGTTGGTTCTGCACAAGCCACTCTCCCTATAATCAAATGATTTGTGCGGGTAGTCTGCCTATCGGCTTCTCGGAACTGAGTTTCTTGACCTTCACACCTCAAAATTGACAGGAGATTCAGTATATATATATATATATATATATATATATATATATATATATATATATATATATATATATATATATATATATATATATATATATTCGAATACAGGGTTCTTAAAGATAAAATTCCTATAACAAAACCACTATTTTTAAAAAGTGCTCAATATAAAGTAGTAGTAAAAAATAATTATGATATGTTATAATCATAAAATAATGACATATTATAATATGTTATATGATTATGTCATAATTTTGTAAAATAATTATAAATATATAAATAAATAGTCCAGTATATATATTCTGTTTATATGCTTTGTTTATAATAAAGTGTATTAACCGGTCTGAAGATCCGAGTAATCTCAAAGAAAATATGCCTCCTCCGATAAGAATCGAACCTGCATCCTCCACAGAACCGTTACGTTGCCTGAAGGGCTATACCATTTAGCTTTCAGAAGCTTTTGTTTTGCCAGCTTAAATTACTGTTTTTAAACTACAAACTTTCAATGAATGGTAGAGCACGTCAGGCTATATGACGGTTCCGTGTAGGATACAGGTTCGATCCCTTCGAAAGACATATATTTTCTATGAGTTTTCTCGGATATTCAAAGCAGTAAATGTTGTTAATACTGTTTATTATAAACAGAGCAGTTACTTAAACATTTATATCTATAAAAATAACGTAAAAGAGAAAATATATTAAAATTATTGTCGAACTTTCATAATATATATTTACTTGAAGATGAAATAGAACTAATTCTTTTAATTTAATTATTGAAGTTTTTAGCTCCGGTTTTTGAAACATGGTAATTCCTGTGTAGCGAAGAAACCATATTTAAAAACAGTTAATTTATAATATTTATGCTCTGTAAATTTACATTGAGCACTGTTTTGTAAAAATAATAATATCAATAAGAACACCGTGTTTTTATATCATTCTTTTCTTATATATATATTATATATATATATATATATATATATATATATATATATATATATATATATATATATAAAAGAAAAAACAGACCAGTTTAAGGTTCCATTATGATAATTTATTTCACCAGAGCCCTTTTAAGGGACGCTGGATCATCAGATAAAATTTCCAAAAATTGAAACGAATTCCACACTATTTAAAATAAAAGAAAATCCTCACCAGTACTGGAAAGAGCAATAACAGCTAAAAAAAAAAAAAAAAAGTGTGAATTTTCATTTCAACTTTCGTTTTTTGGAAGTTTTATCTGATGATCCAGTGTTCCTTAAAAGGGCTCTGGTGAAATAAATTATTATAATGGAACATTAAAGTGGTCTGTTTTTCTTAAAATTATTAGCTCTGGATTTACATTGAGCTCTCAGGATTTCATCCTCCTTGAGACTACCTATACGGATTACCAAGTTTATCATAACTTAAATCTATCTATCTATCTATATATCTATATCTATATCTATCTATCTATCTATCTATCTATCTATATATATATATATATATATATATATATATATATATATACGTTATTAAAAGTGATAAAGCGTGATATAAAATATCTTTTGATGCATCTCAACTGTTACAAACTTGGGAGGGATGAGGAAGTATTTGCAGTAATATTAGCTTTTTTATTTATTTAAATGTCATCTCTATGTCACGTAAGGAAACAGTAGATTACAACTTTCCACAGATAAATTTCTCTATTTTCTAGATTTCTCCTAGGAAACGCAGTCAAGTGATTTGCCTTCTCTACGGTCACGTATTCAGAGTTTTTCCTTTTCTTAGAATGGTTGCAATCCATGCTTACAGCATTCAATCCATCTTGTTATTTAACCTATAGCTTGGAGGTGAAAAGATAATAATCTGTCTATATTTCTGAAATGAGGTATTATGTACATTATTTACATTATTCGGACTATTATCCTTATCCTTTTCGCCATATTAATTACAGTCTACCCCAGTGAGCGAAATAAAGTGTTCAGTTCGACATTCAAACCACCTGAAGAAGTCCGGAGCGTACAACGGCCGAAACGTTGTAATAGATATGGCGACAAAGACGAGGACAATAGTCCGAATAATGTAAATAATGAAGATAAGAATCATCATAAACTTGGCTTGTTGATTTCAGTTTCAGTAGCGATTTTGCATAAGGTAAATTCAAGAAGGTTGTTGCCTACGTACACCTTTACCGTCTTTTTTCCCTCGCATTTAGTGAAGGGGATCAACGACAATTCTGTTTTTGATAATGATGAGTAGGGTAGGTAACAAGACAATCGTCATCATACCTTTCGTAATTATTAGGAAAGACTTTTCTTTCTTTTTACGTGCCCTGTCCTTTCAGGACGTAGGGGATCATGGCTCTCCACCACCTTCTATCCCTTGCAGCTCTCAACAAGTCCTTCCCTCTGCATTCTCCCCCAGACCACGTTCTGTCATGCACCTGCCCAAGTTCGACAGGTATATCACGCGTTAACTCTCTTTCCCTCTATTGAACCCGTGAGTATCAGATTCTCTAGACCCTCCTTCCTCATTATGTTTCCCAGAAACATCAGCTGCCTCTTCCTGATATTAATTAGAAGCTTCCTCCTTGTTTGAAACATCTCTAAGATTTCATCGTTGCTCACATGATGGCATCTTAGAGAGGTTGCAAATAAGGAGGAAAGAGAGATAAGCACCTTTTTGATTTTCGATTTTCGATTAAGTTCGTTCATTGATTCCATTTGCTCACTGAACTTGACATAGAAGCTATGAAGGAGACAATGTATACGAATCTGGCCATCAAATGTTAATGAATGGAAAAAGAAGCTGATGCTCTTTTCCAAATACTTCTTTTGGCAATTCTCACATCTATTTTTAAAAAAAATGCAGAACCTACTATTTGCCATCAGGATTCTAAAAGTGTTTTCCTTAATCTCATCCAAGATCTGAAATAAAAGAAGTAGACCTAATTTACGGAGGAACACCTTTTTTTTTTAAAATAGATTATTCAAATGCGTACAGATTTTTCCATTGTTTAATCAACAGCAAATTTAACTTTTGATGAAAAAGCAAATGTTTTAAGGTGTCAACTCTGTTTATAATTTTACAGTAACGTTCCCTCACCAGAAACTATGTTAAACTACAGCAATTTTCAAATTACATATATATATATATATATATATATATATATATATATATATATAAGTAAACGGAGCGTCTACAAGCCAATAGACTTAATATTCACAGTTTAAATTAAAATTAAAAGCTGGACGTCTATTTCAAATACAATTGTCAATATAAAGTTAGAAGTAATAAAAATAGCGGATTCAATATAAATCCATTAATTCTATATATATATATATATATATATATATATATATATATATATATATATATATATATATGTGTGTGTGTGTGTGTGTATATATATATATATATATATATATATATATATATGTATTTGTATGTATCTGCGTATATGCAAGCTTTACTGATAATATATTTCTTTTTATATATATATATATATATATATATATATACACACACACACACACATATATATATATATATATATATATATATGTGTGTCTAACTATCTGCGTGTTTCTCTGTATGTGAATGTATGCGTGTACATGAATATTTATCATTTTATCAGTTTGTGTGTGCGTATAAATGAGAGCTTATGATATATATGCATGTGTAAGCATTTTTTGAATGTATGAACTCCCCTTTGTCACTCATTGCTATGAATTATAACGAAGCGTAAATATTCGAAAGTCTATTTTACATTATATTTTTTCAACTAATCGTTTATTATTACTTTAATGTTTGCAGAAATGAAAAATCTGTAAATTGCCTCCAAAAACGAGGAACAATTGCCACTGTAAAAGGAAGAAAAATTAGCCGGCATAAAACTCAGTGGAAAAATTCTGTGAAATAGCACAAGAAATTGGGCGATGTGGAATCAGTGAAAGAATGGTGGGAGAAAGAAAAATGTCGCAGTATGAAATTTATAAAAAGAAACAGGTTGCAATTGAATATAAGCAAATAGATAAACTGTGTGGCAAGTGATGATAAATAAATACTCAAGGAAAGTAAAGAAAATTGTAGAAAAAAACTGGAATGGAAAAATCTAATAAAAATTGAAATAAAATAGGAAAATAATTTGAGTTGAAAAACATTTTGGCATGTTTGAAAAGAAGAAAGAAACAAACTGCTTTCGAGGATGAATAAGTAAGTGAATGAATCAAACGTGAAGAAAAATAAGAAGAATAAATAAAGAAATGAAGTATGATCACATGAAGGAAAAATGAAAATGAAGCGAAGAGAAAGAAAAATGTGTAGGATGATTAGGTGAAGGAAAAACGAAATATAGAGAAAGGCAAAAAAAAAATGAGAGTAATTAATTGAAGGAAGAAATACAAAGAAAGAAAAAGTCTGAAGATTTTTTTACTGAAGGAAGATCTAAATATAACGAGAGAAAAAGAGTGAAAGATGATTGAGTGAAGGAAGAACGACAACTAAAGAAAATATTTAAAAAATGGACATGACAAATATGGAAGAACGAAAATCTATATCCTTGACGAATGTTTGTAAAGTTCAATTGACAAAAAGGAAGCAACAGAAAATTAGAAATTAGAGAGAAACTTGACAATAATGAATAAAATAAAGTATAAATGCAAATCCGAAAAGCATTCCTTGTTTAAGCGGCAGTTTATTTAACTGGGGATTCAACTAATAATTTGTTTATTGACATTATCATCAGAATAGTAAAAGAAAATGTGATTTCCTTAAAATAAATGTAATTGTTCTAAAATAAAGCAAAAGCACAACAAATATGCATTTATTTTATCGCCTTCGTAAAATCTAAATGCTCGTATTCTACGCAAATATATACGATTGCCAAGAAATATCTTCAAGATTATTTATTAAACAAAGTGGCAGATTAATTCTAATAACAGTATTATTAATCTCTTACTGTTTATGGATCCTTATAAAAAGCATTTATATAGACACTGAGCGAGTGTAAATGAATTCAAACCATACTGTCATCCAGGATTTTTGACATTATGCTGCATTAAATGAATCCGTGTAAGACATCCAGTGACTCGCCTTGAATCAATCAATTTTCTGGAAGGTCAGTAATAATGTTGGAAGAACAATACTCACTGGGAACCCCAGATTTTCTATCTTGTACTAACTTAGAAAATATATATAATCACTTTGTTATGGCCATCCACATACTTATTGCAATTACAATTACGAAGGGATTATTTCGATTCGCATTATCTCAGTGGTAGCTGCGTACCAGATAAAGATACGCTTAAATATCAGTTATAGCATTATGAAAAAGTATCATTCCATTTAATCTCCATGATATTTTTGCTTACTTCTTCCCGTGTTCGTTGCCGATGGTTGGGAACCCTGGACAAGTGTTACGGTTTTGAATTCATCTGTTGTCTTTCTCCTAGGCTGGTTGCATTGTTCTTACGACCATATCACGTTGAAATACCGGTTCTGGTTAGTATTTAAATGGATGAGGTCTTGGAAATACCAAAGGGTTGTAAGATTGGATATAACAGATACTGGTCCGGAATGAGAAATCAGAGAATCGTGTTCGAATTTCAGTCAGGTTTGTTACATACACATATGCGTAAATACTCTTATTCCCCCAGGTATGGGCTAAATAGTAAGTCTTGTATAGAAAAATTATTGTTACATTTTCATGTTTTTTCCCATTCTTCTATTATTCCTTAAGCCAACACGGAAAAGAATCGCTCACCAAACCCATGACAACGACAACGGAAGTCTGGAGAAAGATCAGTCAGGTCATTACACATTCTTCTGTAAGCACACACACACACACACACACACATAGATACAGAGCTAACCTGTCCTGCTTTTTAGCATAGCTGGGAGGAGAAAATATGATGACATAATTTTCATAAGGTTATTTGAGAGTCTCTCAGATTTTCTCATTCTGAGTCGCTATCTATTACACCACCTGCACACCCATCGTATTATTTAGAATAAGTTAAATAAGTATGTGATGGTGCTGAACATATGAAGACCTGACCAATAAAGAATAAAACAAATTAGGAACTAAGTTTTGACCGGAAAGTTTTAGCCCCCACAACAGTAGATAATAAATGTATTGCAACAGTAGGGAGATACTTAATAAATATATGACATGAAACAATAAATTGACAATGATTAATTATGTGTATATATTGTGTATAAGAAAATAGAAAAGAGGTGGGCGGTAATGAACGAATAAATGAAAGAAAACAAAATGAAAAGGAAGACAAAATGCAAAATGAAGGAAAAAAGCTAACAAAAATAGAAGGAACAAAAAAGGGGAAAAAAAAAGAAAAAAAAAGAGGCATCAAAGAAAAAGAGGGTAAACACAAAAAGAAAGAAAATAAAAATAAAATGAAAAAGTAAAGGAGACAAAGCATTAAATAAAAGGAGAAAAAGATGAAGAAAAAAGAATGGCATGAAAAAAAGAAAGAAAGAAAAATGAAACACGAAATATAAGAAGTAAACAAACAACAAAGAAAGTGTAATAATAAAAAAGAAGGAAAGAATAAAAAGAAGGAAATACGGCAAAATGAAAAAAGAAAAGAGAAAGGCAGCAGGACAAAAGGGGAGGAAAGGTGAAATTCGGAAGATAGAAAAAGAAAGAGAAGAACAAAGAAAAAGTCAAAAATAAAAAAAAAAGCAAAGAAAAAAAGAAAAATATTGGAAAAGAAAGAATGTAAAAATCAAAAAAATTAAACGAAACCAAAATGGACGATAAGCGAACAACTGTGATGAAACTTGCAAATCTAGAAGAAAAAGAAAGAAAAGTAAGAGGAAGTGAAAAGGGAGAAATAATAATAGACAAGAAAAAGAGGAGGACGAAAGAAAAGATTAGAAAGAATAATTATATCAAGCAAAGAAATGAAAAAAATAATAGAAGCGTTAAACATTCATAAAAATGTCATACATACCGCGCAAATTACTATGTGACTATCGATATATATATATATATATATATATATATATATATATGTGTGTGTGTGTGTGTCTGCGTGTGTGTATGTAGGGAGGGAAGGAGCGGTCGCACGAAAGAGAGAGAGAAAAAGAAAGAGAGAGAGAGGGAGAGAGAGAGAGAGAGAGAGAAGGGAATATGAAAAAAACAGACAGTTATTACTCATGACATGAGAGTGTCACCGCCTTAGCAAGGATGTGGAAAGCACTTTCACAATTTATAACTCGAAGCCGCTATTGTTACATTGTTTTTGGGCTTGAAAAATAAAAAGTGTGCAAAATCATCCTTTATTATATCTTCTACATTATTTAAGAAATCAGGCGTGTTTTACCTAAATTCTCAATGTCTTAAATCGTGCTATATAGAAAACTATATCTGTTGCTTTTCTCTTCATCTCATTTATATATATATATATATATGTGTGTGTGTGTGTGTGTGTGTTTGTGTGTAATTGTGTGGGTGTGGATTTATAATTCTCTCGAGCGACAATCATGCCAGTCAAAGAGAAGAGAATAAAAATCCAGAAAGATTTTCAAAATTTCTCATGCTTACATAAAAACTTCATCCTCCGCATAAAACTGAAAATCTCTTAAAAAAATGAAGAATGTCAGAAAAAATTGCACCAAAAAGAAATAAACTGCAAAAAAAAAAAAAAAAAAAAAAAAAAAAATGCCACAAATAAAATATGCTGTGAAGCCATTCAATTGTTTGTGAATTTGTGAAGACAGCGAATCAGAAACAATTTCCAAGTCATATTTACATATATAAATACTTCCGGCAAATATATAGACAAATATCCCTGCATTTATATCCACACATTTTAAAAAAAAAAAAATAAAACGTTTGCGATCATAAATGCACATATGACAAAAAATAAAACCACGTGAAAGGAGTTTCAACCCAATCAGATAGGTATTCATATTTAGATGTGTGTATATATCTATAAGTATGCACAAGTCAAATTTACTGTTCCTGTTGGATACTGTTCGAACAGAAAGATAGGTTAAAGGGCTCGTGGATTTTGACACGCTGTAAAAAGTCTATATTCCCGCTATGAAAATGGGACCAAAAAGATGTTCACTAAAGCCAAGTGAGATTACCATGCATTGTTATCGGCAAGCAAGAACCAAGAAACAGCGGACTGGGGCAGCCTTCTAAGAAAAGTTAGAACCCCAACTTAGAACCGCTTTCTTTGATAACTTCTAGGAAAATAGGAAAATCCGGCATCTGAGAAAGGTCTAAGATTCACCTTACGAAAACAAAAGGCGCGTTTGATGACAAAGGCCAAAAAATTAATGATTTATTTTCTAAAAATAGTACAACACAGCAATGCTCTGTTTTCCCTTTTAAGGAAAGCACAAATCCTCCCTAAGATACTTACATGACAATCTCCATAGCCGAGCGGAAAAGCACACCGGATCAAATAATGGTTTCCCCTCAAAGGGAGATGTATGTTCGATCACTGCCAGAGCGCATGTTCTTATTGAAGTTTCTCGAGTGCAAACAAATTTTAAAATAATCACATACACGCATACATTCACATACATACACGCATATATATATATATATATATATATATATATATATATATATATATATATATATATATTAATAAATATACATATTATCTCCCACCGTTAATATCTATATTTATTAATTATTGATATCTACGTAATAGCTGTCATATTGCAATGTGCTGGTGTCAATGGTATCAGTGTTTGATGTAATATAACACACCTATTAAGTAGATATTAATAAATATAGATATTAACGGTGAGATAATATATATATATATATATATATATATATATATATATATATATATATATATATATATATATATATATATATATATATATAAATATATATATATACATATAAATATAGATAACTAGACTCGTTTTGAAAAACCCTCAATTTTTGATTTGCTAATCAAATCAATCTCGAGGAAAAAAGGTTTTAAAAAAGAAAAGAGCTACAAACATGAACTTCTGCCGACAAAAAAAATCGCACAGATGCAGGTCTGAAGCCCAAAGAAAAAAACCCGATACGAGTAACAACTAACTAACAAAAGAGACTTTCCCTGACGATCCTTCTAGGTGAAACCTAGGAAGGTTTGTCTGGCACCACTAGGTGTATCTATCTATCTATCTATCTATCTATCTATCTATATATATATATATATATATATATATATATATATATATATATATAAGAAACGTTGGAGTAATGGATAGCGGGTTGGATTGAGGAATCGGAGAGCAGAGTCCGAATTCCAGTCGAATTCAGTCGTGCTAATATTCTTGTGAAAGGTGTGAATCCTTTTCTTCTCCCTCCAGCTACGGGTAAAATAGCAGGACAGACTGGGTTCTATAGCCTTGGATGGCAACTGGTCTAGGAGAAGGACAACTCTGTATTCAAATCCTGCTGAGGGTCGTTTGGGGAACCCGAGGACACTTAGTATTCTGTATTCGCCCCTTCAAAATGTGTGGATGTTTTTGCACAAAGCCTTCACCACTATAATCAATTCTAATGTGCTAGTGTCGGGCTGTCAGTTTCCTAGGAAGAGTCGAGTACGTATCTATCTATCTATCTATCTATCTATCTATCTATCTATCTATCTATCTATCTATCTATCTATTGTGTATTTAGGCAGCAATCCCACATTTATACATTTTTCATTAAAGACGACAGACAAGTGACAGTGATTAAGCTTTTTTTAAAAAATGTTTGTGTTCGAAAAGGGCTTTTCTTTTTTGGACACAGTGTGTGTAGAAACTGTCCAAATGTTCTGTAATCCCGAGCGCTTTCGGCTATACTTGTAGCGATTATCAGGAGTTTATTTTGACTTTTTAACTGGGTCTATGGGTTGTGTGCATGTGTCTAGTGTTATAGGGATGTTTTTGTTTTTTAATTTTCCGAACACCTGGACATTTTGTCCGTGTTGGTAGTTAATATTATTTAGGGTTGGATTTTTTCTATTTATTATGAATATATACTTTTATCATATATATATATATATATATATATATATATATATATATATATATATATATATATATATATATATATATATATATATATATATATATATATATATATATATATATATATATATATATTTATATATATATACTGTTTAACATGTATTATATTTATCTGGTGTGAGTAATATTAGTGGAAGAGTGTTAATAGTCTATTTTTTTACCTAAAAACCTCAACCAGCCTATGTAGCTACCACCAAATATCCGCTAAAACTTAGCATATATAATGAAAAATGCCTCAAAACATAAACAGAACAATATTTTGTTGTCAAAATATTTATCTTATTATTAAGAGAAAAGACGAATGGATTTGGATCATATTTTTGATCCATTTTAGAACCTTCGAAATTTCGTTAAAAATATTTTTCTTACATCAACGGATGACTATAAATTAGTATCGGAAATTGCTGTGCAAAACAATAATTTGGGTTTTCTTGCAAAAATCAATAATTATCGGATTTTAATGAAAATTTCAGGAATTATTCTCGAATGAATGAAATTATTTATGAAATGTTTGCTTTTAATATATATCTGTTAACCGAGAGTTAATTAATTTTTATTAAATTTCAAGAAATTCTTTTTCGTCGCGCTCAATATTTATATTAGTCATAAGAATAAGTCCTTGGAGAATTTATATCATGAAATGTTTTGGTCAAACAAAAAAACGATTACTTTGCAGAAAATCTGATCTGAATGGTAAAATAAAAAAATAAATAAAACTAAGACTTTATTTAATTAGAACAGCTTTTATTTGCTTTTATTTAAAAATATATCATAAAGTCAATTATCTTAAGAGGCAAAAATTCGATGAATAGTGAAATTTTACAAGAATTGTTTTCATTTTTTAAAAATTTTAATTAAAATAGTTTATAATCTATAGTAATAATTTGTCGTGCTCAAGTGGTATTTTTATTAAATTAAGACTATTTACTAATCATAAATGGAAAAACTCACTCCTATTCATCGACAATATTTTAAGAAAAATTTATTATTTTTTTGATTTTTAAAAATGCGTATGTTCAAATGCAACATTCTCAGAAAAAAAAAAGAGCAGTAAATATGGAAAAGTAACAATTTATTGGTAATTTTCTAGCATTCCCTCAACAAGCGTCTTCGTAAGTTAGACTATAATGCCAAAGTACTTAAAATTTAACTGTTATATATCTGTCAAGTAATTGTCACATTTATGCCTTCCTTAGGAAATGATTCACAAACATAAGTCTATCGAGATAAGCTCCTCTAAAAACAAACCACTTCCGAGTTAAAAATGCTTTCAGTGATATTTTAAACTAAATGTAAGATTTTATTTTAAACTAGATTACTAAACTTTAAAATCAGTTAATCTTCAATAATCAGTTAATCTCCAAATAAAGTGCCAGAAAAGTATATTTTATTTCTAGAAGATTTTTTAGTAAAGAGAATTACGCTGAGTTGAGAAATTTGTTAATATGAACGATTTTAGTGTTTTTACTATCAATAAAAAAGAACTCATTCCAATTAATTTAAATTCAAATTTAAATATTTGAGGTATTTTGCTCATTGGAAATATCAAATTTAATATATTAGCTTAAAAGTAACAGTAAAATAAAAGATTCAAGAAAGGTGTTTCAATTTGAAAAATTTATTTTGAAGTTAAGGTATCAATTTTCTTTGGCGGTAGCTACTTTTAAGGCAAGCCGAGTTTGTAATCAAATACTCAATTTTAAGAAAGGAACAATATTATAAGTAATAATAATCGGAAAATAATAATCTTTGAATTATATTATTAGATTATTTACCACACACAGACACACACACACACACATATATATATATATATTGGTATATTTGCTATGAAATGTCTGTCTACTATCGTAATAAATAAAGATATAAGTTCAAGATATATGTAGTATATATATATATATATATATATATATATATATATATATATATATATGTATTTATTTATAAACGAAATCTGCATTAGTTAGGCAGGAACAATTATAGGCTAAACACGGATATTTAGAAAAGAGTTCAATACATTGTTCAGAATGGAACGTGTGGAGCAGGTTAATGTCATAAAACGATTAAAAGTTTTACTTTATTCACTATTCAACCACAAAGTATCATCAGGTGGTGAAATATATATATATATATATATATATATATATATATATATATGAATCGGCCGGGTAAAAAATGAATGTATTTAATTGCACAAATAATTGCATGTACATAAGCAAAATTATTCCCAAGGTGTTATAAATACACTGCTGAATGGTATGAAACAGAGTTATAATTATATATTAGTGAATATACATAATATCCAACGTCGGTAACACTACTTGGAATTTCATAAACTCAGAGAAATGTTATCGATAGTTGGATATTATATATATATATATATATATATATATATTGTACGACCAAGAGATAACATACACAAAAACCTAAAAACTTAGACAAGAAAAGAAATACCGAACTGGAAAATGAAAAATGAAAGAAAAGAATGACCAAAAGACAAACATCTACCTGCGAAGTGTATTTAAACAGACCAAGGATCGCTTCACAACGCCAACACGGCACAGCTCCTCTCGCTACTCAAGTTTCACGCTCTTACGATCTTTAGGCGACGAAAAATTTTATATATATATATATATATATATATATATATATATATATATGGACCTGGCTTCTTTAATATTTCCGCTTTTCTAGCAAGATTAATGCTCGACAAACGTACATATAAGTTTTAGATCAAAATAAAATCCTTTATTTTAGGAATAGGTTTCACAACATCGCCCACGTGACGACGACGTGATCATATTTAAACGGAACGCTGATCTTATAAAAGATTTTAGTTATCTGTTTGGATTGGTATTGCTTTTGTCCATCGTCTTTTTCATGTTGAATTATATATGTTCTATGTTAATTATGTTTTATGAATATATCCTGAAGATGGTCTATTAGACCGAAACGTCCGACGTTGACATTAAACATTAAAACAGCATAATCGCATATTAGGATTTTTGTTTGTTTTTTCAGTATATTTTTCTTCATACTGTCGGATCTATATCCATATATTTGCTTACATATATATATATACGTAAGTAAATAAAACGTCTACTCGGGCCTGTGTATCCACTAGAAAAAGCATTTAAGTAATACAATTCATGTATTTTGAGGCGGTAAAACAATCTGAAGTCGGTGAGAATATTTTCCTTAAATCTGACTTGTACATCTTTTTTATATTGTATAAGTGGTGTAGTTTTTATATTTTACATTGAATATTTTCTACTGCAATTTTCGTGGGTTTGACACAATTATTCTCTTTTCATAAAAAGTAACATATATATATATAGGGAGAGATTATTGTTGCTCTAACTAGAGGAAAGTATATTTGAAAGGCAAAATAGACAAATTTTTGATTATTATGCAGATTTTTTCATCCTTTATTTTGTATATTTTGCTAAACGTGTTTCGACGAAGAATGGTTAGTTAAACATATTATTTAAAGGAATTAATGTTTTCTTCGTATGTTAAACCCTTTAACAAATGTCTTTTGTGAAGTGGTAGTAATAGTAGTAGTAGTAGAACTAGTAGTCATCCGGCATCTGAATCCTTCTTGAACTAGCTGAAAATTTTTTTTTTTTCTGACTGAGAGATAATCTTTTTCATTTTATGTGCAGTGTCCCTTCAGGACGTAGGCGATCATGGCTCTCCACTTACCCCTATCCCTTGTAGCCCTCAATAAGTTTTGTCCATCTGCTACTTCACCCAGACCCTCTTCTGTCACTCACAGACCCTCACTTGCTTAAGACCGCCTAGGTATGCCACGCGTTGCTTTCCTTTGTCCAACTTTCCCTCGATTCGACCTGTGACTATCAGATTCTCTAAGCTCTTCTTTCTCATTACGTGTCCCAGAGTTTTCAGCTGTCTCTCTGTGATGTTAAGTATAAGCATCCTCCTTGTTTGCCTCCTCTCCAAAACCTCATCGTTGCTCACACGCTCGGCCCATGATATCCTTAGCGTCATTCTGTAAAACCATACCACCGTTGCCTCGAGTCTCTTCTTCATCTTTGAGGCGACCGTTCAACATTCGACGTTCAGGGTAAGACGATAAAGTACGTCCAACAGCAAGGCCTCTGATCAGGAGGTTTGGAGGAGCGTGGAACCACCTCTTAATTGCTGGTGTTCTCAGGTCCACCCTGACCCAGGGTCGTAGCACCTGTTAGGGTCCCAGCTATGGGTAAATAGTTAACCCCGAAAATGAAGTAAAAAGCATTGTAAATGTATAAAAATAGGTTTTAATACTAGAAATACTTTGTAAAATATTATTATCAGAAATAAATTTTTGAAGAAAAAAAATTATTACCAGCAATACAATTTTTAAAATAATATTACCAGCTATACATTTTTCAGGAAAAAAATATTACCAGAAATTTTTGTCTGGAATAAAGTTGTCGGCATTAAATAACCGATTGAGGTTGATATGCCATAAAACACAACAAACCAAACGTTCAACATTCGCTGCTGTAGAGGAGGGCAGACAGCAGCTCAGTACTCTTTTCTTTGTTAAAATTGGTCGAGAAAGAGAACTAGAAAGAGAAAGAGAGGGGGGTGACTTTGTTCTTTTTATATCACAGCAAAGAAAGACCATATACAGAGGATGTTAGAGAGTCAGGGCGAAAGTTGTATAGATAGTGTGTGAAGAGTAAGGACTACAGTTTGTTCTTGGTTGGAACCTTTTTTTTTTGTCTTCGGCTATTGCGATCTCTTCAGCCAATCCGAGATTGTTTACAAGGAACATGTTCCTTTGCTTTGTAGTCATTAACCCTAATATTTCTTTTTAACATGTAAAAACATTAGGTAACCAGTTACATTATCGGGGAGTATATGAAAAAAATTCTTTTTCAATTCATGATTATATATACAGGCATAAAGCGAGTTCTGACAATATATGATAATTGAAACAATTTAAAAGTTATATTTCAAACAGACAGGCGTTATAGTTTTCTTATCATTACTGCGAACTGACTAGACCGCCATTTTACCATTGTGTCATATAGATACCACCGTATATTTCCGGTAGCTGGGAAAATTTTATGATTAAAGAATATTTTTTAAAACAATTATTGACCCTAAAACTGTTTAAGCAACTTTGAGCGATCATTTTGTATGTCGGCACATTGAAAATAAAGAAATATCCGGTTTAGGCTAGATAATCTGGGTATTATGTTAGGATTGTTGCATAAAGAACAGAGAGTTAAACATCGAGCAGAAGATACATATTTATTAATCTACAGGTCAACGCTTTGGTGATAAGATGTAGCTATTGCTCGATGTCTTTTATTTTCCAAACACGGTCAGCATATTATGACCGTGTTTATAGTTGATGTTACACATACACACACACACACACACAAACACATATTTTATTTTCCGAACACCTACACATTTTGGCCGTGTTGGTAGATAATATTACTGAGGTTTGATTTATATATATATATATATATATATATATATATATATATATATATATATATATATATGTGTGTGTGTGTGTGTGTGTCATACGAGAAATTCACTATTGATAGTATAGACCTAATCTTTCGAATTTGCTAACAAAACTATATCTACCCCTAGGTACCATGATGGGAACAAAAATGGCACCAACATATGCCACCCTAGCCTTAGGTTACATAGAGGAAAACCTTTACGAAAAGATAGAGCAAAAATATGCGGAAAATATTAAAAAAAAAACAAATACTTTACTAAATTTTAGAAGATATACTTAGATTGTTGTTTCATCTAGAAATCCTCGTGGATCAATATTAACAAATTGTACAATTTACTCCAAAACTTACATCCGAAGATTAAATTCACCCAAGCGAATAACGTTAACGACCTGCTATTCTTAGATATACTTGACAAAAATAGAAATAACAATATTATCACACATACCTACTACAAACCTAGGGACAACCAACAATATCTTCATTTTAAGAGCCATCACACAAAAAGCTGTCTAAAATCCCTGGCACGTAGCATTTGCATTATAGTAGCAGACAAACATCTCGTTTTGTGGTAAAGGCTGATTTAATGATAACGACCATTAAAAGTCCCCGAACCATGGTTGACCTGAAGGAATATGAGTTTCTGATCAGGGTCACAAACTCATATTCATACAACTATATATATATATATATATATATATATATATATATATATATTAGGGTTTTGTACCGCACGATTGAAGCAATGTATCTGTCTATATATCTATCAATGAAATAACTTCGATGAAATTTTGTGGTTAAAGTATGATTGACAGTGTAAAAGTCCCCGAACCATGGCTGATCTGCGTTTCATCATCTGAAAATAATAATAATAATAAAAAAACCCCAAATTTCTTAACCTTTAAACAGTGAGATTGCAAAGATTGCAAGAACGTGCACTGCAAACGGGTACCAAATGAGCTAATACTTTTTATTTATTTATTATTTATTTTTTTAGATAGGTTCACTTATTGTCAGGTTTACACTCCTCCTCGATCTTCTGAACAGGTTTATGTGTGGCAACCCTTTGCAGCAGGTTACTGGCACCAAATAATGTAACACTTTTCGCGGCCGCCTTCACACGATGGTGTAACCACGTTTAGTGGTTCGGCCCTCAGGGACGTAGGGCGATGCTTTGACCATGGGCTAACTCCACGACGAAAAAAAATAAGAAACGTAAGACTCGTGGGGTCAATCTTCAATTGGTTTACATTGCTCTTGGTACAACAAAGTTAACTCTTCCCGTATCGATCAATCTAGTGACACTGGGCCTTGTCTAAACTTCTGGAAGTTTGATTCAAAGTCTTGAATCAGGAAGTTTGGTTGACAGCTGGTGTGGGTTCCAGAGGTACTCGATGCAGCTTCTCAGCCCATGTCTTATGAATATCCCAAAGTCATTTGCTTATATGCATTTCGGCACAAAACGATTGATTGATTCTTTAATTTTCTTCTTTGTACTCTATTTCCGCTTTCTTAATCGATTTTCCAAATTTGGAAAATTATCCATCTTCCTTGGGAGTAGTCACAGGGATTGCTTTTCTCCTTAACTCCGACCTGCTTCACTTCACATCTGTTACCGCCAGGTGCACAGACGGGGCTAAACTCTGCTCCTTCCTCCTTCCTTCTCGGCATTCCAACTCTGACCACTTTTAAGGGCGTATAACTGTCTTTGTGACAAATATAATTTTTAAAATGTCTAGGAGAAAGGGCGTGGTTTATCCTCCTCATTAATTTAAATTCTCTGACTCCTTTCCCGCAAAGCAGAACACCTACTTGGCATGACATGATTGATCTTTATAATCGCTACCCTAAGAAAAAAGAATCGTTCCTTGTTTTCATTTTCGTCAAAGAAAAATTGGATTCTCATCTGATTCTCTTCCTGTTAATACTATGTTTTTCAAATTTTTCCAGGAAGAGATAAAATCTCTCTTCGTTAATGAAAAAATACTTGTTTGTCTAAATTTTCAAGAAAGAGACTCTCTGTTTTCCATTCCTGGTCCTGTCACCTCTCAACGTGACCTGGCCGCCACAACAGGCCTGGCAAATGCGTTTAGCATGAAACAATGGTAACCGCTGAGTGTTGACTTCAATGTCCACTTTTATATTTATATACGCTCTGTCCTGATATTGAGCATTTTAACCTATAAACATAACATACCTTAAAACTAAATTTTATCATGAATGAATATGAATATATATATATATATATATATATATATATATATATATATATATATATATATATATATATATATCCGATGCGATGAGAACGAAAGTAATATATAAATTCTAATGTTCAAAGCATTAATCCAAAAGAGACATACAACCTGCCTACAAATAGGATTGTTCATGAGAATTTTTGGTTCTCACCCGTCTAAGTGCATTTAAAATTGCCATGAAACGAGGTTGCATCTTTGTAGTGAGTAAAATGATTTTGTCTATATGATAAAATTATAATAAATAAATAAATATATATATATATATATTTACATACATACACGAGTGTACTGAGTGATTGCTGGAGGGTCTGGTTGCAAAACTTTATTTTGGGAAAATGGAGGTAACAACAATCAGCTAAGTGACAATTTTATATTTATGTTAAAGGTCTATCTATCTTTTTATATATATATTTATATATATATATATATATATATATATATATATATATATATATATATGTAAGCAAATATATGGATATAAATCCGACAGTATGAAAAAAAATACAGAAAAACAAAATTCTGAATATGCATTATTAACACAAAAAATAAAGTCGACGTCTTTTTGTGTTAAATTGTTTCGTTCTATTTAAGACCATCTTAAATGAAATTTTCATTTAAACATAATTAACGAAACGTATAACGTAACAATTTAACACAAAATAATGCATATTCACAATTTTGTTTTTTTGTATTTTTCTTTCATATATATATATATATATATATATTTCATGTGCTGAACTTAGTGGAAAGCTCTCAATATCATTGATAGAGCTAACATATTCAATTGTATGAATATGAGTTTGTGACCCTAGGTTTCACGGTTTTGCGGTCATCAGACAAACTCGGAGGACTTCAAAATCGTGAAACGCATGGTTAGAAGCTCATATTTATACAACTATATATATATATATATATATATATATATATATATATTACGGTTTTGTACCGCACGATTGAAGCAAAGTATTACTGTATATATCTTGCAATGAAATAACTTCGATAAAATTTCGTTGTAAATATATGATTGACCGTGTAACATTTAAGCGTGCTGTAATTTCCGAGAACGAATCTGTCAAGGGTTACGCGCCAGGCAGGAAGAACAATATTTAATCCTTTTGGTTTGAAATCCGAATTTCGCGATTTCACTTTAGGCAAAACAGAAGTGCGTAGTTTTATACGTGGATAGTTGAAGGACATGACACAGTGAAAAGAATAAGAAATCTTTTACATGAAAGAGAGACATGATGTACACAGAGACGGCGTAATGGACAATAAAAAGCGTCAAGAATCATCAAAGGGAAAAAGGTCAAGCGAATAGAGTAGCGTTAATGCATTAGGGTATCATCAGCTCTGTGAATAACAATGTCTATCCACTTGTATTTCGTCTTTACCTTCGTCTTTATCTCTCTCTCTTTTGTATACATTAACTCTTCTTTCTCTGTTCTTTTCTGTTCGTTGCACATTCAACATTCGGTCGCCATATTTTCAACCAATTCACTCCCACATAAAAGTGTTTACCGTGTCGACAATAAATGTAACGAAATCTGCAAATATGCAACTATTTCCCTGAGCACTTATGATGCAAATTCACGATCAAAAATCATTTCAATGACTTAACTCGTGAAATTCGTTACTATAATCAACACGGATTTCGCATTTAATTGGATATGAAATTGTACATGATGTCCTATATTAGATTAAACCAGTATCTGTCTATATTTCTGAGATGAAGTATTATGTACACTATTTACATTATTCGGATTATTTTCCTCATCTTTGTCGCCATACTTATTACAACGTTTCGGCTGTTGTACGCTCCGGCCCCCTTCAGGTGGTTGGAATGTCGAACTGAACACTTTATTTCGCTCACTGGGGTAGACTGTTCTAGTTCCACGTGCCGTGTCTAATGGATGTCAAGTATCTCCGGCTTAATTCCCTCTCCAAGGTCTCCACTACTTTAACCAGGTATTGAACTCACACTCTTTGGGTCCTGTCACTGGATCTAACTAACGCCTTTATCCACTGTGCCATATGTCCTTGAGGACATCTGTGCATGAATTTCTGAAAAAGTTGAGGACAATCGTCCGAATAATGTAAATAGGATAGATTAAACCAATATAATCGGAAACTATACATTTCACACTAGTTTGCCTCGGAAACTTTTTGAAATATTTTATACATCCTATTTGCCTTTCGTTATGGGATGAATGTTCTTAAAATTGTCTTGAAACTACGATGTGGGCGCTGAAAAGTCACTGGTTCGACCCAGTTCTAACCAAATAAACAAATAGAATAATTATTAAGTTCCTTGTTGGTGGAGTTTAGAATTTTTCAAACCCAAATGTTAGTAAATTTGTCTTTGACCACTAGACGTACGTTAAATATCCCAAAACAGAAGAGGTTAATAAATTGATTTAAGAATACTGTGTATCTGACTTTTAACTGAGGCTGGCCGTAGGGAATAAAGTGTCAATTTCTTCTTCCACATATAACAAGTTTTGTGAATTTGATTCTCATTGGGTACCTGCCCTAAAACAAAGATTAGCAAATTTATTTTGTTGTAATTAAGAATATAATGAATTTAACTCTCATTAGGCAATTATTATATACAGTAAAGTATAATAAAATCATCTTGC